>VZSZ01000729.1:778065-1077540 GCA_013398815.1 Ibidorhyncha struthersii
AAGTGTGGCCAGCAGGTTAAGGGAGGTGATTCTGCCCCTCTACTCCACCTGGAGTACTGCGTCCAGCTCTGGAGCCCCCAGCATAAGAAGGATATGGACCTGTTGAGGTAGGTCCAGAGGAGGGCCATGAAGATGGTCAGAGGGCTTGAGCACCTCTCCTATGAGGAAAGGCTGAGAGAGTTGGGGTTGTTCAGCCCGGAGAAGGCTCCAGGGAGACCTTATTGCAGCCTTCCAGTACCTAAAGTTGGCCTACAGGAGAGCTGGGGAAGGACTTTTTGCTAGGGCATGTAGTGATAGGACAAGGGGGTGTGGGATAATTACTGGAGGTGAAGTAGATATTAAGTTATATTCACATTTTGAGGAAGGGTACAGCATCAGTGAAACTTTCAGGGGCAGAGTGCAGCTGGTGTGCAAAGGATACATTTCACAAAGGTTCCCTAGGCAACATTAGATGTTAATGACATCGGGGGAGTCCGGTGTGCTAATTCTAAGAAAAACAGTGCAGAGGGTGGAGCAGAGTGGAGACACCGTGGCCATACTCTGTGATAAAATGGGAACTTGAGGGTCAAATGGAACCCTTGAAGGTCTTATGGAACTGATAAGCTGCCTAATTGTTACCCTGAGCCAACGATCTGTCATTTTTTGACAAAATGCTATCCTTTGGGTGAATTTTGCGCATTATAATGTGATTAGAATACCAAGACACACCTCCATCCCAAAAGCTACCTGCCTCCAAGATGCGACCACTCCTCATGGAGTGATGATTTTTTGTAGTCTATACCTTTAAAAGCGAAGTGAGAGAAATTTACACCATTCATAACAAAAGTATGTATCACTAGAGTCCCTCAAGCTCCACCTGAAAGGTAAAAAATAGTATAAAAATAGCTTAAGAGAGGAGGGATATCAGGGAAGATACCAACGCAATCAGGGAAATACCATTTCTGACCACTCCTGACCCCTGGGATCAGTCTATGGGCTGAGCCTTTCTTCCCCCCCATAAGGATGCTTGTGGGTAAGATTCAAACACTTGGCAATACCAGGTGCTTCCGAGGGAAACTTAGAAGTCTCTATAGAGTTGTTTTATAACCTAGCACATTTGTAGCCAGGCTGTACTACTAACATCTTTAGTATTTGCCTGTGCTTTGCAGATGGCAACTATCACCGGCAAGCCAAAAGAATTTGTGTATCTGTTGCTTCAATAAATTACACTTTTCACCAATCTAGCCATAAGAGTTCATAGTGAACGCAACCCATCTCCTTAAGTGTGCCCATGCTAGTTCATGGAACACTGCTAGATCGAATTGTGTATGGTGTTATAAGTGCATCTGTAATCATGATAGTTCAATATACATATTGAACACAACTGGACTTGTAATGCCATATTGGGCATCACTCAGAATCTAAGCCTAGCTGCCCCCAGCCACTCTGATACAGGCTGGAATGGAAGGTATTTTCTGCCAAATTACTTTGCCCTTTAACGCAACAGGGGGAATGGCTTTAAACTGGAAGAGGGTAGATTTAGATCAAATATTCGGAAGAACTTTTTCACTTTAAGGGTAGTAAGGCACTGGAACAGGTTGCCCAGAGAAGTTGTGGATGCCCCATCCCTGGAGGTGTTTAAGGCCGGGCTGGATGGATCTTTGAGCAACCTTGTCCAGTGGAGGTGTCCCTGCCTATGGCAGGGGGATAGGAACTCGATCTTCAAGGTCCCTTCCAACCTAAACCATTCTATGATTCTATGATTCTATCTAGTTTTATCCTATTAAATCTGCTTATATTTCAGCCCCCAGATTTCCTTGTTTTTTCTCGATTCCCTTTCCTGGGTGGGGCGGGGTCATTGGGTGATAGAATAATTGTCTAAATGACAATAAACCGTTGTGGGTTTTCTCAAACCATAACACCATGCCAGGTTCACCCTGCTTTGCTGCCCTGAGTTTTAGAAGTACTTTCAAAATTAGCTGTGACCTTTTAGGTGGTTTGCTTCCATCTAATGAGCATGGCAGCTTCTTTAACGAACATCAGAGACGGGTGCCGACTCAGCTAATTTGATTGCATTTTATGCATTAATCAAAACCCTCATAGTAACTGACCTTGACTAGGATATAACGATGTCGAACACCAGTCTGCTTTTCCCTTTCAGTGCTATGGTGGGACGTTGCAGTGAAGAAGGTCCTCTGGGCCACAGTCCAACCTTCCCTCTGACGCTGCCTGTAGCCTATATTCTCTGGGATTCTTTGCCCTCTGTGTTATTCACAAAGGCACAGTAGCTCCTTCTTCTTCACCTACAGGGATCAGGCCCTGTTAATTTATTTCCCACCCCTTCTTTTAGGTCATCATGTTGTGAAACTTAAAAAAAAAGCCTGTGGAAAACAAACTTCTCTTGGAAACTATGAGAGTACATTTATTCAAAGGGAGGGTTGCTTCCTCATTTGTGAAATTAAAAATGGAGAAAAATTGCCTACAGGCTTCTAGCAAGGCAGCTAGATAACTTTCATAACATATCAACTCCAGAAAGTACTTTGGAAGATGATGACAGACAGTAATTAATTTAACAATTAGTAAGTTATTGATTCACAATGTCATAAAAATTTTTGTTGCCATTGAACCAACCAATAACTTATCTTGACAGAAGTAATGTTTGGTTCAACATTTCCATTAAGGATACAGCCTCTCCTGGATCTATCAGTCACCTAGGCTTGGCCCCCAACCATCTCCAACTTGACAAAAAGTGCACAAGTGCCATCCTTTGACCTTCCCACATCCATCCCTCTGCCTTACAGGGCTTTGGTGGCTTTATTACAGTAGTAGTCAACATGGACATAGGTGGAAAGCACAGAACCTTTTTTACAAGATCTTGTCAAGGGCAGAGACCACCAGAGGTGTAAGGATGCCCTGTAGACAGCTATGGGTTATCCACATAAAGAAGTACATCATAAAAAATGTTGTTGGGGTGAAGTCACATATCCAGGTCTGTATCCACACATCAGTCTAGAAAATACTTTTCTAAGCTCTCCTGCTGTTCATCCCCAGATGATCTTGCCTTAATAGTTCAGATGAATTGCATCCTAAAAGCGGCTGGTTTTGCTTCCTTGGCTATGAAAGGAGCTTACCTTAGCTCATCTGCGGCTGTTGGCGCTGTGGATGTCTGAAGTTAGTTGCAATTCTGTCTGTGTCTGTCCATCTGTCTCATGTGTTTCCGCTTGTGACAGTCAGCAGTGGATTTTGGGCTCCCCAACATTCCCGTAATCATCTGTTTTGTAATTCCTACCCATGAAGGCAAGGACAAGGGTAAGTTTAGTGACCTATCTAAAACTGCATAATGGCTGAAATGTGATCTGTACCCACCTTCCCATTCTGAATAAATAATTTAAGGCTGGGCTTGGAAAAGGCTGAGGACTCAGTGGACTTGGGGAAAGTTTTGACCTTGGGGAAAGCTTTGACCTTGGGGAAAGCTTTGATCTTGGGTAGCTGGGTTTGGTGTCCTGAAAGCTCCCCATCAGAGCCGGGGACCTCAGCTTTATTCCCAGGTTTGTCTCTGAGTTGGTGAATCACCTTGTGTAAATCATTTCTATAACCTGTTTGCATTTCTCTCTGCTCAGTCTTTGTCTTGTCTCACTAGAGAGGAACAGCTCCCTTTCAGTCTAACATTACAGGGCCTTCGGTGTCTCTTGGAGCTGCTACTGAAATGTAAATATTAATTATGTAGAGAATACATTAAAAATGCTATTAAAGCTGCAGATGGGGCAGTATGAAGGACAAACAGTTCATCTGTGGAACGTCTCTGGGATGAAGAAAAAACTTTTGAATGCCTTTAAGAAAAGTTTGTGTTCAAATGTCCATTTTCCTTTTAAACAAAACGTATGTTTTCTGTTTTAATTCCCTTTACTTTTTTTCTATTTATGGAGAGGGCAGGTGACCCTGGCCCCTGAAAAAATCAGCAAAAGTAATCGCTGTTTGTTACACTTCTTTACATGGAAAATTTCTGATGCATTTGCAACTTCAACACTCTTTCTAATATAGTATATTGGGCAGGTTATTTTTTTCAAAACAAAGTGAACCCTGCTGGTTTTGCCCAATCCCCTCCAGTGTGAAAATTGTAAAAGCAGTCCCAGCTCACAGATTCCTCCTTCAGACAGCCCTGTCATATGTCATACGGCATATTCAAGCTATTGCAGCACGTCCTACTGCAGCCATCCCACTGGCTCATCTGCCGTTTCTGTCCATCCTGGCTTCTGCTAAACACTCCAGCCTCCCCTAATGCCTCTCTCCCTGATGCCTCCATTTGTCCTTCCCTATGCTTTATATTTCCCAGGTGTTTGGGGCTTACAGCTCTCTTGTCCAGCACATAATATTGTAGGGTCGTGTTGCCTGGGTCCTTGTATAAAGGCAAGGTCCCTATAATTTGCCTCTGGCCTTTGCTCTTACCCCTATTTTCTTTTCATCCTACAGTCAGAAGCCTTTGGTCCTGTCTCCACCCCAAAGGGGTCTTAGCAGCTCCGAAACTACAGCTGAAAGAAGAAAAAGGGCAGCAGTAATTCCATATTGTGCAATGGCACAGCTGGCTTTATAGACTGAGGCCGACTATTGATCTTCAAGCACTTACTGCGCAGTGCCACTGAGATCATCAGCACTTCTGCAATTAGCCGCTGGTCAGGATGAGCAAAGATTGGCAGAATGAAACCCATGACTTATTCTGTGCAGATAAGCCACAGGATTGGTTTTTTTTTCAGTGCCGCAACCTCCTTTCCAGCAGTATAATTCTCCACTGCCTTTGAAGGTCTGCATGTTTTTCAGTCAGTTTTTTCTTTCCAGTTCCTGGTTGGCACTTTGCAGTTGAGCAGTATTCCCAGGGGACAAATTTTAAGAGGGTTTGTGAGAGGAGAAATAGAGATGTCTGAAAACTGACAGGATCCTGGCACACATGAAATTAAAATATTTCCCTTTTGTGGTGGTGCTCTTGTCAATGCAAGACTGACATCCAAGCATAACCTGGAAATTGAGACCTCATTAGCACTTCTCTGAATAGGTGTGTTGGGGTATATCTCTTTCAAGTGTAGGCATGTGTTTATTGGTGTGGCTGTAGGTAGCTGCTGTGTGTCACAGACTAGTTCATCTATGGGTCCAGCTCTCTGTACCTATACACTGAACCACAGGTACTATTGTACTGTCATTGCTGCTTCACTAAGGAGCATTTTCCCTACTGTTTTACACTTCACTGCTTGAATTCCATCTCAAAATTAATTTGTATTTTGGCCCCGAACCTCTTCAAGAAAGAAATGAGATTTCTGCACTATAGTGAGACGAAAAGACTCCAGCCTGTTTGTCATGGGATAATTTTTTTAAAATGCCCCCTTTCACAATTTGGATTTGTTTATTTTTCTGACAATTCTTTATTCTTCTCTGGCTTAAATAAAAAAAATGATTCATAGGCTTGAGTTATCCTAAAAATATCTGGACCTAGGCTGGGATAGGGGAAAGGCAAGCTGCAGGACTGGAAAGAGAGAGCAGTCAGTGACACTTCTCAGGGTAATAAGGAAAAATAAGCCAGATATCTTATAGACAGTCAAGGAACAGAAAATGAACTAAGCTTCCTCATATGAAAAGAGAAGTGTCGCCATGCTGAGGGAGTCACACATGCCATGTAAGAGACAAGATGCTTATTGTAGCCCATACTTTGCAGGTGGTTTGTGCCTTTCTCCTCTGGGCTTGTTGGCTCACCTCTACCTTGAGCTTCCTCCACTGTTGACCATCTTGTCGCACTGTTGGGCACAAAGCGGTTCCATCATGTGCCTTTCAGCAAAAGGTGGTTCCTACTCTGGGGGATTTACCGTCTTAAATTGGCAAAAGCTTAGAGGAGAAAAAGGCACAGGGAAGCACTCTCGTGTCAGCCAGCAGGTCAGCAATGCAGCCGGGCACACAGTTCAGGTCTCATCTCCTCTCCCGTGCTGTCTTCACAGGGCAACAGGGTCACTGATAAAACCAATTTGGAAAATTAAGCTGTTAAATATAAATGTGATTTGGCTTTAACAACAGTGGAAAGCTGGGGAACAGGTCAGGTCCAAGAGGGCTGTGTACAGCTATGTTTGGAAATAAATTGTTTCTCTAGAATGGAAATGATGGGAGATAGCAAATATTGAAAAAAAACATTAAACCTACCAAAAATATTACAGCAAAATCCTGTATAAGCACACAAAAAGCCTGCTGGCTTGTCTTTTCATGCAGACTGTGCTTTATGCAAATAAAACTTAAAAAAAGGCAAAGCACCTCAGAGAGAATGAGCAACTAATGCACACTGAGTATAAAAAATCCATATGAGTTTTTCTTTTTTGGAAGTTAGCAAAGGTCATTGAATCCTTTGAAGATTAATTCCCTTTTTAAAAATCCCAATTCTCCCAGATGCCGTCAAATTGTTTCTTCCAATGTCCACAGATATAATCTCAGAGCCAAATGCTGTATTGTGCATCTGTCAGAGCTGCAAATCACTGGCCTAACACTGTGTTTCCAAAGCATGGATGCATCCTTGCGGCATGTTCTTGCTTGTTCTCTGCACTCACTCCTTGTGTTTAATTGTGTTGGCTCCTTCCCTGTTGTCTTTGCTAAGAATGTCTTTGAGTGAACAGCACAGTTACCGGCGATGAGCCCCGACTCAATTTCTGAGCCAAATGCATCTTTCTCAAGTCTGGGTGGAAGCCAGAGGATACTTTTTGTTGCCCCTCCAGGTAAACCAGTGTAAATCCTAACCCTCTTCCCCCTGCACCTTTTTTTGGACTAAGTGGTTCATTTGGCTGCAGGTTTCTTTGTATTGCAGAAGGAGTCCTTTTCTGTATAAGGCAAAGCGACAGTCCCTAGATGCCAGGTAGCAATGCAAACCGCCCTCCATTCACCTGTCTCCCTTCCCTAGCTAGGCAAACTGCCCCACGCTATCTTGTGTAACTTGCATGAATGGTGATTGCAAGGAGAGAATATGTCTGAGGGTTAAAAAGCATAAACCCCCTAAATCAGGTGGATGTCTTTTTCTGCTGACTTTTTTTCCCTTTGAGTGCGCTGATTTTCAAGCTTTTCTGCGTAGCCCAGAGGGCTGATTGCATTTGAGATTCTTGTGAGATCACATTAGTCCAGGAGCTAGTGTTTTAAGAAAGACAACAAATATTGTGTGAGGCATGAGAGCTGGGGCATAGTGTTGTCTTAAATGTCTTCCCGGTGAAATTGATATAAACAGAGATAAGCCACTGCTAAGAGCTTTGTGAGGTGTACCAGATACTGGATTATGTATCTTGTTTCATCCAGCATTGTTGTAAGTAAATTCTGGTTCTGATCTGGTCTTGATAATGCTAAATTTCTACAGTTAGTCTTTCCTTCACTCAATGACAAGAAAGGATTCCCGTGGAGCAAAATCAAAGGCCGTAAGAATGGAAAGGTCTGTACGTCAAAAACCCCCACCATCCACTCAAGAGGCTGAAGCTACTATCTCCATCCGCAGGTGTTCTCCAAGGGAGAGCCACCTCTGTGTTAAATGCTGCATCTCTTATTTTTATCCTGAATGTGTCCAGCTTCAGCTACCTTGGCCTCAATTTGGAGCATTTTACAAAGGCTTGGCCTATTTATAAGTCCCTCAAGTTCAGCCCACAAAGATGAAAAGACCTAAAGATGCCAATCACTTTGAAATATTGGACCAATTTATATAGTCAGGAACTTAACAGTAGAACGAGGGACTGTTTGTTCGCTTTGTTTCTCTTCTTGCCAAATTTTATTTCTACTTGGCTGTGACTTTTAAAAATAATTCCATCACCCCTGTAAATTTTATTCATTCTGTGTCCTTAACCATGTTCTCTAGCTTTTTCTCACTCTTAGATAGCAGGCTGATGATGTGACCTGCATATTTGACATAACATCAATGAAGAAATAATGAATTGAGACCTTCTTTGGTGATAAAGCCCATTTTTTAGGATGGACAATCGGAATGTGTCGGCTCTGATTGCTACATCAGGCAATAGCAGGTGCTTTGTCATCTCTAACTTTTATTTTCAGTAACATTCTCTTCTGCCTTACGGGATCGTTTGTCTTCTGTTGGTAAATTCCCATCTGCACCCAAAATGAGTTTTCAGTGCTGTATCGATGGATGGATATAGTCAGCCTCTGTCCATTTAGTCTTCATCTATGTCAGCTCCCATTTTTTTTTGTGTCACAAATTAAATAAGGGGTCTGTTTACAAAAACACCTCTGTTGTCATCTTTATGCATGTTGATTTATCATTATTTTTTGCTTCTAGAGTGATGGTACATTTGCAGAAAGAGAAAGCATTTTCATCAGAATAAGGAAGGTGTTCATAAGTAATCTCTGGATTTCTAGAGAGTTATGGGACCAAATTGATCGTGTTAGTCTATTCAGTCCACTTTAATTCCTTTGGGGAAAAAACATTATTAAGAACATTTTGATGCAAAATCAATTGGATTTCCCTGAAAGACAGAAGCCAATATTTTAAAGTTTTTTTAATTAAAGTTGATGTAGCATCATTGGGTCTTTTCAGGAAGGAAGAGCCCATAGGAGTATTTAGCAGGGAACAGCCCTTGTGCACACAAATAACTGCGCAAGGATGCAAGTGCTGGAGGATTTCTGGCACAGCTCCCAGGGTTGCGCATGATTACATAGTTGTCCATCGTGGAGACTGAGTGATCCCTGCATGGTGGCGGGGTTGTTCCAGTCCTGCTAAATTTTGCCCGTGTAACCTCTTCCAAAATAGCTTTCACCTTAAAGGCACTTCACAGCCAGGCTGAAACGCAAGAGGGGAATATGACAAAAGAAAAATACCTAATCTATATTTCCCCTGGTAAAGCACAGTAGTTTCACTTTTAGTCTAAAGCACTTGCCACAAGCAAATGCCATTTCTGTGTCTCACAGGCAGATTTTCCTTTTGCTCAGTTTTATCACTTTTGAAAAAGTTTGCTCTCCTTTAGCCTTTTAAATGCCATGTTTTAACAGCATTACTGTAGACAGCGCTACCAGTGGCAGAACTTTAGAGCTGTGTGTGTATATACCTCTTATCTCTGTGCCACAAGTCCAGACCCTAGATCCACAGGCTAATTTCAGCTGCTGTCAGGACTAATTCCTAAAAACGTTTTCAATTGCTTTGGTTTTACTGTGGGTAAGTATTCTCCATGAACTCTGCTCCCCTAACACCACTCATTTCCATGCACCTCCTGTTTGCAAGGGTCCTATCCAGGCTACCATTCCCATTTATCTATCTTGCTAACATAAGAAACTTTGGAGTTTTTTTCTTTCTAATCATTTGATAGTAAAACATAGAAAGAGTAATTTCTTCCCTCTGGTATCTGGTTACTAACTCTCTAGTAACTACTAAGTGCTGTGATATTAAGTGACTGTTCTTTAAGATGTTTAATTATCTCCCGAAAGGCCCCAAAGTGCTTCTAATGGATCCTCTGGCTCACGACACACGTTACTATTAGCGCCCTTTGCTTCTGGTTCTTATTCCAGTAACACCAGAAAATGGCACAGGTCCTGCAAACGGAGGATTTTTTTGCAACATGATCTCAGCCTGCTTCTGTTCCCAATCTAGAAGACTTTTACAGTTCACTGATCTTGAGCCATTCAAAACAGGTCTCTTTTGGGGCTTGCTTTGCAGTGCAATGAAACTGCGGGTGCCTTCTGTTCTCTTGTGCCTTGGGAAATTGGGTTATTGTTTCAAAGCCATTTCCCCTGTGGCTGTTTTAGGTAGTTTGACTATTGTTCCCAGTCCTTATGCAAAGTGCCACCCTGCCTCCGTCTATGGGGAGGGACTAAATCCCCACCAGTGACACCCCGCTGATAAAGACTTTTCTCCTTGGAGTAGCCCAGCCTCTTGGACAGGCATGTCCTTTTGGCCTCATGGAGAAATAGAGTGAAAAGTCTGATTTAAATGGTGGCACAACAGTGTCAGGGAAAGCTGGTCATGAAGACCAAGTACCTTTTCTGAACGACCTTGGCAAAGACAGTCAGTTGTCTCGAAGCTGTTTAATTTTTATTTCATTTTTACATTTTTATGGATTTTAATTGCCATAGCTTGAAATACATCTATTCTGATTCCCAGTTACACAGTGTGTCTGGTGAAAAATGGGGATGATAACTTCCCAGGGAACAGCCAGTGTTTCAGACCAACTGCTCTGTTAACGTCTTGGCTGCCAGATGTATTTCAGAGCTGCACTGCTGCTTTTTATAAGCCGTGGAATACAGTTTGTAAGAGCAATCATCTTCCCAAATTGGTCATTACCAAAGTTAATGACCTGTTTATTAGAACATCAACCTTGGCTTTGCCTCATGCTGTTAATTAACAAATCTGTCATTAACTGCTGGTAGCCATGAATTTGTGCATGTGTGTGTTTGGGGGAACAGGATAGGGATATTTCATTAAGTATGGCATATTTAAGGCGGTATCCCCGCCTATTGGTAAGACCTCGTTCTTAACACAGTTCTCACAGACTGCACCATTGTTGTCCGTGAATTTGTCTAATCCCTTTTGGGACCCGCTTTGTTTTCTGTTTGAATCAGATTCTGTATCAGTTTCTGCAGGTGCTCCCTACTTCTGATATATCCTCAATGAATGTCAATTTTGCACTGACTTTATCCCCGCTGCAGGTATGGTTTGTGATTGTCGGGCATTGGGAAATGCACTCAGAGGGACAAAGGGCTAACCTCAGAGCAAAGAAATTGTTTATGATCAAAACTTCTCCCTGCAAGAAAACTGTCTGTTTCACAAAAGCTACCCATCACTAATTAGCTATTTGTTATTTTCAAGAAAAATGCAATTTATAATAACAAGGTCTGGCATAACATCTGTCTCCTTAGAGTGGGTTTTGAAAACCATAATTCAGGTGAGAATTACAGGTTTTATCCACCTTTGCTGAGATAAATGTATTTTGCCACTCCTCTCAGCCTCTAGTGCTAATTACACTGTCATAAAATGCCCTGGATTAATGAGGTTTCAAAACACATACACCCTTTTTGGGCCCTTCCTTGGTTCTGCCATGAGCTGTTCCTCCTCCCTGCAAATGAGTCCTGTTTGTACCACTGCACAGGTGGAGATCCCAGCCAAGAGTGACTTAAATACCGAGAGGCCCTTTGGGTAATGCCCAGCATGAGCAGATATGAGGACAAAACAGTTCAAAGGTGTTTACAGTCCAGGGACAACTTTCTGTGAGGTGACTGAGTTGGTCTCATGACCATTTGCCCAACAGGGAAATCTCCCTACCCCAGCTCCTATCCATGCATTTCTCTACCTGTCTTGGCATCCATCACACATGGCACTAATGCAGTTCACCTCACTGACCCACCACGAAAATAGCTGTATTTTCCACTGTTGCTTTTACTAAGCAGCACTGACCTGAGGAGGGTGTAACAAACACCCAGCCTGGGTGGAGAGGATGGAGCAAGTGCGGGTGGGCACATGGCACAGGAAGGACAAATGGAGGTGACGGAGGACCTGGTGGTGGTGGTTAAGCACCAATGTAGCTTGAACGAGCCTGTAAGCAGAGCTCCTTGTAACAACGAACTCTCAGGAAAAATAATGAACTCAGAAAAAATAGCTCCTTGGGAAGATACCTGATTTTAAATATGAGAAGAATCTGTTTAATAGGGCCACAGATGTATCTCAGAGTTGGTTTTCTGTAACCGCTAAGGCAGTTTGGTATCTAAATTCCTCTCAGTTCACATGAAAATTAAGTGCCCCTGTGTACAATTAAAAATCCCCACCTTAGAGCTGTGTTGGCTGAGGGTGCAGATAACCTTTTCAAGGTCACAGAGAAAGGCAGGAGCTAAACCTTCCCCAGTGCTACTCTGAACAGGGCATCCCACCACTCTGGCACAGATGAAGGGAGGTGGCACTGAGGTTACTACGCAGGTTGCTGCTATTTACAGACTGGCTGTAAGGATTGTCACCTGGAGCATAACTTTTTCTATGGAGAATCACTAAGCAGTCCTTTTCCTTCATTAGGTGTTTTCACTTTGCACACTGGATTAGCCAGGAGTTAAACTGTTTGCAAATAGCAGCTCCCTCACACCAGTTCTCTCCCCAGGATCTGCAGACTCCCCTTTTCTTCTTTTTCCTGGGGGCTTTGCTGTTTTAAAATATGTCCATATTTCATCAGTGGACAAAGAAGGGAGAAGAGGAATGAAGACCAGGGTGTTTCATCCTATGTGGACAGCTATATAGCAAAATAAAATGTGAAGTTTCTGAGTCAGATGAAACCTTGATCCCAGAGCTCACTCAGCTGGCAAAAGACAAGCCCTTTGCTCTCTATCAACTCATTTCCAGTCTTAGTTCACATCTATAAAAGCAAAATAAATGAGGTATTTCAGAACAGGTGCTTCAAAGCTATTTTTACCTTTGAAGTGTATTACTGAAAAAAAATTTTCTAAAAAAAAAGAACAAAATAAAAATACCCTATTCACCAAGTCATCAAGGAAGGAATGTAATGAAAGAGTCAAATCTTGGAAGAAAAGTCCAACTTTAGGGTAAAAAATTTTAAATCACATTTTTTTGTGACTTTGGCTGGCAGATGACTTAGCAAGTGTGAACTCACAGGTACTTTGTGGGCTCCAAGCTGCTCTACCACCTAATCAGAGACCTGGTCCCCTTGGAGCTCTAGTGTGATACCTCTAATAATAGATAGTGTGATACCTCTAATAGCTAAATTAGAGAAGCTATCAAAACATCCTGCAGCTTTGACTGGCCACTGGAGCCTTTGTATAAATGGGAGGAATATAAATGGCAAATAAGCAAATGATTCTTCCATTTGTGGCAGAAATCCTACCCTTCACATTCAGTCAGTGTTTGATGTGTTGATGACAATCAGGCTGCTTACTGAACGTGCTCAGAGCAAGAAGGGGGTAGAATGGAGCTGGAAGCATCTTGTTTTCGGTAAATAATTTCTTCAAAACAGCAATCTCCTTACCAGCTAAAGACCTTCTCGTCTTAAGTGCATCTGGCATTGTCAACAAATCCTGCGTTTTTTCACTTGATTGATCATGGACTTTAAAGAAGTGGTTATTTCCCTGATAAATGAGATATCATATGCATTCATCTATTACAGAACTGCTGTAGATAATTAATCACTGCCATCAGCTCATTACAGCTCTTAAGGGTATGTGCGAATATTCTCTGGGTTAACAGAACAAAAATTCCAGGTGGAAGGTTAATAGTACTTTTCAAATCAAAGTGACATTGCACAATAGGTCAGCCACTGCCTTTTTAGATTTGGTACTTGCACCACAGGATTCCTCGTGAGACCCCTATGACAGTAATGACAGGCCAAAGTCACACACAGTGGGAAGCAGAGCAGTTCTGCTGAAATCTGGAGAACTATCCCCACTGGAAATGCAAAGCTCTGTGGGTACTGCCAGCTGAGAAAGCACCTTGCTTTGTCAATGCAAAGCATAGCCCAAAGCCAAAAGAAGATCACAAAACGTGTCAAATACACATGGGTTCCCACGGGTGAACTGCCACTGGACTTTGGCAGTCAACAGTACGAGTGATCATTTTATGACTCCCTTCGCCCCTCCTAGCAGTGGATGAGAGTGGACCTGTTCAACAGTAATGATAAATGTTCACTTTAGGAGGGGTGATTGCCACACGACTAGTTTGCTAGCCCAAGCCCATGTGTCTGCATTGTTTTCTTTCAAAAGATTGTCTTTAAAAGCAACAGCATAAGATCAACTGGCTTGCTGAGCTGTTGGGAAAGATTATCACGAAATTTTTTACTTCTGCCAGCAGTGGCCACATCAGATAGGCTGAAATCTCTCACTTGCATGTGTGCAGCTCCCTGGGAAGTCACGGACCTCACACCTCACTAACTGATGTTGTTCATCTTGATATATTACCTCCTACTGAATCTATCTCTCTTTCAAAACCTTTGGGGGAAAAATGCAGAAAAATAGTGAAAGATTTGTTTTCTGTACTGACGCAGTTCATTCATTGGTTTGTATAAATACCTGTGGGGTGTCTTGAGTCAGATTAGGCTCTGTTCACCCAGAAAACAGTCTTGGAGGGCCCAGCAGAAATGACCAAACATGTTTCCTAAGAGATTTTCTTCATAATCAATGTAGAGGCTTCACTTGCAGGGTCTGTTCAAGGTGTGGTAGTAATAACTGTAGTAGAAAAAGAAGCTACAACATAAAACATTAAGGAAAGCATTCTAGGAGAATAATTTTCAAAAAGAAAGACTCTTGTTTTGCCTGCTTCTCTGGATTTCTGAGTAGGATTAGCACAGTATGTGTGGATAGCAAGGTTTTCTGGAGGGTAACAGTTTTGGAGGGGACATTTCATTCTAGCAATGTATGCCCAAGTTGTATTAAAGATGAAAACCATCTGATTCTGAAAGTAGGGTATCCAAGTTTTTGATTTGGGATTGTCTCAGCAGAAGGAATAAAAAGGTCCCAACTTCGAGGAAAAAAGCAATGACACCCCCCCACCTCTCCATTTTCAACAAAGTGTTGAAATTTATGGGTTTAGGCATATGCAAAGTAAGTGGCTGCAGAGGGCAGAAGGTTATGGAAACAACAAGACGGTGACATTGGGACAAATGGGACATTTGAGACAAGTTCTCCTTTAAATTATCAGAGGTTTTTTACTTCTGGTTTTCTCTGTCAACTGTAGTAATCCTTCCACTGGCAAAATGCGGAAGAGCTCTGGCAGGGACTTCAGGTTGTAGCTGCTTCTCAGGAGAGCCCGCCACAGGCAGTTCAGGCCTTGATCAAGTGAGGGATCTCAGCTCATCTTTAATTTGACATTAATGAATAATCACATCTTCAAACAAGAGCAGTTTACTTAAGTCTGCCCTGCAAGATGGTCTTAAAGCACCAAATATCCTTTCTTTGACCTTGCTAAAAAAATCAGACATGTATGTTTCTGTAGGGAGCCCATTCACCTAGCAGAGAGGGCACCTGGAAATCATGAGAGAACAAATACCGTTTTGGTTTCACTGCAGATGAAGCCAGAGGAGCTATGTGCAGAGCTACAAGGAAGAAGAAACAATGCAGGCAGCTCTGCCGGCCAATGATGTACTGAAAGCCCTGAAGACATGGATTTGTTTGAAGACTGCTAAGGGCTATGAACCTGTACATTAAAAGGAGCTGCCTTTCAAACACAAAACAAAAACAAGCCAGCCCTGTGAAAGGAAGGAATAAAAGCAGCTTGATGTATTCTGACGGTGACATTAGAAAGCAGACACGTATAAAAGCCAGTGAGCAAACTGTGCAAGTCAAGGAATATGATGTGCCCCATATTCTTTTAATCGTTTATTACTTAGCAGATTATACAATATTTGACACTGATGCTTGAAAAGCCTCCTGCCGTTTAACAGTGCTCTGCAATAAAATGCTATAATCTATTAGTGCACCACACTGCCACTATAACCCAGAATTTGTAAGGGAATATTTCCCTTCCCTTCATTCTGTCTGTCATTTTGCTTAAAGAAAGGGAAGAAACTGTGACTTCCCTGCACCCTCTTTTCCCTGATTACACGCCCCCAGCCCTGATTGCTGCTCCCTGAGAGCTTTCCTCCTGCTTGAGTTTTCCTTGCAGTTAGCCTTTCCCTGTGTCGCTCACAGACTGCAGAGGGGATGGAAAGAATACACAGAAAATTGCAGCAGAGGCAGTAAGGCAGCAATAGGTGGAGAGAAAGTTACTATTTTCCACAGTCAGGGAAAGAGGATGTGCCGAGCAGAGGGTGGAGGGGGGAAAGGCTCTTCTGCATAGGATTAGGGGTCCAGCTGAAGGGTGCCGAGGGGAAGCGATGTTACTTCAAACAACAGGCTGGAAAGATGATCCCTTGGCAGCATTTGGAGTTGGCAGAAGGGATACAGAACAGCTCCAGCAAAGATAAACTTGCTAGGCAGACAGGGGAGGCTAGATCTTAGAAATGTTACCTAGTAAATGTCCAAGATGTGGATGTGGCTTAGGCTGGGGAGAAGGACACATTAAAAAACAAGAGTGAAATGAAGATAAAGTTTATCTGCCTTTTGCTAAATACCTGGATGCAGAACCAATGGGAAACCTGGAGCAGTGCACTTGTTTTTCCACCATAGCAGTGCTGTAAGCGATCCCTGACAACGCATTTCCTTAGTATTTCTCATTCAATAGTTATAGCAGTAGCTGTTGGAATTAATTATGATTAATTTAATTATAGGTATAAACCAGGTCTTTTTCAAAGTGAATTATAGTTTCCTTCAATAGTATGTGGTGGTTAAGCACTGGTAATTAAGGGTTTGAATGAGGGCTTGACAGTGCATTTTCCCATAATGGAAATTCCACTGCAAAGCCCTTACTGTTTGCAATCCAGCACACAGCCATAAGCTTTCTCTGTTCTTTCTGGCGGCTATATATACACAAGATAGGTTACTATGAAGGGCTGCTTATTATCAACCCACTGCTGAATACCTAAGATGTCTAATAATTCTTTTAACATATTTATCTGTGTAATTCAGTCTTAATAGGGCAGGTAGGGAGATGATGGTGCTGTGGGTTTGAAACTCAAGTGTCAGTCCCATTCACATGGGAAGGGAAGAGGATTTGCATTTAGCTCAAAGTCTCTGTCTCTGACCCTCCAAGGGGGAAGAGCCTCTTGAAGGATGCAGGGAGGACTTTTGTTAGAGAAACCCAGTTCTTTCACAGAAGATATGTTTGTGAATTGTACACTTCTGCGAGCTTGTGTGTCAAGAACGTGGTCTCAGGCATATCTTCAGAGCAGGAGCAGTGGGCCCGGGGTGCTGATGCTCTGGGGTAAGCGCTTCTGCCCAGCCAGGCTACGCTGTCATTTTGACCTGGCTGCACAATGGCTTTAATGAAGTGTTAGCTATTTAATCCCACTGAAAAAAAAATATGCTGTAGTCAATTTTTAGCACTGCCTGTGGTTTCCATTTGGAGAACTACTAACTTGTTGGAATAGCCTTAGAATAAACAGAAATAATTTGTCCTGCGCTGTGATAATTCAAAAGCACAAACTCACCTTGGCATGTGGTGAGGGGGGGAGTGCCAAGGGCTGGTGGTCAACAGCAGTGCTTGCTTCTTGGGAATACCTGTCCTTCTGGAATTGGCTGCAGGTATGCCCAGCCATCCAGATGGGTTTCTGTGGCTTTTAAATCCAATGGGAAACTGAGCAAATTAACCAGCTCTTTAAAGAGAGGTTCAAGGAGCTGTTAGTTTGCTCAGCGTGAAGTTACCTACAATTCCCATATGTCTCCTATTGCAGGTTTAAGAGTAACCCTCCAGTTATTAGTTAAGGGTAACACTCCAGCTCTATTCACAGTAAAATTTACCACAGGGTGCAACAAGGAGAAAAAGGCCATTTCTGGGTTTGCAACAGGAACGGGATGTCTGTGGGAGCTTCATGCCTAGTAGGGAATGGCTGTGGGCTTTGGTCTCTCCTGCTTTCATGCAACAGCTGGATAAACACAACACAGCGCCATAATCCACAAAACTAAGGGAGGTTTACACACCATACTCTATTGGCTTCATACCAGGCCAAGAAATCTGTTGTGTAAAAATATACATCCATTTCCTGCTACAGGATAAAATGACACAACTGGAAATAAGTGAACAAGGAGGAGGGATACAGTTCAGCTCAGCACAAAGGTGATGTTGCTTACATCCCAGAACGCCAACCATATCCTGGGCTGCATCAAAAGAAGCGTAGCCAGCAGGTTGAGGGAGGTGATTCTGCCCCTTTACTCTGCTCTGGTGAGACATCACCTGGAGTACTGCATACAGCTCAGGAGTCTTCAGCACAGGAAAGGCATGGACCTGTTGGAGCAGGTCCAGAGGAGGGGCACACAAATGAACAGAGGGGTGGAACACCTCTCCTATGAAGACAGGCTGAGAGAGTTGGGGTTGTTCAGCCTGGAGAAGAGAAAGCTCCAGGGAGACCTTATAGCAGCCTTCCAGTACTTAAAGGAAGTGCAGGAAGTAGAGGAAAGATGGGGACAAACTTTTTAGCAGGGCCTGTTGTGATAGGACAAGGGGTAATGGCTTTAAACTAAAAGAGGGAAGATTTAGACTAGATATAAGGAAGAAATTTTTTACAATGAGGGTGGTGAGACAGTGGAAGAGATTGCCAAGAGACGTGGTAGATCCTGCATCTTTGGAAACATTCAAGGTCAGGTTGGATGGGGCTCTGAGCAGCCTGATCTAGTTGAAGATGTCCCTGCTTATTGCAGGAATGGCTGGACTAGACAACCTTTAAAGGTCCCTTCCAGCACAAACTGTTCTATGATTCTGTGTCACCTAGGTATGAACCCGAAGGTGTTGCACAATCATGGGGGAAGCAGCAAATGTCAGTCCCTTCTTATGTCTTCTCCAGGCTTTCCCCTCAGCCATGGAGGGAGGAAAAGTTTTCACATTGAATTTGCAGTCTTTTGTCAGGTTGTCACAACCTTAACATTATTTAAATGTAATTTTTTAGTCTATGAATGTGAATTATCCATGGATTCGATTCATTACCAACACATGCCTAGTAGCCAGTTTCTAAATTATATTGCTGCTGACTTGAATTATTATAAATAAGACTGTGCCAAATGTCAATTGATTATTCAGAAGTAATCAATAGAGAGAGAGAAAAGACAGCTTTGGTTGACTAACAGCAAATGATTTTTATTCCACAGTCCTGGAATTTCGAGTAAGGCAGCAAGTCAAGCTGCACACCAGTTCCCCAGCAAACAGATGTAAAAGAAAAGCGACACTGGCCTCCTTACAAATAAGAACAAGCAAGCCTGCAGTTAGCTCTCTGCCAGTGGGGCCACAAGTGCAAATGACCCTGGAAACGGCTTGCAACAGGTAAACCTCCATATTTTGACACTGACTTGTTCTTAGACTAATCTTTTTCTCCACATGCGGGAGCTCCTTCCGAATCCTCTTCTTGTGGTGTTCCGGTTGTGATGCTGGTGTGGCAGGTCGGTGGTGGCTGGCTGCCAGGCGCCCGCCCAACCGCTCACTCCCTCCCCTCCCCAGCAGGATGAGAGGGGAAAAGAGGCGAAAAAGAGTTCGAGGGTTGAGATAAAGACAGGGAGATCACTTACCAGTTACTACCACTGGCAAAACAGTCTTGACTTGGGAACAATTAAATTTATATGTTTTTCCAAAGGCGCCATCACCTTGGCTGAAGGGCTCAGGAAAAAAAGTCAAGGAGAAGTATGTCAGCATAATTCAAAGGGAAGCTTTGCTGCCAGACTTTGCTCTTCTTTGCAAAAGGCTTTCTGGCTGCCCACAGACAGGGTATCCTCTTGAAACCTGTCTTTTCATCACCCTTCTCAGCATGAAAATCTTAACCCAAAGGGGAAAGCAAATACATATGTATTTTGTGTGACTGGGAGGAAGGCTACATTAGTTGGCGTGCCTTTTACTACTTGCATGCAGTTGCCAAAAGGGACATGTACCTGTGTCCCAGGTAACACCGGTCACAGTCCTGTGTCTAGGAGTATAGATGTGTTTGCCAGTGCTTGAAACAAAGATGGAAGGTTTATACTCAAGGACTGAGATCTGGGAGCAGGTTTCATTATGCTCCTGGAGGTACATGGGATTGCCTCCAGCAGAGGCCTCCGTGAGTGAAAGTATTTTAAACTGCAACATCAAAATTCACCAGAGATATCCATGAGGACCCTCAGAAATGCTTGAGGTAATAACTGAAAACAGGGACGATGAAAGAGCACGGCCCTATAACTTCCTCTCTGGTGGAAAGAGCTGCGCTGAGCTCAAGAGGCCTCCTCGGTCATGCAGCATTGATGAAAAGAGCAGCAATCCTGTCCCAGAGACATAGCTAGCCCCTATATTTGCCTACCATTGAATTTCCAGGCTTATTTCTAATGAACAAGTTAAAACACAAGTAAAATTCATCCTTTGTGTAACTGCATGAATTTCATTACCATCACAGAGGAAAAACCTGCCATTGCTGTGACAGATCTGTGGTCTTGCCAGCTCTCACGCTCTCACGGTATTTGCTGCTTTTCTGAAAGCCTGCTGGAGTCCTGCGGCTGCAGGGTTCCCTGTAATTGCAGAGGAATCCACCACTCAAAATAAGCAAATAAATAAAATACACATTTCTAGATACTGTGGCTGCAAAGGAAACCTTTAAAAATATGAACCTAAAAGGCAAATTTAAAAGAATCCTTGATGTACTCTTAAATAAAGAAGATATTCATCCAGAGTAGCTTTTGGTGAAAAAAAAAAAACCCAAAAGCCTCCCTACTGGGAAAACACCAGAGGTTTTTTAGCTATTTAGCAGGGAAACATGAAAATCATGGTCTGAAGCAGCACTACCTGGCTTGAGATTTTTAACAGTTGTCTTCAAATCATATCACTGCCATGTAGTCACAGTCAAAAAGGTAAGCTTTGTGGGTTTTATCTTGGGGGCCGGTTTAGAAGTCTTTGGCCTGGGTTTGCTTTGGGTTTCCAGGTGCAGTGATGTCAGTAGGGGCTGTAAAATCATAGTCGCAGGTGTCAGAGGTGCTGGAGCTGTCAGCCCCAGCGGGCTGCAGCTGTGCAATGCAGGGCTGGTTTGCACCTGGGGAGGATGGGAGCTGCGGGGCTGGGACAGCCGCTGCACGGAGTTGGGAGGAAAAGATATTGGATGAGTGCTTTGCTGTGCAGGGATGACTTGGATGTTTCTAGAGCTCCTTGAAGTGAAGCAGGTATGTGTTTCTTGGGCTTGCTGGTTGTGTTACAAAGGAATTAGATCTTCTTTATTACTGTATCTTAGCCGGAAAGACTGTATTTTGCTGTGTTTGATATGAAATGGGGCAGCAGCAGCAGCTGCCACAGCAGCCTGTCTTGCCTTTGCTTTGCCCTGCAGTGGGGCATTTGAGGGTGGCCCTGCAAATCAGTCTGGAGCTGGGTCTCAGTGCCATGAGAGCTGCCCATAGTGTGTGGGGTATAGGGAAATGCTTAGCTGGGATAGGGGTGAGGAGGCTGCTGAGCCTTTGTGGTGATGTTTTTCCTCCTGTACTCACAGTCCTTGTGCAGTGGGGGTGTGGAGCTGTTCCCCTCCCTGTGCTCTGAGTGCCATCTTTATCCAGGGAGGCTAGGTGCGTAGACCCCTCCTTTTTTCTGGCAACATCCATGTGCCACTGTAACTTTAGGCTTTACCTCAAAGCACACGCACACACAAACTCCAGCACCCAGAACAAATCTGCAGCATGTGGCACAGCATGGCTGGACTGAAGCTTCATCAGAAAAATGCTGTTTTCCTTGTGCCAGGCTGATCGGGGCCACGCCCTGACCTTGGTCACCTTTTCGTTTTCATGAGCTTTCTGATTTTTAGTGGATTTTTTTTTTTTTTGGTGGGTTTCTTTGCATAATGATCACATAATGATGTTCCAGTAACTTTGGTTGTAGAGTGGGTTCTATGCAAATGCTAATGAATGTGTTAATAGCCTGACATTAAACCATTATACATGCAACCATCCCACAGCAGTGGGATGTTTATATTGGTGAAACCAGGCTGGGTGGAGGGAGATTTGGTTTCTTTATGTGCTGTTGTTAATTAGACATGTGGAGGATGGTAAACATCCTTGGGAAAAGACTGACTGCTACAGTAGGTCTTTGGGTGGCTGACGTGGCATTTCCTGAGTGGTTGTGGATTTGCTTTTGGATGTGACATAGGCACTCACCCCAGCACAGCACTTGTCCTTGGCTCAGAGAGCAAATTAATGCTGAAAATGATTCTTTGCACTTCATATCTTGTGGTAAGCACTGAGAAAAGATGACAGTTGATGCAATTATGCTTGTGGCTGCTCTCTGAACTCTCACTACCATAGTTTGAAGTTCAGGGCTAAGGATGGTGCTTTCTCTGTGTTCCATGGCTTATGGCCAGTTCTTCATACCTGACCACTCATGAAGAACGCGCCTGGCAAAAAAGGCTAAGGGAGTGCTTTTGAACAAGGTGAGGGTACTTGTACGTTGTGCTCATGTAGGTGCTTAAGCACAAATTTGAAGTGGTGGAAAAAGCTCCTCGTAGTATTTAAATAAATATATAGGCTGGGATGTTTAACAGGGAAAATTATTACAGATGGTGATGGTGAGAATGGCAGCCAAACCCTTACAGAGAGCTGCAAGTTCCCTCCAGGTTAACAGCACATGCAAATATCAATATTTCAGCTGCTAGAATATATTACCTTTAATTCTTCTTTCCTATGAAGTTTTAACTGAAAGGGAAAGAATAATGTTCCTGTATCTACGTGGTCAAATAATTAACTCCTTGTTATCTGGGTTATGTCTGCACATAAAGTGCTTATGTGATGGGTGAATAGGATATGCTTTCAGACTGCCAAAAAGTTTCTTGTGCTAGTCTTCCAAAAGCCACCAAAGCGACACAATGTTCCAGACATGTTGTACGTATGCGTACATGTGCTACAAAGGCTGCTAATATCAGAGCAGTTTAATCTGTGAAATATGTTGGCATAGAAATGCTTAGCATCTTTCTAAGAGGCTCATTTCTATAGTGCTATGTGTCACTCCAGAAACTTTCTATGCACTAGATAGTTTTTAAAAAACAAGAATTAATTGCTTGGCTTGAAATGTAGTGGAATAACTCAAGAGAACTAGGCTTTTAAATGTGACATAAATCAATGGGAGCCCTAACTCGGGATTTTCTGCAAGCAAGAAACAATCAATGCACTTGGAAGAGATCTTTTCAAAAAGCACCTCAATTCTAACTCTTAGAACAGCATCCATGGCTAAACTAGTGTTTGGGGTTTTTTCTAATGTATTTTTTTGTCCTGCTTTTTCTAGCATGTTTTCACTGAAGGTCTGTGGTGTGGGTATTTCCAGAATGACCATCTACTGATAATTCTGTTTTGATGTTCTGGGTTGTGGGCGGTGGGTTTAAAGCAGCAAATGCTTAGCAAATTAACTCTGGCTTTCAGGGGGAAAACCTGTAGCTCTTTGTTCTGTGCTTGCCAGTCCTGCAGTGTAAGGGATGGTTTCATTTCACATGCTTTAGCTGACTGGGAATATAGTATTGGAGCCTTCTGCAACCAGGGTGCGAGGGCTTCCCGGCCAGTCCCTGGATGACCCAGCGCTAGTAACGCCAGTTTGCATCTCTGCAGCAGAGTCAAGCCAGAGCATGGGGTGGCCTGAGGCAAAGCTTCCCCTAATGGCTGTCTGAATATTAACTGGTCTTTGTGCTGCTGAGCGGTGCTGCTGCCCAAGATGTGCAGCTGACGGAGGCTGTTGTCGCTTGGGTCAGGCTGTTGCTGAGTAGCAGGGCAGGTAGGGTGACCTGAGCATGTGCAGGGTGGGTACCTCTCTTGCAGCTGCTGTGGAAAGAAATGTTGGGGAATACAGTGATTTCAGTGAGTGGCTCATGGAGGGAAGTATTTTTAAATGTATCTGGATAGAATTCGATTGGCAGTGTGAACCTCTGCATGTTAAAAAAAGGGTAGACGAGGTACTTGGGGACATGGTTTAGAAGTGTTTTTTGTCAGGTTAGGATAATGGTTGGACTTGATGATCTTAAAGGTCCCTTCCAACCTCAACAATTCTATGATTCTATGTTGATGGCTGCTTGGAGAAGTCTGCAGTCATGGAGACCTCCAAAGACATCCAATTCTGTGCCAAATCTTACAGGGAGGCCACAAAATAGTTTTTCTCTGCCTATTCTGCTTTCTAGTTACAAGGTGATAGCTTTTATCCTGAGTTGTGCTTTTACCTTTTGAGGTATCTCAGTGTTGTAGGGGAGCACTGTGTGTAAGCAAGGCTGGTAAAACCACAGTTTCAATGCCTGTCCATACAGATAGGCTAAACGCTTTCTCCAAGGAACAGAAGCTCTCCAGTTCCAGGATTCTTTTCCCTTTCCCTTGGTTTGTAGTGAATGCAGGGAGCACTGGCAATCTGAGCACCCGTTCTCTGCTTCGAGCAGCATGGGCAAATCTTATATGCATGAGAAAAAATTAAATCTATGCCATCCTGGCTGGACAGTAACAATGGTGAATTCAGTGCATCATCCCTCCTGTGCAGTCTGATAATGTTTACATGTAGTCATTACCCGTATCGGGGAGCTGAGCTGCTCAGCATTACTGCAATTTGTAAATGGCTTCATCTAGATGTCACCAATGAACTAATTTATGGAAGCTGTAATTAGTGGTGATGGGACTGCAGGTGGAAAGCAGTAAGTGGTGACATTACTTAGTGACTTCATGAGGGATTTTCAGTGTCCAGCAGCCGGCTGCTGCATGTAAGGGAAGAATGAAAGCAAATGAGGGAAAACAAAACAAAAAAACCCCAACCCCAAACAACCTCAAAACACACACGCACACAAAAAAGGAAATACATCTGGGAAGATGGATGGAAAATGAAAATCTTCTGAGCAATGGATAACCTGATTTTAGGTTGTTATTTTCCAAGCAGAGAGTCATGATCTAGCCATGCACATGCTGTCACAAATGCACTGAGTCAAATAACTTCCCAGTGGTGCCCATGTTTGTTATTCCCTTGAGGATGCTGGTTGATCTCTGGGAAAGTGCACTCTGTGGGAAGGTGTGTGCCCTAAGGACACCTTGCCAGACTGATCTAAAATGTCCCAGTGGTTATGGCCTGGCCTGAACACCCCCAGTAAAGAAATGATGTGCGTGAAGCAAGGGACAGATTAGCCTGGCTTTAAAAAACAGGTCTTAAAATGATTGCTTGCTCCACAGGTTGTAGTTTCCATTCCCCCAGGTGCCTTCTGCCTCGTACCTGTAGCTCTGTGTGCTATGGCCATTTTCATTGCTGCATGATGCTCCCTGGGAGAGTACAGGAAAACGCTCAACTATGATGCGAAATTGGAGGGGGGGGAAGTACACCGCTGTGCTAGCTGATTCTTACTGGGGCAGGTAATCAAAGGGATGTATTTACTCGCATGTAGGTGCTGAGTTAGATCCCCACGGAGACATCATATTGTGGTTGTTGCACAGTTCCTGTTACAAGCTGTTGGATCTGGTCCTTGCTTGTGCTGCTGCACAATGAGGGGAAAAAAAAACCAAAAAGGAACAGAATAGAGCATGAACTGCAACCATTGGCTGCCAGTGGGGAGCTTTTCCAGCTTCCTACGGCTGTGTAAACTGAGTTCCTGCCTTGTGAGTTGAGGTTCCTGTGACCTCCATAGATACATGTAAGAAATAGCTCTGTGTAGTGAGATAAGCCAACCTAAGGGCATGAGATGGAAACTGCCCAAAGGCAGTGTTCTGGGCCGCTTGTGTGACTTGGCTCCTTACGCCTGTTGCAAGAGTAATGTGGTGAGTACCAAGACTGTGCACAGAGGAGCGGTGGGAAGGGGCAGTCTATAAAAAGTGATTGTGCAGTTGCTGTATTTTTTTTTTCTGTGATCTCTCATCCTAGTGGCCTCTAGTGAACTCTTGCAATAGCCGTAGAGGGGGGGAAAATGTGACGGTTTGAACTAATGATCACTAATAACATATTCTTTGAGCTGAGTGAAATAAAAGGAGTGCTTGAAGGAGAGTAAGAAGTATCTTGACGCGGTTTGAGGCAGAGGTGTTTTTTTACGTGAAGGCCATCCATTGTAAACCTCCATCGCAAGAAACTGTTGACCAGTCTCATAAGCTGTATTTTCTCTGTGCAAAGGGAAGGTGTCACAATGCAAGTTTGTGACAGGAAAGGGCCTGATGAAGGGAGGGAACCAAGCACAACAAATATTCTTTTATCCAGAGGATGGGACTACCTTAACTGCAAAGGTCTGCTTTCTGGAGATACTTTCTCCTCTTTGGGTCCATGCTGTTTGGCGTTGCTGATGACTCTTGCTGTGCCAGCCCGAGTCAATAGGTCTCCTGTGCTTACCCCATTCTCGACTGCCATTACCAGGGTGGTGCAGCTGTGTGTTGGGCTCTGTTATATCCCTCTTATGGCATAATGGGGCTGAAAAAGCAAAAGGAACACCTTGAGGTATTTTTATTGCAACTCCAAACCTTGCGAAGCGCATCTGTAGCCTCCCAACTTCTGAGTTTGGCTGGAGGAAGGTCATTCCTAAGCTGGCCTTGCAGTCACAAGCTTGGTAACTTCCCCTTTTCTTGCATGTTAAATCAGCGATATTTTTCTGTAATGCTCCATTCCATGGACTGATGTGATTAAGACTGAAATTGGTTTTCTGTTCAATTAATGAAATACCTTCTGAGTAAAAATGGTAGAAAGAACAGAATGAAATAATTGTATCAGTCTTTTCAGGTTAATTAGGGGAAATTTCTGAGCTACCCCCAATTTTTAAAATCATATGAATATGGGAAACTCTATTTCAGCATCTCTTTTGTCCTAATTGCAGAGTGAAAATAATTAAATATTTTTTCAATTAAATGTTGAAATGCAACTCTGATTCTTTAAATCAAATTTCATAGTTTTCCTACACAAGTATGAAATGTCATGTCTTTGATCAGTTAAAAATTAAATCAGCATCTGTCTAAAATGCTACTTTGCCACATGAGTCAAACCAAGAAAACACATTTTGCTTCAGATTTTCCTGTGCAGAAGCATTTTTACTTGCACTTTGCAGAAATAATTAAATAACTTTAAAAGAACCTCAAATAGTTCTTCTGTTAGTACCTGTGATTCAAGGCTAGGCGTGGGACTCAACACTGTAAAGTGACCCAAAACCTGATTTAAATTTAAATAATTCTTAACAAGGAGTTGATATGATTTAATTGTGTGTTGACTGATAATGAATGAGTATTTGTGCTGCCTAGGCTGTCTGAGAGCTGCACATTCTTAAAAATGAAGCAATGCATGGAGTAGCCACAAAATGGAGCAAAACCCGATGCACTTAGCAAAGGAGCAATACTGATCTCTCGCAAAAACCCGTCCTTGGAGAAAAGCGAGCAGCAGTGGCAGTTTGCAAGCTGGCATTGCCATGTCTGCGTCCTGTCAGAGAGCGAGAGAGAGCCCAGCAAAGGCGTAATAGGTTTAGTATTCCCCTTGGGTTGTTATAAACAAAATCAATATGTACTAATGACTGCAGCAATAAATTTCATCATGCTTCATATGGTAACGTTCTGCACTTACCCAGTTGTTTGTTTGACAGAGAGCAATAGAGTTTACCCTTTTAAAGTTGTAAATTACTATGAAAATGCTGAGTCTCATGGTAAAATACGTTCATGGATGATTTTAAGCTTAGGAAATATTGGTAATACTTTCACTAAGCATACTATTAAAATAAATAAATAGTATTTATTGCTTGGTTTCCCAGCTGCAGCTGGGTGAAGAAACATGGCATGCATGTTTATCACGCTACTTGTGGTTTCATAATGTTTATCTAAAATTGATTCTCAAAGAAACCATCTGAGAAGCTTATTTTTTCACATATCTGCCCCAAAAAATCTTCCTCCAGAATAGATTTCTAGCAAGTAAAATCTTTTTTTTTTTTTTTTTTGGTGCTGTTTAGTTTAGGATCCCCTTTTCTATTTAGAAATTTCCTCTTGCCTTTATTTTGTATGCTGGCAGATAAACATTTGGAAGTTTGATTAAATGTTTCAGCCCCAAATGAAACACGTGAGAATTCTTGCTCACATTATATTCCAAACTTCAACACTCAATGCTTTCTTCTGAATAGAAATGGAATGCTGAAATTATAGTAGCCTATCACAAAGTAGAAATACAGATTTATTTATTTTTTCCTACATGTCTGCTACCAAATCTTTTTCTCTCTTAAATTTGGAGCCCATAAGGAGACAGAAAATCCAGGTGCTTGTTATTAAAGTCCATCCACCTGAGATAACCTCCAAGAGCCAGTTTTGGATAGCCCTTAATCATTTTGCAGTCACCTTTACAAACTTCACTGAGCTGTGCCCCCAGTTGGCCCTTGAAAGGGACTCTTAAGCCACACGTGTAAATAATGTGTCCAGAAAGGATCTAGAAAAAGCATGGGAGAAAAGAAAGGTAATTTCTGTTTTTCAATACTGAATTTAAATTTTTCTAAAGCATATCTGGCAGTAATCTGGTTGCCTTTTCATAGACATGTCACACTGTTTGAGATGCCTGGTGCTATCTGAGCTGTCCTCATGGAGGGGCAGATCCACCTGAGTGACTCTCTGCAACAGGCTCAGCTCCAGGCCCGGCATCAGTTTTAGAAGTTTTCCTAAAACTCAGCCATTACACTCCTAACACAACTCAGAGAGACTTGTCTGCATGTGGATAATCTGGCCTTTCTGAGCCTGAGAGGGAATGAGATCCACTCCCCAAGTCTGCTTCTCTACAATAATAATTTCTCATTGATCTGGAAATAAAGCAAGCTGCCAGAAGCCACAGTCCGAGTGTGTATTATAGCTGAGAATAAATCAAACCTGCCATAGCATTGGCAAAGATCAAACCTGCCCTGCTGACTTGAAATCTGTGCAGTATGGCAGCACAGCATTTGGTCAAAGAATGCAAAAACAAGTGCAGATTAATTCTTTGGCAGCTGCATCTTTGTGTAGGGAAGGGGGGGAAGTCCTGACTTGTTGTGGTGCTTCACAGCCAGCTGCGTGCTAGAGTTTGGCTCTGCAAAGCCAGTCTTGCGCTACCCAAATGCATCAGGTTTGCTGTTGTAGGGGAATCCTTTCTGCATTTCCTCACTGCACATGATAAAAGGAGGTATCAGTCTGTTACCTTATGCTGCATTGCCACTGTCCTATTCTGTAAGGACCTCTGGTGCTCAGCAGCGAACCTTTTGGATTTGAGTCCATCTGTCCTAGAGAAGAGCAGTCATGAGGCTGCAGTGGAGCAGAACTTGCAGCATCGTGTTTAAAGGGCTACTTATTGCGAACGCTGCAAACAGTTGAAGGCCGACATCTAGGTTGTCATACACTGCTCTGAGTTTTTTTCAAGTTAAGTTCACTCGTATAGAGAAGACCAAACATGCAGACACAAAAATTTAAGTCCATCTTGTTTTATGATGTCCTGACTCTGCAATAATTCCTAACTTAGGGACTTATTGTACTATGCTCCAGTATCCCAGAAGAGAAGCAGTTCAACGCTACCACTCATCCTGCCCTCCTCTTCCTCCTTGTTTCTTTTGGGTGCTCTACACATGGTACTGCTTGAGAGGTGCTGCTACCCAGGCCTATTTTCAGGTACTAGCTAGTGGCATTTCTGGGAAGGCTGTGGGATTTTTTCCCTAGTATGTGCACTGCTGCATTAGGCAGCAGGTGCTGTAGCAGATCTGCATTCTCCAGGATGATCTTAATATTTTCCAAGGAGAACAAATTCATACACCCATTTACACAAAAGCTTTTCTTTCCTTTCTGGGTTGTCTCAACCTAAAATGAACAATGTTTGCAATTGAAAGACCTACATCTATGGAGGGCGGGTGGGAAACCATGTTGAAAGCACCACTACCCTGAAAGGAAACGTAAGCGTGGCCCTGCACTGTACACTTGTCTTAATGGCAAATCTCTGCAGTGCTGCAGCTCCTGAGCTTGGGAACCTGGGGGCAGAAAGGGTGCAATGCATGCAATTGGACAAACACCAGATTTGCACAAATCCAGGCTCTGCTCTGAGCCTTTCCCCCTGTCTGGGGCTGCTCTGCAGTGAGATGCTTTGTTCTTAAGACCAGTGGTGGGGACCAGTGCCCGTCCTTGCCACAGGTTGCCCTGCCATCCCTTCCTGGGGACATGAGCTCAGCCTCAAATGAGCCTCAGGGTGGCAAATAGGCAGCATAAGTGCAGCTGCCGCCTTCTTAGGGCAGAGCCTACGTCTTCCCAAATTATGTTCCCTGCTTCCATCACCACACTGCTGAGCCCCTATTGGTAAATGAGCCGAAATGTGCAATTAACGATAAGATGGGTCTTTTCTTTGAGCTAGAGCTGGAGGTCTGTTGATTCTTTTTTGTGGACAGGGGCATTCTCAGTGATGTGATTTACACTGCATAGTATGTGCTGACATCTCAGCATTGCCCTTGAGCTGGGCTTTGCTGTTCCACGTGCAAATGGATCGCACATAGCAGAATGGTGGCTTTTTACAGCTCTGTAGGCAAGCTGTCTGTTTTTCCTGTAAACTGAGGCACAGGTATGCATAGAGAGTCAACTATTGTTCAGTGTGGTGGTAGAGGAGCATCCTTTGCCAGATTGCAATGGCTGTCTGGGTCAGACTGGTGCAGCCTGGCTCCTCGGAGTGCTTGGGCAGGTCATGAAGCTCCTCTGCTTCTGCTGGTCCATAGCTGAGGGATTTCCTGAGCCACAGGTAGCATCTCTATCTTTCCTAACCTGAGAAGGATTTTTCTTCCAGTATTTTCTCAAATTCCCGGAAAGGTTTTGGCATCTGTAGTATCCCGTGGCTTAGCTGCACAGCTCAACCATACATCTTGTGAAGAAGTACCTCTTTTGGTCTGCTCTTGAACTTAATGTTTTTTTTACTTCATTTGATGGCCTTCAGTTTTTGCATCAGAAAAAGCTGAACAGTCATTCCCTACACCCTTCTTCATGCTGCTCATGATTTTATAGACCTCTACCATATTGTATTTTCCAGGCTGAAGCCCTGTTCTGTTCAAGTCCCTCTCTACACAGAAGCCATTTTACTCCTTTACCCATTTTTGATGTCCTCCTTTATACCTTGTCCAGATCTACTGTAATTTTTTGGCATGTAAGGTGAGTTCTACTTGCAAGTATTCAAGGTGCCATGGATTTGTATGGTAATATCAGGATGTTTCCTGTTTTGTTTTCTGGCACTGTCAAATTGGGCAGACTGTGGGATTAAATAAAACGGTGCTGCGGGGTGTTAATGGGTTGGTCCCATCTGCAGGCTGTAACTTTCAGTGTCGCCTGCTCCATGGTATGTTTTCTTGTATCAGAGTCCAGCTGTTTTGGAGTACCCAACCATGGGGCAGACCTGCCTGGGAGCCCAGCAGTTTTCTTGGCATCATGTTTTGGAATCAGCAAAAACATTCCTCTACTTCTCAAGTGTAAAATTAGGATGAGCAGCTGTTTCCTACTGCACCAGCGGACTGAGTGGAGTAAAAAGCTGCTGTGTGAGTGCAAAAACCAGAAACATGATCTGTCCTGCAACTTTCTGTCTGTCCCTGCCATAAGGGCCTGAGCAGCGTTTTCCCAAGAGGCAGCAAGCAGCTTGCCTCTGCGCGCTCGTCCCCTGCCTTCCACACTCGCCACCCTGCAGCCGCATCAACACAAAGGCAAATTGCCATCTTCCACCCAGCTGCTTCAGCTAAAAACGTCCTTTGCTGGTCCTGTGTCAGCTCTGCTATACTTCATGCTGAAGAGCTGCATTGAGAAGGGACAGGATCAGATAGCACATTACATTTCTAGTTTGTCAACTGTCTCAAGGCTGTCTGCAAAAATTAGCATAATATTGTAACTTGTCTGTATAATGTGTATAGCATTACATCCCACAAAACAATAAATTGCATTTGTGTTAGGATATGAAGCTGCTAGCAATGCCTATGTTAATTTTCCATGGTTGTTTAAGAAAATCATAACAATGCACGCTATTTATGTGGGATTTATTCAGAGATTTATCTCCCTAGTAATGTATTAAATTAAAATGGTGACATTAGAGACCTAGATTAATGTATTAGCATTGCTACTGTAGTTTAGAGTCAGGATTATATCACAAAAGGAATTAATTTTGTGGTCTCTTCATATATCCATTTACGGGGCTGTCCTTCACCGGCTCATTGTCAATCACAGTCACCTGGATAGATTAATGTTTATGTCACTTTTCTTCTTGTTATGCTCTTTGCCATAAACAATGGGACACTTAGAATTTGAATGCTTAGCAGAGTCTGGGAGAAAGAACTTGTTGTACCGCTTTAATCCTTGCTTTTGAGAGTTACTTCCACGTCTGTTGCAATAATCCCGACAGTGAAATTGTAGGACATTGCAAAGGCCACATCTTCCAGCTATGACTGTTATTCACTGAATACATGTGAGAAATGAAAAAACCTTATTTTTTGCACAAAGATTGGAGTAATTGCCCTCTCATGTTTGAATACTTACATTATCCGTGATCACAATAAATAAATGGAACTTTTAAAGAGTGTCATCTGGTATTGTAAAATGACATTGAGAGGAACTTACCCTGTGTGCCTTTTGGACTAGTTGTAAGATATGCTGCAATGTAAAGCACTTCGAGGTTACCTCTTGTCTGTTTTGTTGCTAGAAAATCAGGAGACATTTCCCACAGCATTGATCCTGACACAGTTTTGCAGTTTTGATGCAGGGAGTAACATATTGACAAAGCACTTTGGAGTGTGCTGCATGAGTCCTGTTTCTGGGTTGAGGTTTCAGTTTTCACACCATAAGCTAGGGCTGCAAGTGAACTTCAGTCCTTCAATGAGAAAGAGTGAGAGAAATCCATATGTGCTGTCCCTCTCCAGTCTCCCCTCAGAGAATAGACAGCATCCTCCAAAAATTAGTCTGAGATCAGGGAAGCTTCTACAGCTGCTGTTTGGTTACCGCATGGGTAAAAAAACTTTTATTCTTGTTGCAAGATAAACTCAAATTGCTCATTTCCATCACTGAAATGCTGGTCCTCAGAAAACTGGCTTTTCTTTAGTATCAGCTGAAGTCTGTGGAAGTGCCCTTCCCCTTTCTTCTGCACTCTTCCTGGGGAGACCTGAGCAAGTCTGGTAGGCTGAAATGAGAGCCAGAAAAATCTTCTAGGCTTTTCTGCATAAGTATCTGCCACCTGTCCTGTTATTTTCTGGACACCTTAGCTGGCCCAAATATAAAGATGCTGAGGTAATAACTGTCCTTTTTGATGTTTGCCCTGCGCTGATAACAACAATACCCAGCTGCTATCCACAGAGCCCCCCATAGAAAAAATAATATGAATTTAAATGAGATTAGTTCTTTCTCTGTTTGGTGGTTTGTTGTTTGGGTTTGTTTTTATTTTGTTTTGTTTTGTTTTCCCCACACACAATTAAATGCCTCCAGTGTGAAAGGCTCTGATGGAAGGATGAGAGGAATGATTTGACTTTAAAGCTCTGTGACATTTTTTTGGATCCTGTAATTTCAATGCAATTTTTAATGTTTAAATTACAAGAGAAATCTTAGACATCACCAGGATTTTTCTTTCCTCCATCTATTTTCCAACCAAGTCCAATTAAACCAGACTAATCATATGGAAAATTTCAGAATCCCTTCTTCAAAATGGAAATATCTATTAAGAAAATGTTCTTGATAATCTAGTATATTCTGACCTAATTCACTTAATATTCCAGTAATACTTCACCAACAAAAAAAATTTGCTTCTAGTGGAATTCTATAGGAATGTGAAAAACTAGTAAGTAATTAGCAAATATTATTGTGTGTGCTGAAAAGATGAGTGTGAGACTTAGATTTAAAGACAGTTGGAGCTCCTCTTTTTTTTTCAGAAGGAAAATTATGACTTAAAGATGTTAATCCCAGTTGACTTTCTTCAGATGCGGAAGTACAGGTACAGATTTTTGGCATGTGTGGTGCGTTGACCCTGGCTGGATACCAGGTGCCCACCAAAGTTGCTCTATCACTCCCTTTGCCATCTGGACAGGGGAAAGAAAACATAACAAAAGGCTCATGGGTCAAGATAAGGACAGGGAGAGATCATTCAGCAATTACCCTCATGGGCAAAACAGGTTCAGCTTGGGGAAATTAGTGTAATTTATTACCAATCACATCAGAGGATAATCAGAAATAAAAACTAAATCTTAAAACACCTTCCCTGCCCCCCCCCTCCATCCCTACCTTCTTCCCAGGCTCACCTTCACTCTACCTCCTCCCCGCACACTGCACAGGGGGACAGAAACAGGGGTTGTGGTCAGTTCATCACAGATTGTCTCTAACGCTCCTTCCTCCTCAGGGGACGGACTCCTCACACTCTTTCCCTGCTCCAGCACAGGTTCCCTCCCACAGGAGACAGTCCTCCATGAACTTCTCCAACATGACTCCTTCCCACAGGCTACAATTCTTCATGAACTGCTCCAATATGGGTCCTTTCCATGGGGTGCAGTCCTTCAGGAACAGACTGCTCCAGTGTGGGTCTCCCACGGGGTCGTAAGTCCTGCCAGCAAACCTGCTCCCACATGGACTCCTCTCTCCGTGGGGCCACAGGTCCTGCTAGGAACCTGCTCCAGTGTGGGCTTCCCACAGGGTCACAGCCTCCTTTGGGCATCCACCTGCTCCAGCATGGGATGCTCCATGGGCTGCAGGTGGATATCTGCTCCACTGTGGACCTTCACAGGCTGCAGAGGTACACCCTGCCTCTCCATGGTCTTCACCATGGGCTGCAGAGGAATCTCTGCACTGGCGCTTGGAGCACCACCTCCCCCTCCTTCTTCACCGACCTTGGTTTCAACATGGCAGTTTCTCTTGCATATTCTCACTCTTCTCTCCCGCTGCAATTGGTGTTGCACATTTTTTTCCCCCGTTCTTAAATATGTTATCACAGAGGTGCTACCACCATCCCTGATGGGCTCGGCCTTGGACAGTGGCGGGTCTGTCTTGGAGCTGGCTGGCATTGGCTCTGTCAGATATAGGGGAAGCTTCTAGCAGCTTCTCACAGAAGCCGACCCTGTAGCACCCCCCTCTCCCCCCGCAATTTACCATGGAAACCCAATACAATTTGTCTTTATAATTTCAGCATCTGTCATTTTTAAAACAGCTGTTTTAAAAAAAGTCAACAGAAATTCTCTCAACAACTCATGATTTCCTGCAATTTTTCAGTCTTGCAGAGATGCCAGTCTCATTTCCATATTAATGCAGTTTAGAGCTTGCAAAATAACAACACAAAGAGCAAGTTGTGTGTTTGCTCACGCTAGATCTTGTTTCCAGGTCTTGATGAAGCCAGTCACTGCACCACTGCCTGCGTCTCCTTCAACAAATACACGAACTTCTCGCTGCTGAAGCTGTTGAGTGCATTCAGGTACTGTGGTTTGGTCAGCCAAGTGAGATATATTTGCCACTTGCACAGGGGCAAGCTGGACCTGAAGCATGCAAAAATAGCTGCTAGTGGTAGTACAATTCTGAGCTTGGTTTCCCCAAGCTCTCTGCCCTTGCAGCACCCACAGAGGCTCTCGGGAGGGCTTGGGGCTCATCTGCGTTGCACTTTCTTCTTTGCTGCTGTTGAGAAGTGCCAGTTTTCTGGACGTGGATGAGTACCGGCAGCACCCGAAGAGGTGGAGAAAAGGAAACACATCCTTCAGAGGGCTTGCCCCAGGTACCCCAGGTGAGGAAGGGTACACATTGCTGCAGTAACTTTGGCAATGCTATGAGGTGTTCAGCATTGCAGGAGACTTCAAACTGAAAGCATGTATTTAGAGCTTTCCCGTGGTCCTGTGATTTTCAGTCTTTGCTGTCTGCCTGAAGCTGATTCTTGGGAAAAGTTAGATATTAAAATCATTCAACCATTTCTAGAAACATGGCTAAGAAACATGGCTAAGGAAAACAGGAAATCTATTTTTTTTCTCCCTTCTTGGTGAACCCAATATATCATGGGAATTTTCATTTTTTAAAATAATCAGTGAAAACCTCTGTCATTTACCTATCTGTCATTTCATCTCTCTTTGGCAAGATGAGATGGCCTTAAGGTGAGAGTAAATGTTTCCTATAGTCTTTACCAAGTTTCTTTTCGCAGTATGCAGTGCCAGTCTCTGTGTAACAGGGTTTTGGGCTCAGGGCCTGCAGTTCTGAATCAAGACGCTGAAAATGAGCAACTGGCAAATGTGAAAGGGTCCTTCTGTGTTAAATATCATCAGTACAGTAAAAGACAGTGGGTAGCAGTGTGTGCCCAAAGCATGGCAGCTTCATGTAAGCCATGTACTTGTTCCCATGTATCAGTATTGTGGGACCACGTCACACCTGGTTGCCATCATTTGACCTCACTCATGCTCATCTCCAAGCTCTGTGATGTATTTCTGAACACACAGTGACTATTCAGAGCTTTCTCCAGCCTCAGGAAGCGATGAAGCTGCAGCTGGCAATACATGCAAAGCCACATGCTTCATCACCCAGAGCAACCCTAGCACCTTGCCAACTGCAAGAGCTATTAGGCTTCTTCATAGGTTAATTCATGGCTTTGCAGGATCATTTCTTCTGATCTTTGTCTGTAATCACGCACCTTGCAAAGGAGGTGACTACTGCTGACCTGCAAACTCAAATGTGCTGGAGGTGGTCAGGCTGCATCCTGCCATCTTATGACACCACTGAGTGACAGCCTGGGACAGCACAAGCATCCTGCCTAGGCTGCATCCTTTCGTGTAGTCAGATGAGATGACAGCTGTGAGCCAAGCAGCACATGTTGATGATCCTTTTTTTTTTTTTCTTTTTTCACTCCATGCTTTGTCTCTTTGCCTTGAAAAATACATGGCTCCATTCCCATGTGCCTTGAAGTGTTCAAACATGATCAAGACATTCTTTTGGAAGACTTGTCAATCTTACATCTCCATAAATTACTTCTGGTTTTGTCGCTTATCTCTTTTGGCTAAATTTCTCAGATTTTTCAAGGGTATATGCTTGACTAGAATTGTTTTGCAATTTAAATGGTACTTAATTTCATTTTAATATCAGCAGACTCATGTGGCTTTATTTAGTGTGTATGGAAAGATGATCAAGCCAACACGTCAAGGAGCTCATCCCAGACAGTGCTCCCCACTGAGGCTTTATCTGATCTGCATTGGTTCAAGTTTGTGTTTTATTTCTTTTGTGTCAGAGAAATTTGTTGATCAAAAATGTTGATTTGTCTTTGTCTTTATTTTTCCTCATGCTCCAGAAGACTTCTGATTCAATGTAAATGGGATTTTTATTTTAGCTGGAAAGCACAAGGGAAAATTATGGGTTGATTTATCCCTGCATTGGATAGTGCTGATAAGACAAGCCTGAGTTTTCAACGTTAACTCATGATTTTTTTGATGCCTGAGTCAGCACACCAAAGAGAGGCCTGATGCTTAGGTGCCCCTAAGTTTAGGCCCTTTGAGTTGGCATTCACATTTGAGAACACTATAATTCCTAAATTCTGTATGAATTAGGAATTTGCTTTTGAAATTGGGCGTCAACCAGAAGTGACAATTTTTGTTACTTTGAGCAGGTGCTACTTGCAGACCAAGGACCCCAGTAATGCTGGTGAAGGTAGTGCAGAAAGAGGGTCAAGAATGACAGGATCATAATAGGCTTAACTGTAATCTAGTTTAGGGAGAAATCTTCAGGGTTTTGTCTATCCAGAAGTAGACTGAGCTGCCTATAAAGTTTATATCTCTATTTACATCTCTTCAGGCAAAAAATGCTGACCTACAATGCCACATAGTCTAAGGCAGTAAGCATGAGGTCTTGCTCATGAGGCAGGGCAAGGAAGCAAAGAAAATTGATTGACTCTGTTGGCTCTGTGTGTGATCTTCTGAATGGGAAGTTGTTGTCTGTTTGAACCCTTGAATGGTGTAAGAGCATAAAAACCTCAGGCGCAGAGTTTATTTAGGATGGGTTTCTGATACAGGCATAAACAACCTACAGAACACACAAGTCAAATACGTGTTCCTGAAGAGACTTAGGATGAGCCCAAATAATGTCAGGACTCTGTGTCATGTGCACAAGGTGTGTGATTAAAACTGAAGGCAAGGCTGGTAAAACTTAGATCTAAAGTGGTGTATATGTAGCAGCAAGTGGAGGACTCTGCAAAATTCTCCTGCTTGGCAGCTGCAAGATAGATGGAGAGTTTACCATGCTTGAGGGACCTATGAGCACGATGTTTATTTTTTGAGGTTTCAGCAGTGCCTGATGCTCATCAGCAGGAAAACCTCATTGTTAAAATGAGGAAACTATTTCAGGCTACTGGTTCTGACTTTTCAAGCTGGCATGAATAAAAGCCAGGTTAATGAAATGCATTGCTCCACTAGTAAGTCAGGGAAAAAAACTTGTCAGCTGCTCGGAAAAACAGTAAATGCCACAGAGATTTATGCAGAGCTCTGGTGTGACTACAGAGTCATGTGAGCCCTCCATAAGTAAGACACTGAATTTCTGTAGGGAAGAGAAGTCACCACTTGGCTCTAGTGAAGCCCACAGCCCCTGATGTCTCAGGGTGACAGATAACAATAGTCATAATGATTGTGACTTGCTTGCTAAAAGACACGGTCCATTTAGTGTTCTTGCCCTTGTTGCTTCCTGGCTTCAAAGCCACAATCCTGAAGTGCAACTAGGAAAACTGCATTTCATAGAATCATCTAGGTTGGAAGGGACCTTTAAGATCATTGAGGCCAACCATCAACCTAACACTGCCAAAAAACAATACTAAAGCATGTCCCTAAGCACCACGTCTACCCATCTTTTAAATACCTCCAGGGATGGTGATTCCACCACTTCCCTGGGAAGCCTGTTCCAATGTTTAATAACCCTTTCACTGAAGAAATTTTTCCTAATATCCAGTCTAAACCTCTCCTGGCACAACCTGAGGCTCTTTCCTCTTCTGCTGTCACTTGGTACTTGGGAGAACAGACCAACCCCCACCTCACTACAACCGCCTTTCAGGTAACTGTAGAGAGTGATAAGGTCTCCCCTCAGCCTCCTTTTCTCCAGACTAAACCACCCCAGTTCCCTCAGCTGCTCCTCATAAGACTTGGTCTCCAGACCCTTCACCAGCTTCGTTGCCCTTCTCTGGATGTGCTCCCGCACCTCAATGTTTTTCTTGTAGTGAGGGGCCCAAAACTGAACGCAGTATTCAAGGTGGGGCCTCACCAGTCCCGAGTACAGGGGGACAATAGTTTCCCTAGTCTTGCTGGCCACCCTATTTCTGATACAAGCCAGGATGCTGTTGGCCTTCTTGGCCACCTGGGCACACTGCTGGCTCATATTCAGCCAGCTGTCGACCAACACCCCCAGGTCCTTTTCCGCCAGGCAGCTTTCCAGCCACTCTTCCCCAAGCCTGTAGTGCTGCATGGGGTTGTTGTGACCCAAGTGCAGGACCCGGCACTTGGCCTTGTTGAACCTCACACCACTGGCCTTGGCCAATCAATCCAACCTGTCCAGATCCCTTTGACACAGCATGTTGAAGAGCAGCATAAATCCTCCAGTATGAAGCACTTACATGTGTGTTAGGCTGGCCACTAGTCATCCAGCTGCTGAGGAGCACCCAGAAGAGTTGGCAGTTAATGAAAACACCTTGGAGCTGGCACTGAACCAATAAGACACTTGGGTCCCTGTTTGTGTTTCCTGGGATCATGAAAGTGTTTGTACTTTAACAACCCAGTCTTGCAAGCAGCAACTTTTAAGCTCAAAATATTCATGAAAATTATGTATAAAATTGGCTAGGCACTTCAAAGTTAGTACTTGACAAAGGAAACTATTTGTTGTTAAGGTTGATTGCTATTTGTTGGATTACTTGCTCTGTGGTAGTGCCGAGGTGTTGGTTCTGCAGCCACGCAAGCAGCTGGATGTTGCTCTAAAAGGCAACAGGAATTGCTGCCCCCAGATCTCACAGCCTGTGTCCGTAAGGGAGCAGCGTGTGCTTTGCCACTGGTGTGTGCTTTGCAATTGGTAAGCCTCAATGGCATTGTGAAAATTGTGTGCAAATTATGCTCAGTGAGCCATGTATCACCAACATGCAAGCTAAGGTCTTTGTTGCTGTTGTAAGCATCTCTACACTAGCGAGCACAGCCCTCTGCTAGCCTGGGGACTTGGGAGAGCTTTTTGCCACTATACCTTTTTGCTCTTCCTATTTTTTGTAGGAATAAAATGCCCTCGGAGGAATGCATACTCCCAGCAGACTGTAGCACTGGGGTGTAACGCCAGCTATCTCCAAGGCGACACGGTGGGCTCCTGCTTTTAGTGCATAGCAAGGTGTCCTAGTACTTTAGGACTGGGTGGTTAGTGGCTGGGATATGGAATTGGAGAGATCTTCCTTGTCAGGCTTTAGCTCCAAAGAGGCTCTCTCCAGCCCAGAAACTAAAACTGGCTGTGTAGTTACTAAATCTGCCGCTGTATGGGATGGAAGGAAGAATTCAGGCAGGAATTTCAGGCTTCTTTCCCTGTGTGACTCCTCATTGCCCTCTTAAACACAGGAAAAAGAAATGCTATGGCAAGACCCTTATGAAAAGCAAATCTGGTTGTTTTCTTTCTAACCTTGCTTTCCCTGTAGTAAAGTAAAATACATTTATTTGGCTCAATTTGGTCTAAAATAGGCATCTAATGCTGTTAGAGATGCCCTGAACCATCACTCCTGGCCTCCAGCTGCTGTCCAGAAAAGCAAAGTTCTCCCATAGCTCCTTTGTTGGCCCCACATGTCTCAGCTCTGCTACAGCATCTTGAATGACACTGGGTGCCCAGGCAGCAGCACTGAATCTAACCCTGTGTCTCCCTCCAGCCCCAGCTTCTCGAAAGAATCGTGGCAATGAATATAAGCCTGTAGATAAAATTTCATAGTGGGTGACTACTTCTCGGGGCCATTAGCGAGACTGAAAAATCAGACTATAATACAAAGCAATCTTCTACCTGAACTGCAGGACAGCTACTCTAGCTCCACAATATGTTATTTAAAGCCTGTTTTATAATAGAATTTGGTATTGCACTATGTATAATTTATAATATATTAAAACTCATTTCATAATATATTTTAATCTCCGATGATGAATAGCTGGGACAGTTTTGCAGGATCTGTAATATCACTATGGCAACATCCTTTAAAAAATGGTAGGACAATTGAGAGATACTGAGAACGGGTCAAGGAAAGAATGACACTTGTCAATTTGCATTCTTACCTATAGTTTATTTACTTCTTGGAAATGGTATCTATTCTGATATTTTTGCACGCATTTTCAAGAAATGGCTTGTGACATTACTGAAATGTTGCATCCCCTTTAATCTTTTAGGGCTCAACTTTGAAAAATTTTGTTTTCCATTGCAGTGCTAAATGACTTAGCCCATCTGCGAAGGTGATTAGAACTCAACAGCTATTGGTGGACTGGAAATATGGTTTCCATCAGATTTCCATTGTTTCTCCAAAATCAAAATAATGCTTTATGAGCACTTTATGCTTAATTGAGAAAAATGGGACTTGTCTGTCATACTAAATGCTTGACCGCTTAAAAATCAGGCTGCTTGTTTTGAAGCCTACATTTTGATTAAGCCTCTGAATGGCAATTATTTTTTTCCTTAGCAGTGGTCAGCAAAGCATATTCATCATTCATTACCAAAGAAAGAAAGAAGAAATGTCATATTTCGCCCTCCTTTCCAAGTGGTGGTGGTGCATCTCTAAAATGTCACTGCAGTATCTCAAAGAATTGGGATCAAAAAAACTGAAGATCTGTGGATCACTATTTGCTTATCAGATGATATGCGGTTCATCCACGGAAGACTCTGATTTTTGGCATATTCTCAAACTCAGTCAGTCTCTTCCTGAAGAGCAGCATTCTGAAGGCCCCAGGTCTGAGGACCAAACACCAACAATGCACAAGGCAGCCTTTTGAAATATATTTCTGTTGCTGGGTGTTACTCCTAGCCTTGTGCTTTCAAGTACTAGAAAATACTTTTTGAGGATAAAAGCTTATGGCTGTAATGGTTTGTTTTCTGGTTTATATTGTCCAGCCACTGAGGGGCTCTTCTGTCAAATACCTAAGAGCTCCAGGCATGATTTCCTTGATAATGGGGAAATTGAACTATGTAGGAGCTCACTTGCCCTCTGTGCTTCCTACTTGGTTTTCTTAAAGACCTCAGGCCTCTGCTATTCCAATCAATTGAACAAATAATTCTCCTCTTTCTTTTTGCATAGCTTCTTTTGTGTGATCCTCAGCAAAACTGATTTCCTTCAGCCTTCAAATTCTTCCTCTCCAGTCAGGCCTACCCCTTGCCATCACAGGTTTTAACACTCCTTGCCTTTCTCCACCTTTTACAGACCAGACTCTCTGTTTGACTGACTGCTCCTTCTCCTTTTTGAGCTAAAGCTTCTCCAGTGCCTTTCAGCACCCAGCCATATTTTGGCTGGTGGCAGGCCATGCAAAACAAGAGCAGGTATTTGCTAGCCCTAGTCATGGCAGCTGATGTGAGACTGAAGGTAAGAATATACCTAAAACGTCTGGGAACATCCGGGTATTCATTTTTTCCCCTGTTTGTCCCAAAGCAGAACACAGATGTTGACCTTTACCTTACTAATCCATCTGCTTACTTAGGCTTTTGCTTGAGGGGTGATGGCAAATGAATTTCTGCCTATAGGGCAAATTCCAGGATGTATCCATTACCGTGCCATTGACATTTGCCAGTCAATTCTTGCGTTTTCAAAGTAATTTTGTTCATGTGCCCAGGGAAATTAACAGTGAACTGTTACCAGGGTTTAAAAAGCATTTCTGGAATAAGATTTCTTTTAACTCCTCCTATTTAAGTCATTGCTTGCATAAAGCTACTGATTACAGAAGAGCAGGAATCGTCCTGAGAAACAGGAGTAGTGAACTTGATAAGTTCCTATTGTGACTTTTTTTATGTTCACCAGTTATAGAAAGCCTCGTGCCATGGGCATCTCATCCATGACATGGGATCACAGTATACTAATAATGTTAGGATTTAAATTTTCCAGTTACATTGCTCTTGCAACATAGCTTTAAAATGTGTAGCTCAAATCCTGTACTTAGATATATAAACAGCAAGGAAACAGACTTAATAATTTTCTGGTGAAGGCAAAACTTCTGTAGCGATGGGAGTGGTGACATAAATATCCAGCTTTGCATTGGGTCTGGTGCTCAGGCTGCAGCTACAGGCCTTTATCTGTAAGAAAAGATAATTTTATTATGAAAGTGTATGAAAATGGACACATCGGGTCTCTTAGCAAGCAAGTTGATGCAGGCAGGTGTCCCTCTATTTTGGATGGCATTGTCGGGGCTGGTAGGTTTTCTTGAACGGGTTTCCTCTCTTCTCACATGTACCTGCCTTTGAGAATTAAAACCAGCTGCCAGCAGCATCACATAAACCCATTTTCTTGTTCTTTATGGAAGACGAGTACTTTCTTATCCCAGGACCACTGGACCCATTCAAAACTGAAACCTTTAAAGTTTATGAACTGTGAAATTAGGTGACTAATAGACAGGTGAATCATTAGGCAGAATGCCACTGAGACTGCATTCAGAGACTTCCTTGTTCCCGTTTCTTGCATCTCCCTGTAGACAAACACATTTATTTCAGCACAGAGTAAGAAAAATAGCATCAAAACCTCTGCATGGCACTGAGATCCCACGTAATTGCGGGGGAATGGGATTTTCCCTGGGACACGGTGGATACCTACTGTAACTATCCATTTACCTTCTCAGGGTGTCATGCCTTGTGCCACATTGAGGGACATCCACAGGCATGTAGGAGTTTTTACTGTTTTCTTCATTATTTTCTTTTCTGTGGGAGAAAACCTTTGCAGCTTGTCTCTGTCTGCTGGAGATCTTTTTTGCTCTTCCAGACTGTGTCCTGTGCAAAGGGGTTAAAACAAGCAGGGACCAAGGAGCTGATTTGTTTCAGGTTTGCCTGCCACAGGGGTCTTCTGATAATAAAATCCTCCCAGCTGCTTTGAAAAGTTTCAGCATTCCCTTTGAGAAAGAAAAGTCTGACGCAGACCCAGGAACAAAACAAAACTCAAACCAGCCCAATCAATAGCACTTCATTTTCTTACGGGAATGAAAACTCCACAAGTGATTTTGGAGTGAAGACTGTGGGGAATTTGCATTGCAGTTTTGCATGCGTCCTCCCTTTTAGATTTTACATAGGATGTGAATCAGGAGAGTTGAAGTGGTCCTCGTCTTTATCAGAATTCCCATCCAGCTTACAGTTTCACCAGTTATTTATTGTCACATGTGGAATAGGAGCTATGGCCAGGCTGTATATCTTAATTAAAAAGCATATCTGCTTAATACAATGCATAGTATAAATGGTATTTCCTTTGTATACCAGGTTGAATGAAATAATATATCGTCAATTGACCTAAGTTCCTGCGTGCTTATCGAAAAAACATCAAAGAGCAGCCTTCTTGACATCATACATGTCCCCTTGAGGCAGCATAAAAAATAAATATTGTAAACTGACACAGAAACAGGTGAGTCCAAAAGAGCAGAATGGGATCTGTACATTCCTAGAGTACAAATGCTAAGTGGTAACAGATGAATCTAGACAGTGACTATAAAGCCCAGAGCTGGTTCATAAACTACTCAGGCTGCAATCTGTAGGGTCTGAGTGCAAAACTGTCTATGATAGGCTTGTTTTCCTGTCTTTATAGCAAGAATAACTTCAGTTCTTCATATTCTTAGGGAGGATGGATAAACAGATACTGACATTGTCAAGTTGTCTAAAAGTCTAATAGAAGTCAAATCAAAATAACACACATGAATGGTGAAACCATAAATGAATTAGGTAAATTTTTCTAGCTTCATGCAGCCAGAGCATTGTTTTCAGACCTGTCATATTCTCTGTTAATCTTGTTTGCATAACAAATATTTTCGTACTCATTTTTTCTTTACAGAGCCTAAATTTCACGTGGGACTTTGCAGAAGGAAGAGTTGGATCCATGGTGAATTACCCAGGGGATCCTTGGCTGTTAACTTGCCTGTTCCTCGGTGGAGGTTACTGCTACAGATGCTGTATCCTTTGGTAGACATCAAGGGCAGGATGTCTGTTGGTTGCTTTGTGCTGTACTTTGGTGCATAGCTTGCATGCTGAGAGAAGTGTGCTCTGCATTGCTCTGGCACTTCAATACCTGACTCCCATTCATTAGGAGTGGAAATGAGGGGGATCTCACTGTGCTGATTCCTAATCCAGCTTCATCATGTCCCTTCTCTGTCTTTTCCCTGTGCTTTGGCTGCCAAAATGGAGAAGTGCTAGGGCTAGGCATGGTCAGGGGCAGGGCCTTGAGCAAGCCAAGCTGACAGCGTAAAAGCTTTTGGAGTGAACAAGAGAGGTCAGGACTATAGAGGCATTTATTTGCAAGCCTCTCTGTCTAGGCGGTTCATATAATTATTTTCTGTGCTTATCCCGCTTTATGCAACACACATCTGAGAAGAGTAGCTGAGCCATTTTAGACGATTTGTTGCGTCAGACGTAGGAGTGCAAGATGCTACCTCAGTAAGCTGTGCAGTGTTTGCTCTTCTCATGCTGGAAAGAGTCATCTTTACTCTCGAAACAAAACATTTCCAACTGCCTGGCTTTGGGGTTCCACTTTAATCCTACGTGCTAATGTGCTGGTTTACCATATTAATGCAGATTAGCTGAAAATAACTTGGCACATCAGGATTTTCTTCTTATGCATTATAATCTCTTTGCTTTGGATGATGTTTATTACATACTGAGATAATAGGTTTAGTGCTTTTATGACCTCTGTAACATGTACTTTTTGTGCTTCCACTCAGAACTGCTCTTGCTTAGCTAACCTTTCAGCCAGTAATCAGTCCAGCGCGATTACCCTGGACACACTGGCAGCCGTTTCGAGGACTCTCTTGGGTTGAGTCCTACTGCAAATCTGCTGCAAACAAAACAGGCATTTGAGCTTATTAATTTTGACTTATTAATTTCTTTCATTGCAGCTGCAACCAACTCAAGAGCCTTCTTCAGCCCTTATCCCTGGGCTCCTTCCCAGCTGCTTTGTTTAGGATGCAGCATATGACATTTGGGGGCTCACTAGGTGAGGTTGATAGAAACCCTTCTTGGCTGCCAGACCATTTAAGCCCACCTTAGAGGGCTGTTGAAGGGATTCTACCAGCATGGACCATGTCGGGAGGATGGCCTGTATTTATCTTAATTGCTAACAGACTACTACCATTGCATCCATACATGTTGCTGCTGAGTTTTGCATAGCTCCTTAATCTCTCTAATCCTCTGGCCAGATGTCCAGTGGTATTGGCAGGCCACAGGTGTTAAATTTCAGACGTCTGCGTGGAGTCTGCTTGTTTAAATGCTGTGTATTCACAGATTCCTGGGGACTTTCTTCCGGTCACCACCTGTGGTCTTTCCAACTCTTTGAGTCTTTTAATGCTGCTGTTTGCTTCCATCTTTGTTTTTCCTCCCTCAACTCCCTTCTTTCTGCGTCTTCCCAAGAAAGTTTCTCACAGCCTGCCTTATCTCCTCCTCTTCTGCATAGGGGATCTGAGGTTACACAGTCACAGCCAACACTTTTGTTATTTTTCTGCGGAACTTTACCTGCCCTATGTTTTGGGTGGCAGGTGCTCAACAGGAGCCTAGCTAGGCAGCTAGGGATGATAAGCTATGCTGCTGTGTCCTGCTTGTGCCTGGTTGTGGTTTAGGCCCCTTTTCCCTAAAGACCTGCTGCTCGTGCTGGCCTAGCTAAGAGCAGTTCTCTCATCTCTTTACAAAAGTGCTTTCAGAGGGGAAAGCTTGACATGTGTCTGATACAGAGCAGGAGTGAAGAGGAGGGAGTCAGTCTTACTAAGGGCAATTAATTCTGCTGCTGACAGTGTGCCCATGTGCTCCTTGTTCTAACTTTTTCTCCTCTGAAGATGACTTTTGCAAACGGATGGAGATTGTCAAAGCCTGTAGCTTCATATACTATGCCACCTGTAACATTGCAGTGAAAGGAATCTCCACCATCTGTCATTGCTGGGAAAACGGCAACATTACCATCGCTTCTGTCTTCACAGGATTAAAACATGACATCAGAGGCAGTCTACATCTTCTCTCTGGTTTTTGTGCAGGGATTTTTTTTCCCCCCTTTTTGCTTCTGTTTGGGAGATAATGAGGGCTACTGTCTTCCATGTGCCTTTTATCAGGGAACAGTGCTCTTCAGCAGACTCATTAAAATAATGGATGGCCTTAGATGGTTAATTATGTCTGAAACTTTCTGCTGTCCAGCAGCAGGAAAGCTTTCCTACATGGGATGTGGATAGAGGTATAATTTTACAATGACAGTCCTTCTACCATATCCTTTAAGACATCAGACAGAAAAATGGTGTGTTGATACCACCAAACCCAGATGATCGATCTGCTTTGTTTAGCTGAGTGGCATGATCAGTTTGGCCATTGGGAGTGGATGGATTTCAGACTGGGAGGACAACAACAATTCACTGGGTGCATAGGAGTTGCAGTAGAGTTTGCGAGGCACGTTGTAAATGTGGCTGAGGGAAGAAAAAAGAAATCTCTCATGGAAACCGTCATGATTGAGGGGAAAAAGAACTTGGGCTCATCAAGCCCTTCAAGCTATGCTGTCAAAGAAATGCACGTTCTGGTTAATCCATCACTTCTGATGACAGGTTGCATATGGTGAACCGCTTGAAATGTGCTTCCTTTGTCCAAATTCTCATTCCTTAAAAGCTGTCTTTGAAAACTGTATTAGTAATAGAAGAGACTTCTTCTGGTATTGAAAAAATGTATAAAGCACGCACAAGTCTATGAAATACATGTGTTTAGCTTAATGGAGTTCAGCTTTCCTCATATAATCTGGGTCAAAATTCAAGATAAATTTGTTGGTCCTAACAGGGTCTGGCCATTTGGGAGCTCAGCTCTCATTTAGACACGGACCAGGTATTAGAGGCTGCTGCGCTTTTGGTCCTTTGGACTTCCCTGGAGGTAGTGGTACTGCTGACCAGTTGCAAAACCTCAGCTATTTTGTTACCTTACCAAATGAGTACTCATTCAGTCATGAAGTACACAGTGGCTGGCACCTAGATATGTTATATGAGATCCAGTTTAATTAAAATCATGACTTTGTTTTCAAATAGGCATTAGGAATAGAGAACCACAGCCAGATGACACAGTAGGATGTGTGTGAACCAGGTTCTTTGGGAAATCCTATGCAGTGTCTCAAAGGTGGTTTTAAGGCCTTTCAGTTTACTTGACTATTTCAAGTAGCATTAGAGATGAGGTCCTCTGAACTTGTTTAGGGTGGGTGAGCCTGTCACATATGAGACGAAGTCCATTTTGCTTTGGGAACTGAAGGGAAAAAACTGTAGCTCACAGCTCTTGGAAGTCAGTCCATCGTTTCTGTGTGTGTGCAGGTGCCTTATACGTGCCTTAGCAGAGCTGAGCCCCAGTCCCAACCTGGGATCTGTATGTCCTGCTCTAATTGGAATAACAACAGGTGCCTGTTTATAGGTTGTATTATAAGTAACTGAAATTACTCACATGGGTAACATTAGAGATCAAAGCTGTAAGGAAGTGTATGTATGACCAGGGACTTAGCGTTTGATGGGTGCTTATGAACTGTAAGGAACATCTGCTCTTGGTGAGTAGCAATTTCTTTTCTATATTGAATATTGAAGTGGGTTATCATACCGTGGAATGGGTTTCCTTCTTCCTTTCATCTCTGTGGCATTCTCTCCTTCCTGTTCCGATTTCATACAGATTGAACAGTCATGATGAAAGAGTGGTAGGCAAATGTGTACAGAAACAATTTAGCTTTGTATGGTGTCAGATGCTGTTATGAGAAATAAAGTTTTGCAGGTTTCTGCTTAAAATCATAACTAAAGAACTCTGACGTGCCAAGTCTGGGCAGCTGCATAAGGTCCTCTGTCAGAAATGTCAATCAGCTGTCCTCCCAGATGCACATGGCCTGCTTGATGTGCTGATGTAGCCAGTGTGAAAAGTTTCAGATTTTTCAGAAATGAGCCTTTAACTTTTTTTTTATTCTTGAGAAGAATAAGTTCCTGCACCTCATGGTTGCAAGGCGTGTCTTTCAGATGTGAACCAAGAGTAAAGGATGTCTCTCAAAGCAAGCCCCCTCCTTTGTTCTTTGGAGGGCCCAAAGCTAATGATTATACTTTAAATAGAATTTTAAAAATCAGCAAGATTTGTATGCCTGTCTCATTGCAGCGTTAGTGCTAATTCTGTATTTGTTGGTTAATGAGCTTAGGAATGCTGTGTATGCCAGGGGTAGGGCTGCTGTTGGGGCTTGCAGCCATGAACGTGTAGCAGAGAGTTTATTGTGTCCTTTTCTCCTCTTTGTCTTTAATTTCTGTATAGTTGATTTGATTGAGCTGGCGTTATTCTTTGTGCACCATCATGGGGTGGTGAGGGGATCCGAGTCCATCTTCAGCCATGCATTTGGTAGCTGAAGGCAGCAATCCCCCATGAGGCTTCTTGGCCTCAGACTGTATAAAACCTACCTCCAGGTCCGCAATGGCCTTGGTGGTCCTGTGACAGGCTTGCACTCTCATCCCCATGCAATAGCCCCGGGGAAGTCACTCTTTCCCTTTCTCTCAGGACTCAATGCAGAAGCAAAATCACCTCTGGAAGCTCCAGGTCTAGGGAGGGGGATGGTACAGGATTGGGAAGAAGGACTCAGGCAACACTTGAAACTCCACAGTGCAGGCCTGCTGTGCTGATACTCCCTTGTGTGCCCTGCCACCTTTGTTGGAGGTCAGTCAAGCTTCATAGGTTCAAACTTATCTTCTGGAGAGTCCACCTCTATCGGCTTCTTGTCGTCTTTCACATAACTGCCACATGATTTAGCCCATTCTTCAGGCTTGTGGCACACCACCTGATATTTGAGCACACCTGATGCACCATCCTTCCCTATGCTTCCCTGCATCAGGCCTGTTCCAGGTCATCTTGGCACTCCAGGAGCAAGTGACTTGGTGAGTTGCAGGCTAGCCTGCAAAAAATTTGCAAGAGAGTGAGGCAGAAAACAGTAGATGATCATGTAGGGATCAGTAGATGACATGCTTCTGTGTTTTGTACAGCTAATTATTTCAGTGTCCAGTAAATAAGAATTGAGTATAGGCAAAGCCTGCCTCTGTTGTCCTGATGTTCCCCCAGCAACAGTGACAGCAAGGCAGGAAGGGATCTAGGTAGTTGCTGGAAGGATTTGGTGGGAAATACCCAACTCTTCTTCCAGAAGAGAGGGTGCATGGGGGACTGAGTAAAGCAAGGAGAATGAAGCACTTAGCTTGACAATTGCATTTAGTTCCCATCCTGTGCAGTCCCAAGTGCAAAGATAAGAAACCACTGTTTTTCAAGACATTGCTGACAGCTCTTGCCAGGAAAGGCTGGATTGACTTTTTACTGGCACCTACCATTTTTATTCAGTAGCTTCACAAATTGGGAGGGCGTTAATACTCTGCCGTCTCTTTTTTTTGTTGTTGTTTTTTTTTTTAAGTGCTTTATTTTAATAATTTTTTTTTGTCTTATTAAAAAAGTAGTATAAATGCTCAAGGATTAAAGTAACTTTCTCAGCCCTACAAGTTGGATATATGTCACTTCAAAAGCAGTTTCCTTGGAGGAACACGAATACTGGATTAAAGCTTTATTCAAAACTGGTAATTAAAAGGCTAAATCCCATATACAGCATTACAACTGTAATGTGACTGGAAGAGGATTGCTCATTAGAGCCCATAGGGATTTCTGTTATGGCTTTGGGGACTGATAGCCACCCACCTCATCATGAATCCTATTACGGCAGACACCAAACCACACAGCATCATGTTACAGCTCTCCACTGGCATGATTTTGAGCAGCTGCCACCTTGCACAGAGGAACTGTGGTTTCACATTTTTCCCCTGCCAGATAAATGCTTGTGTGGATGCACCTGCGTAAGCCCAAAAGACATCCCCATCTGCCACACAGCCGTTATTCCTGCCTGTAGATCAGGTTCATCACACGCATTTAGTGGAGGAAAACCACACCAATGGTTCATGACAGCCCCTGAAGTGGGGTCAAATTACCCAGCTCCTCATTTTCCAGCATAGGCCACCAAGGAAAGCTAACTACCGATAGGCTTTTGCTGGTGGCTAGTGCCTAGGAGGCAAGGAAAAGTTGCTCCTCTTCCATTTGCTTGCTTAAACATCTCAAGAGTTCACTGGTTGTGATTTATGAAGCTAGGTCTCTTGCGGTTTGCAGAAATATGGTGCCAGAGGCTTATCCATTTCTAGTTTGTACTATTCACATTAAAGGACCAGAAGCTTTAAGTGCATATTGTGCTTGTCTAAGTATCGATAAGAGTCTACCAACAACCACTCTTATAACACACAAGGTCCAGTTTTAGGGCACCAATACAACTTGGCCCCGAGAGTTGGAACCAGCCTGTACGTTTACTGCTTCTTCACCTAAAGTGGCAAGGCACTTTTGTATGAAAGAAAAAAAAAAAAAAAAATCGTCAAAACAGAAAAAACCTGACAACAGAAATATTGCAATCCCTGCGTAAATGCCTTCCGCCACCATATTGTCACCACTTCAAGAACAAGAAGACATTTTTACCTCTTCTCTTCTAAGCGGACTCAGGCCCCAACGCTTCCTACCTTGTCCTGCTGCAATAATTACAGCTATTACCCATCTTCCTCCCTGTGCTAATAGACAGTAAAGGCCAGCTGACATCCCCTACAAGGGCAACAGAGGCAAGCTTTGCCTAAACTCGGTTTTTACTTACTAAACATGCAAATAACTAGTTGCACAAAACACAGGATCATGTCATCCAGTGATCCAAAGCAATTTTTTAAAAATCAAGACGTGTTTTGACCTGTGATGTCGGTGCCACACATCACTGTAGTATATGAGTACGGATGTTTTTAAATGGATTTTTCTGATTTTATCAACTCCGGTGTTGATAGTTTTATGGTTTTGCTGTGTGTCTAGGCATTGGATTTTCAAGGTAGCTTGACTTCAATGATTATAGTTGACCATATTTTCAAAGAATGTAAATAATCTTTTTTACAGCAAGTACAGTTACCTGGCTGGAAAAGCTGATTTGGATGCAATAAAAATAGTTGTTTGAGAAAATTTCACCAGTTCCCTTATTTTCCACATTACTTAGAGGAATTAGGCAACCAGACATTTTCTGTAAGAGCTTTAGTACCTCTTAAGCCAGGGTTTATCTACATGAAAGCTGCTCTGTGTCAACTTCAACTGATTCAGATTAGACTCTGCCCTGCAAAAGAATACAGGGCTCCAGTCTGACACGGCTGGGACAGGATGGTTGTCGGGATGGCACGCTGTGCCAGTACAGCTGAAATATATCTGTGCGTGTTTTGGGTAGCACAGGGATGCAGCTATTTGGGGCTATTGCCGCCCTTTGCTTTTTGCGTTTTTAATGTGGCTAGTCAGCTTGTAATAAAAGCTGAATCTGAGCACACTCAAGATCTCTTCTCAAATATAGAAATCCATCGTATTAAAAAAGGCCTAATCCCCTCTCTGTTCCTGTGTTATTTATTGCTCCTTGTGCCCTCAATTCCCTGAGATACCAAACATATCTCATACACAAAACGATAGCCTTCTGTGAACTTACAGAAATGGAAAAACATTGCGTAGTGAGTGAGTACATGTCTGCGGCAGGTGAAGAGGAAGCTTAAGGAATGACATTTTGGGCCACTGCTGTGTTACTGTACTGAGTTTTTTGTTAATTTGAGATTTTCATGGAGTAAATCGCTGAAATTTCAAAGTAATAATATTATAAAGAGTTTGAAATATTTGGAGCCATCAGAACTGCTTCTGTCCTGAACAATTACAGCAGAAAGCTTTAGTTATTGTGTCTGGCATCTGTCGTGCGAAGTGGATGTGGTAGGCACTAGATCTGCATTTCAGCACTTGCATTGCAGGGCAGAGGATCTGCCTTTGGACATGCAAACATGGGGCAACAAAACTGGTGAGGGATCTGGGGGACAAGTCTTATGAGGAACGGCTGAGGGAGCTGGGACTGTTTAGTCTGCAGAAGAGGAGGCTGAGGGGAGACCTTATCACTCTCTACAACTACCTGAAAGGAGGTTGTAGAGAGATGGGGACTGACCTCTTCTCCTTAGTGACAAGTAATAGGATGAGAGGAAATGGGTTCAGGTTAAGCCAGGGGAGGTTTAGGTTGGATATTAGGAAAAAAATTTTCACTGAAAGGGTTATTCAGCATTGGAATAGGCTGCCCAGGAAGGTGGTGGATTCGCCATCCCTGGAGGTGTTTAGAAAAAGGGTAGACGTGGTACTTGGGGATGTGGTTTAGAAGTGGTTTTGTCAGGTTAGGTTAATGGTTGGACTTGATGATCTTAAAGGTCCCTTCCAACCTTAACAATTCTATGAGTCTATGCTCTGTATTGCCCCCGCTCAAGAAGTGTATGTCAATACGAGCCCTGTATCCCGTTTGGCTCTTGAACGTGGAAAGTGACTTTTCAGTGCTGGCCATCTCGGGTCTAAAAAGGTCCTCGGGAACTTGCCATACGAAATGACTGTGGGAAAAGGTCATGTCAGACTGACCAAGTGGTACTCTCTTCCTCTCATCTTCCTCTTATGTTTATCAGGTCATTTGAAACCATTTATTTACTTAGTCGCCACTGCATTGACTCTTTGCTATTAAGGACCATTAATATTGTAAGAGCCATACACTGTCTGTGTAGCCTGGCTAATTATAAATGACAAAACAGGTATCTTGCAGAAGTCATGCACTTTTGGAGGAATAAGCCCAGAAGGTCTCTGTCGATGCTGTAATTTAAAGTCAAGCAGTGGAAGCTGCAATAGCAAAGCAGTCTTGTGACTGTTGTGGGAACAATCTGCTAAATCGCCCCGAAAAAGGGCTTTTAAGTCAAAAGTGAAAATTCTGCACAGCCAGATTTTACTCTGACTTCCCTAATATCTCTTTGTAACTTTTTGGAAATATAGACGGTCCTGAAAATTAGATCTGATTGCAGTTTTATACTCCTTTTTCTGCTCCCTATGAATTAAGAAAGACTGGAGCCTGTTGAGTCTAATGGGACCCACCGGGCACTGGCTGCTGCGTGTTACTACTGGATAGGTAACCTAAGCCCAATGGGCTGTTTGATGCTCTCAGAGATGAAGAAACTCTGTGCTGTCCCAAAGGTGGGTGGCAGAAGTCACCACCGTCCACCTGGCTTCCAAGAAACCAGCTCTGCCCTTCAGGAGGGAAGTCAAGGACTGCGGGAAGTGTTGACTGTTTGGTCTGTAATTAAAAGAAAGGTACTTACAAGAACCTATTCATATCCTTTATGATCTCCCTCAGGATCATTTAACTGACTAATTCGGACAGCCCAGACAACAAATGAGGACTCGGTCTCCTCTCTTTCTACAACTCTGTAAACATAATCCTTGATTGATTGGCCTCTAATACATCAGACCTAAATGAAAAATTAATTAGATTGGCTACAACCCTGAAGTGAGCACTTTACCACTTTGTTGTTTGTCCATTTGATCCTTTCTTCTTTGATTTATGGGCAAAGGAGAAAAGGGAGAGAAAAAAAGAGGAGGAAAAAGAGGTTTGTACTGGATGTCACTTGAAGTCAGATGGGTTTATTGAAAGCTGAGCTCTGCTCAGCCAAGAAGCAAAATGAGCAGCAGCAGCAGTGGCGTCCCCTGGAGTGTGCCATAGAGGTGGGAAGGTCCAGAGGGAGCAGCTTCTTTCTCCAAAAACTATTCCCTAAGCAAAACTCCGACTTTTGTTTTGGCAATCTGGATTTCCCCTGGTGGTGTTCATGGCTCTGGTCTCCTGGTTTGCATGCCCCTTCCCTTCAATTCTTTTTTTCTCCCTGAAATTATAGTACTGGTGCTATGGATCTGCCTTTGAAAAGGACGATAAAAGTATGTTTTGTTGGAGGTGGCAAGGATCACTATTACTGATTTTCACAAGAAGCGCCAGAGGCTGTGAGACCTGGCCAATATGATTTTGATTTGTCTTGGAAAAATCTGGCTACTTTGAATACTGCATCATCTAAACACTAGCTAAACACACAACAGCCTCCATGCTTAATAATCTCAAAGGCTGAAGCATACCTCACGGTGAAAAATAAACCAACTGCTTTCTAGGTTTGTAAAGTATTGTAGCATTCAGAGCAGAGCTAGATGACTTGCGAAATAAATTAAAAAAAAAAAAAACAACACAAAAAAAAGCCCAACACCAAAAATGCAGTGAAGTGTGGAAACAAAAAAATCTGGGCTTGACACAGCCAAGGATGGAGGGCAAGTGAACAGCATATTGTTAATCACAGCCAAATTTTGCCAAAGCCTGAGGCCCAGAAAGGCAGTTGAAAAGTAGCAGTATATTAAAAACAAACCAGTCTTATGGCCAGGAGGAAGTAATGTGACTCTAAAGTGAAGCGCAGTTAAAATGAGAAACTTCTTCTGTTATCTAAAGAGTTATTAAAAGTGAGGGTAGAAATTAAATTGAATTCCAGAGCGCAGTTATACGGGTGTATATATATAAATGGTTGCCTTAGTGTGGCTTTATCCTGAAACAGAAAACATTCCAGCCAGGTTTGAAAAATACATCTTTTTTTTTTTTTAAATAGCATGGGAAATCCAGAAGAAAATTTCAATTTGAAATAAATTACTTTGATATAAACAATGACTGCCTATTTCAGGAAAGCTTTTAAATGCAAAATTAAAGTTTTGCATGCATATGATGTTTCAAGGTTCTGCTGCTTCCAGAAAGCTCTTTATCAGCTGCCCAGCCAGAGGAGACTGATAAACAACACACCCAGGCTGAAGTCTTGATTTCCTGCTTAGAAAATGCTGTCTTTACTATCTTTCCCTCCTGCTTTCTTCCTGTCTCTCTTTCCTTGCTTGATTTTACAGGATTCAGTGCTGAAGCACTATCCTGAAAACTAGTCTGTGTGGGTTTGAGGCACAAACTACGTTGCATGTGTGTGCATCGTTTGTGTGCAACACTTTTAAATAGACTTTTAAAAAGGCTTGGTTATTCAGAGTTCACCTGACTGGAGGGGGAACTGGCAAAATTAAGATTTTTTCCATTTCCAGGTCAAAACCTCCAGGTTTTGATAAGCCAGGCAGAGTGAGGACTTCTGCAAGGATTTCCACAATCCTTACACTGATTAATTAGGAGGCTGGTGCCAGTGCAGGGGGCTCTACCTCACATCTTGTAATGAAAGGTTTCAAAAGGACTCGCCTTTTATTTTATTTTTTTTTTCCTGCCACAAAGGCAAATTTCACTACTGTGGCATTTTTTCACGAAATGAAAACACAGGTTTTTCTCCAGCTGGAGCACGGTGCAAGCCAGCCTCACTCACAAGGCAAGCTGGAAAATGTTCAGACTTCAAGCAGTGGTAACACGTATAGGGCAGGTGTGCACCCACAGGAAGGGGGACTACTTTAACATGCACAGTTTGAGAGTGTGTGCATCCAGTAGTTTGCTTCAAGTATTTTCTTCTGATTTCCCCAATTTGATTGCTGGATTTGAATGGGAAGGGCTCACAGTGTGGTTTGGAAGGTAAAACCTGAGATTTCCAGTCCTAAAAGGAATAGCTTGACTTCAGTGCAGGCACGCAGTGCTGTGTTTCATGTGTAATGTATAGTTTTACCTATATTTCAGCTAGTTTGGTTATATTTGAAAAGGATAATTTCTGCTCCTGTTACCCTAGTGAGATTCTTCTTTCTGCTTCTGGTGAAAATAATGTGATGCAGTCAGGCTCCTGGTTCAATTTTAGTGCACCTTCTCACCTGGGAATTTTCTGCCCTACGATGCTGTGGTGAATTTTATTGGGACTATTTACAGGTTTCCTGTGAGCTCCCTCACCTTATTATCCTAATGGTGATCTTTGAGAGTTATAAATGAGACTGGAGTGGGAAAAGAAGGTTGTTTTGCCCAAAACCATTTTCACATTTGACAAAGGTGATGCCTTACCTAAAATGGTACAGTATGAGCATACTCCAGCTGATCACAAGACCAAAAGGAGAATAAGAATGGACGTTAGTGCCTATTTTCTCATTACAGATTTCAGATTCATATCCCCCTGACTTTTCTCAAAAAATCTGCTATTTCCAGCGAAGCAGTATCTGAATACCACTGTGAAATGAACGATAGCAGCCCCTTCCCTGGATGGGAAAGGCCTACCTGTGGTAAGGATAACAAACCCATAACACAGCTGGATAGGGGAGGAAAAATCTGCGCAGTAACACTTCCAAATTTTGGGCTGTATCGCAAACAAGCATAGGCAACACCATTTCTCTTTCTGCTTAAGAGGGTGTACATAAGCCATTAAGTTTTCCTTCCTTTGCATCTCTAGTCAGCTGTCCTTCTAAGATCTTCATCAGTTGTTGGCCCAACTATTTAGACTTCATTTTATGTTTAATTCAGTACTTTCGGTGATTTTTTTCCTAAGAAAATAGCATGGGAGATACTCGGGAACAGTGCCCGCCTAGCTCTGGCCATGATTCCTGCTCCCCTGTTGCAGACTCTTACCACGGTATTGCTGGCTGAGACAGGGCAAGCTACTACTAAAAAACTCACCGAGTGAGTAGTTTAACACTTTCAATTTTCAGTGAAAACCAGTAACATTTTAGTTTTCCACAAATGCTTGTTTTCTTTAGGCTTTCATTTTCTGCAGATTGTCTTGGGGGGGAAATATTTTTCATCATGTCTTTTTTCTGCTTTTGCATGCTTGGCCCTATCTCTGGAGCAAGTACAAGTAGGGAGGAAAAATTGTGATGCAACTTTTAAATAAATACATTTAAGAATCTACCTTCAAGACTTCTTCTGTAAGTTTTTGGACATTATCAAATGAAGCCATTACCTTCTGAAAAGGATTAAAATGAAAAATCTTTGAAGTTAGAAAAATGTCTTGGTGAGTCAGCTCTGTGAGAATGGAATGGCTTGGTTTTTTTTTTCTTTATACAAACAGGAAAATGACACGTTGAAACTTTAACCTGATCAGATCAGTAGCTGAGAACTCAGTGTGAAATATGATCCCTCTTAAAGCCATGTCAAAGTCCCTACTGATTTCAGTAGAGTTATGATAAATCGTTGTGGAAAATGACATATTGCATTAAAGTATTCTCAACTTTTCCCCTTTTTTTATTTACATAATATATCTCATAAACTGTACTCCCTGTGCTTCCCCTTTTCTCAAAAAATACAGCTTTCCATGAGAAAACCAGATCTGGTAGTCCTTTATGCATTATGTAGCTGTCAGCTTTTGCGTTCTTGCGTTCAGAGCAATGGGCTGAATCAGATACTTTGAATGAAGTACATGCGTAACTTTTGGAGTGAATGGGACCACATAAGCAGTTCTATGAACCCTCTGTCTTGGAATTACTTCCATAATTTTTAGCACAACCACTAATCAGTACGAGGTATTGGGAAGAGTTTCTTCACTGCCATCACAGAAATATGTTGGTGTCAGGAGTGCGTATGTAAATAATAATAATCAAAGGGCTGGTTATTCAGCTGTTATTCCTGTTCATTGTTATTAAACCCATTTCTGAGCTGGTAGTTTATTGCTTCGTGGATGGAGCAAATGAAGTTACCGCTTTAGCCTTAGAAAGGGCAGATGGAATAGTCCATAGATTTGGGTTAGGGGCACAAAATAAGACAGGGTCGCATTCGTTGTGACAACCTTCAACAGGAACATCATTCTTTCCTGTTAGCTCCAACACAGGCAAATATGCCTGCCTGCCTGCCTGCCATACAGGGTGGTACTGTACCTGAAGGATGAGGGGAAAAGATTAGTAGACTGCCATTTCGGACCTCTTTGGGTCGTCAGAAGTGCTCAGCATCAAGCAGCTGCTGTGCCCAAGCACAAGGAACTGTGAGGACCCAGTATCAAGCTACACGAGCTTCAAATGGGGACTGTGCTCATTTAGGAACCACTCTCTGACTCCTGTGTTGAGCTGGTTTAGAAATCTGTGCCTTTAACGGCAAAACTTTTTTACTTGCACGTTGATCTGGTTATTTCAAGCCTGTAAATAGCTTTTATGATGCAGCTTGGTTACATTACTTGTTCCAGGCTTCCACTTCACTTCTATCTAGTTTATTTTATTACGGGGAATGATACAGCCCAGAGGATTTTTCTTCATATCAAAGTTGCCAATATTTTCCTTGTAAAATGTAGTCTATATGTGATGGAAATGTGCTCAGCCTACAAGGGAAATATTCTGAAGGCAATATCAGCATTAAGAATCTCTCATTGGTCTGGAATTGGGTAGGATCCAATCCTGCAAACATCCTCATGAATAGTTTACCTCGAGTTACAAAATTCCTCTCAATGTCAATGAAGCTGCTTTAGTGTAACATGCCTAAGAGTTTACAGGATGGCATTTTAGGCTTTTATTTGGCATAGGTCTTGAGAATGTGCTTAAAATTAGGAATAGGCTTGTGTTCAAGGTGAAGCACATGCTTTTTGTTGCCAAACCAGGATGGTTTTTAGTCCCTTTCCTGTATCAGAGGCCTCGTTCCTTATGCAGGCCAGGTAGCTGGGCTCGTCTGCCTAAATTTAATGAGGCTGCTGGCAAGTGGGGCTCAAATTGTAAAAATCAGAATCACAGCTCATAATTTGCAATTAACAACTGATGACAGTTATGATAACAGAGCAAATAAGTGCATTAACTTATTAATAGCTCGTTTCATGAGTTTCAGGTCGCTTTGTGTGATAGTGTTAAGGACTGACTTTAGCAAGCCATGTTTCTGGTTGGTGCCTGATGTGCTGCTTAAAATGGATTATGCTTTTCTATCCTGACTTTCTTCACTCTCTTAGCAGAGTGGGGCTGTTTATTATTGAGGGTAATTTCTTGAAAGGTCAAGGAAAGGAAGAGTTGAATTAGCAGCCTGACCTGCCAGTCAGATATCCTGTGCTTCTTGCAAACTAGTCATGCATACGCACCCTTAAATCTCTTTGCCTTTACTTCAAAATAAGAAGTTGGGAGTTCCAGTTTTGTAAAATGAAGTAATTTTGCCTACTAAAGAAGCCAGTAACGAGGGGAGGGAAAGTAATCACCAAGGGTCTACGAAGGCTTAATCTACAAAACGTTTGGCTTCTTTTTGATATCTTACCTGTTTTTAAAATGCTTAAATAGTTCCAGTCATTTTCATACAGGATTTTTTAAGCTGTAAAGAAGTCAATTGCCTTGACCTACCATTGCTGCTGCTGTTCGTTACTTGCAATTCTTACAGGAATCTCACCTGGATAATTTTTGAAATTGTTGCCGAGGTGCCAAGAAATGAATATGTTGTAGAATGAATACGTCGCCGATCGCTTGCCCTGTTCTGATAACTTCTGTTCCTGGTTGAGATGAACTATCTCACGTTAAATTTGAAGAGATTTGATTTTTATTTCTAGGCAGAAAATGGTTTTGGGGGTGTAAAATCTGTTGTCTAGCATTTGGAGCAGGGAGGGCGCAGAAATGGGGAACACTTCCTTTGAGGGATGGCTAGCAGATGGTTTCTCTCCAGCAAGCTACTTTGTGACCCGCATGCCGGGAAACAATGCCATTGGCAATACCAGCCTTGTCCTGTCTCTGGTTTTGACTATGATATGTTGCAGGCTGCCATCAGATAACACTCAGTGTCTCCCTGTTCTCGATCCTGATTTTTTAAGATTGGATTAAAGCAGTGTAGCCATTTCACTGGGTTTGGTCCTGGATCGTCCCTTGTGACAGCCCAAGATGATCTGATGCATCTGATGGAAATGCTGGGCTTGCCCCATGCCCCACTTGCTGAGCGTGCTGGCACAGCAGCAAAGGTAGGGCTGCTTTTCTGTGGGTCTCAGCCGAAACCTGCTGCCTGCTGTGCTCAGCCCCTGTGTGTGAGAGGACAAGGGTGGGAGCACATGGCATCTTGCATGGCCACAAGCCTGCTCAGATTAAGGCAGGAGCAGTGCCAGCAGGTCGGGGTGCCTAAAATATGGGCAAGGGGAAAGCAGCCAGTGCGAGCTGGGTGCCAGCTTACTGAAGGACTAACAGATCAAAATAAATGCAAATCCTGAGTGTAATCACTGACCCGGTATGTTGTGCTTACTTAGTGGATAGGAAGAAGAGAATATAGCACTAACGACAACTCTGACACAGTCATTGAGTACTTCAGCTTGAGAGATTTTTGCAGTGGTAATTAACATATTTAACTTATTTCTAAAGATTTACAAACATTAAATGCCACTAAGCATTCCATGCCATGAATGTCAAAGAAGCTGATATAACTTTGGAAGCATATATTTCATCCATCATAACACTCTTGTCACTTAAATGGCACTCAATCCACTTAAAATTACAGTGATTATAGAAGAACATCAAGTTTCATCAGCAATGATTACGCTGTGATTATCATACACACACTTCTCAGGGCTCCTTTTTGCTCTTATGCAACTGCCAGTTTGCAAATACATGTTGGGGAAGAGTGTTTGGAGCTCAGTAGATAAACCTGGTGTTTCCATCCCATCAGAGTCAGTCTTTTCAGCATGTTAATTTTTACTTTGGGCAGAGAAATTTAACTCTTAAGACTGATTTGGAGCAGAAAGGAAGTTAAAGTCTCAGTGAAGAATACTTTCTCCATCTGCAGAGGACCACACTAGTTAAACTGTAAGGAGGTTTTGGTCAGCCACTTTAGGGTCTTTTCCTGACTTTCCCTCATCAGTCCACTGAGACATGTTAGAAGTAATGAACCACCTTTCCAGGCAAGTAGATGGAGATCTATGTAATATTCTCTTGGTAGAAAAGTGGAGGGGAATTTGTTGATTCCCTTGTTTACATCCTTGTTTATATACCTGACTTAACTAAAAATTTAATGCTATTTCTGCAGGAAGAGAACAGCAGAGAGTTGAAAATGGAAAGTCCAATCCAGACCCAAGTTGCCATCAATGGAAAAATTCCTGCTGGTGCCACGGAGCTTTAGATGGCAAGAGAAAATGTAGGAATTGGTGGGGGAAGAGGGCAGGGGAAACAGTCCAAATTGGCCTAAAAGTGTTTCCCAGACAATCAGTAATAAAAATAAAGCACAGGAAAAAATATGCTTTTTTTTTTTTTTAAATATATATATTACTGTGGCCTCAGGAGCCAAATTTCAAAAAGGACTCAGCTCCCTGCAATTCCTCCTGAGAAGAGCAGCCGAGCTCTTTTGAAAGCATGATTGTATCCACAAATCCATGGGGCCTGGTGGGATGCACCCTCGAATGCTGAGGGAGCTGGGGGAAGTCATTGCTGGGCCGCTCTCCATCATCTTTGAAAGGTCCTGGAGGACAGGTGAGGTGCCTGAGGACTGGAGGATAGCCAATGTCACTCCAGTCTTCAAAAAGGGCAAGAAGGATGACCCGGGAAACTACAGGCCGGTCAGCCTCACCTCCATCCCTGGAAAGATGATGGAACAGCTTGTGCTGGGTATCATCTCAAAGCACCTGGATGAAAAGAAGGTTATCAGAAGTAGTCAACATGGATTCACTAAGGGGAAGTCGTGTCTGACTAATCTGATAGCATTCTATGATGAGGTCACTAGATGGGTGGATGAGGGGAGGGCAGTGGATGTTGTCTACCTTGACTTTGGCAAGGCTTTCGACACTGTCTCCCACATCATCCTCACTGGCAAGCTTAGGAAGTGTGGGCTAGATGGATGGACAGTGGGGTGGATTGAGAACTGGCTAGCAGATAGAGCTCAGAGGGTTGTGGTTAGTGGTGCAGAGTCTAGTTGGAGGTCAGTAACAAGTGGTGTCCCTCAAGGGTCAGTACTGGGTCCAGTCCTGTTCAATATATTCATCGATGATCTGGACGAAGGGATAGAGTGTACCATCAGCAAGTTTGCTGATGACACTAAACTGGGAGGAGTGGCTGACACGCCAGAAGGCTGTGCTGCTTTACAGAGTGACCTGGACAGGCTGGAGTGTTGGGTAGAGAGGAACCTAATGAAATTCAACAAGGGCCAAGTGTAGGGTACTGCATCTGGGGAGGAATAACCCCATGCATCAGTACAGGTTGGGGGCCGACCTCCTGGAGAGCAGCTCTGTGGAAAGGGACCTGGGAGTCCTGGTGGACAACAGGATGACCATGAGCCAGCAATGTGCCCTGGCGGCCAAGAGGGCCAATGGCATCCTGGGGTGCATCAAAAGGAGTGTGGCCAGCAGGTCGAGGGAGGTCATCCTCCCCCTCTACTCTGCCCTGGTGAGGCCGCATCTGGAATACTGCGTCCAGTTCTGGGCTCCCCAGTTCAAGAAGGACAGGGATCTGCTGGAGAGGGTCCAGCAAAGGGCTACAAAGATGATTAGGGGATTGGAACATCTTTCATATGAGGAGAGGCTGAGGGATTTGGGTCTCTTTAGTCTGGAGAAAAGAAGATTGAGGGGGGATCTTATTAATGCTTTCAAATACTTGAAGGGAGGATGCCAGGGGGATGGGAGCAGTCTTTTTTTCAGTGGTGACCATTGATAGGACGAGGGGTAATGGGCACAAGCTTGAACATAGGAAGCTCCATCTTAACATGAGGAGGAACTTGTTTACTTTGAGGGTGGTGGAGCACTGGAACAGGCTGCCCAGAGAGGTTGTGGACTCTCCCACTCTGGAGACATTCAAAACCCGCCTGGACGCTGTCCTGTGCAACCTGTTGTAGGTGACCCTGCTCTGGCGGGGGGGTTGGACTAGATGATCTCCAGAGGTCCCTTCCAACCCTGACTATTCTGTGATTCTGTGATTTCATACAGCATCCATGTCAGACATATATTCCCTTCCTTTCGCATCTGTTCTTTGTGTTTGCTTTCCATACTCTAGCAAGCACTTTGAGTAGCAGGAATTCTCTCTGAAAGAGTGGGAGGTAGGCAAATATAAGAGCGTGTTTGCAAAAAGCAAAATGTTCACTTCTAAATCCTGATGCTGAACACAGCACCCAAGAGCTCGGGTGCACAATATTGTGGCTGCAGGGACATTTGTTTACTAAGCCCTCCTTATTTTTCCCCATTAGTTTTGAGGAGCACAGGTCAGTCCTGGATTTTGTAGCAGCAATGTGGGTTTTTTGAGCAGGCTTTGCCATTCGGTCCAGCCTTGCGGGGACAGGAGTCTGTGTTAGCTGTCAAATAAGAGAAGTTGTAAGGTGGCAATCCGTGTGCGATGAGCACTGACTGATCTGCCTTGCTTTGATTAGTTTTTCTATCCAATATTTCCAGCTGCTTGCAAACAATCTGTGCACCCAAACTGAACTAACAAAGCCTTTCAAAATACAAATATATGTACACTTGCATGATAAACTTAAGAAAAGTGGACTAAATTTTCTAGAAAAATATTCTGGAAAAATATTTACTTGAACTGACATTTGATATTTTGGAGGAAGACAACAATGGATTTTTATTCTATAGTTTACTAATTCTACCTATCTTGAAAATATCCACTGGTTGTATTCACTTGCTGTTTATGTTTACATGGAGATGTAGATATTAATAGCTGTAGTTCTCATAGGTTCACATCTAGGCTGTATCCTTGAAATGAATACATTTCCTTCCCTTAATGGAAAGAAGATAAACTCTGCTCAAAGTGCCAGATTTTCCAATACAGGCTTTGATTGCTGCAGATGTAAGCACTGAGGCAGGTAGTAAATCCCTCTTAGTATTGATCCCAGGTTTAACTGGTAGGTGACTGAGCAGTTTTAACCTTGTGAAACAGTATACTTGGAAATGACATGTCACAAAATCCTAACCTATGCCATGGAGAAAAGCAGATGACTTCTATACATCCCCAGGACTTAGCACCGGTAGGTACCTCTGCAATGTAGTTCAAGGGACTGTCCTGGGTCGTAGTGTTTCAAATTAAGCCAGGACATGGGGACTGTGTGGTAGCTTAACATCCACACCTACTGCTGTGCTCTTAGATTAATCTTATTGAAGTGTGTATGCAGAAAGGGAAGGAGAAATGGAAGGACTGGACTTTTCCCTCTCTCCAGACATCCAGTCCCTGTTATTTTCTGTGTCCTTGCATTTTAGAGTTAGTCACCTTCTCCTCTTTTCTCTTTGCTGTTATTGAAATGAATAGGCATTCCTAGGTGTCTCTTGTTTCACTGCTTACCTTTTTACACACCTTTTCAATACTTGGAAAATGGACAGCATAAGAAGTGGGATCCATTTAATTCTGTGCCTTCATAGTTTTTAATGGTGGAAATTTCAGAGCGTTACAAGTCACTGATAATTAATTTTCCTCCTCTAACTCCTGTCAAGAACAGCTTGAAACACAGTGTGAGAGAGGGAGAGAGTTAGTCTGTGCGTCCCCTTCTCCTCTTGGCCTTCCTTGATTCTGTCCAGGTACAAATGTATAAAAGGGAAACAACCCCAAATTTTTATTGTTCAGGGTGTGTTTTTAAAGACAAAAAATCCCCAGAATTTATTTAGAAGTATTGTTTTATTAATCTACAGAAAATCTGACCATCCTATCAAAAATTACATTTTCTTGAATGGCAATTGATTTATTTATTTATTTTGAAACTCCATTTTTCATGAGGATGATTTGTTGAGTCGGAACATTTTTACCAACTCCTCTGAAGGCTTGGTCATGAGGAAACTGTCAAAATGTACGGTGGAAATTTCATAAATAACAAGAAATGAAGCAACTCCTCTGTGATGAAGCAGGAAATGAGTGCTGGCATCCAAAACTTCTGTTGTGCCTTACCCATCCTAGGAGGATTATTACTGTGTTTTATTCCTGTAAGTTGGAAAGCAACCCAAACGTCTCCCAAGAGATGAAGTTCAAAACACTAGATTTAAATTTTGTTGTTAGCTCTATAACTTGTTATTAGTTTGTTTTAAATTCTGTTTATGCAGACAGCATTAGAGGAGATACTGTGTTCTGTAATGGGAAGAAGCCATTTTTGCTGTGAAAGCCTACCCAAACTACTGGAAAACCAATGATTAGAACTTCAAAACTTCTCTACCGAGTCCTTGTGCATTTTTTGAGAAATAAGGAAACTCCAGTCATATTCTGCATCCTTGTCTGGATGGCCTTACAACTTTTTCGATTTGCATACCCCGAGAGAATGCCTTCTGCAACCTGAAAGTCTTGTTGGCGATCTTGTCTGATGGTCAAAGGATGCTGGCAGCAGAAATAGTATCTTTTGTTAAACCAGCTAATATAGTTGAAAAATATTAGTGTGTTTCTGAGTTAGATACAAGCTAAAAGCATTTGCTGAATGTTCACTTAGTTGTGTACCAGTTAAAGTATCTTTGAAAGAAAATATACTGTTGGCTAATGCCTATAGCAGGAGTGTTGGCAAGGGGATAGACAGGTGATAGACATCTTTAAGGGTCCTTTATAGCTTGTGAAACACAACGAAGTTAGAGAGGGCAGAGATTATATTGTTCCATTAAGACTAATAACTGTATTGAGTCTTTCAGTTCTCAGTACAGCTATCAGTCTTGTTCTCACATTTGCTGTTGGATGTCATTTTGCAGGGCTCCCAGGTGACTCAGGACTGAGGGATCAGTGAGGGAGCGATGCTTTTGTGAGAGTTTTCCCCTGTTTAGCAGTGACTACTTTTTTCTTTGAGTAGTCGTGTAAGCAATTTCTAGTGCACGTTGCCTCAGCCTTAATTGTGTTAATATAGTCATTTTTATAGAAGCATAAAAGAGGGTCTTCACAACAATTTTTTCTTATTGGCTGAAATATCCAAGTTTAATTACAGGAGAAAAGCTTTCTCAGTCTTCAAGAGCATGAGTTTAACACAGGCAATAATTTCTGTGTTTAAAAGAGTTTGGAGAAAATCACGTCACAATTTCACTGTATTTCAGAAATCTGAAGCAGTGCTGCTCATTCCACAGTTTAAGGAAAATGAAGTGCAGCAATGGGGAAAAGAAGATGTAATTCTTGCTTTCCCAATCTTCATCTATTACATCCCCGTTTATTCCTACTACAAGGGCCTGCTACCTCTCCTGCTAGAAACCATCAAGCTTTCAGGCTAAATTTATTTACGATGGAGACGGATCTAGCCATGCTTATAACACTGGTTTAAATAGTCATCTTCGCATTTTCTGAGAGATGTGTAGAAGCTGTGTGCCCTCTCAGCTTTTGTTTTACAATGCAAAACATAGCAAGTTATTTTAGTTTCTTCTCCTAAACTGGGCTGGCCACTAGTCTTATTCAAGTAGCCCTAGTTCATATGTTTTTCTGTCTTGACCACAGGAGACTGTGGTGGCACTTGAGCTCCCTCCTGCTTTCCATGCTGTACCCATCCCATGGAAGTCTTGTCCATCATTCACTGTCAGCTCCACAGGTTTGACTTTCTCACAGCACCTTCAGAGAGGTGGTCCAAAGCCATTTTACAATCAGCCTGTCCTCCTGAGTCTTTTCCTGCCATCATTTCAAGCAGCAAGCTCACAACAGGTTTTTTCATCAGTGATCCCAAGTTACCGTCCAGGACCCTGCTCAGCTCCATCCCTTGTCTTCCCCCAACTAATTTTTACTGCAAAATCTGCCAGCTTTGCTATGGCAGTTCATTCCAACATCATATCATCAGCAAATCACATTGGTATGCTCCAGAAGTCATGCAGAAGCTATTAATTTAAATAATACAGAAAATTATTCCCCAAACCAATTTTTATCTTCCAGACTGGTTCATCCCTCCCCAGTGCAATCTGTTGCTTTTTAGTTGGTTTCATAGCTGCTTTCAATCCCTCTGCTAAGCCCCATTTTCTCCATTTGGATATTTCCCCTGTGACATTATAACCAATGCTTTATTGAAGTTTGAATAGTCTCCGTTCTTGCATGTCTTTTATCTAGAAAATGACTTATCTTTTTAGAGAAAGCTACCAACTAAGTCTTGTATGATCTCTCTTTGGTAAACTCATGCTACATTTTTTCTTCTTTTTCTGTTTGCCTGCCTTATATGGTTGTGCCTTTGCTATCAAATTAACATTTTGTAATTGCCTCCAACTCACACCTGTCCCCTTCCATGTTCAGTAGATTGATATTTTTCGCTTTTATGACACTACAGTGAGTTGCCAGATTTAACAAAAATCTTAGTGATCCCATGAGATTTGCTTAAAAAAACCCCGAAAAGGCACTGAAGGTAGAGGGCAAACTTGTAGCGGCAAAGGAGATAGAGCCAAAAGAGGCCAAGAAAGTGAATTTACACTCCTTGACCTTAGAAACAAATCCTTCTGCTCTGCATCTCCCACTTGAGGATATCTTTCTTGCTCCTTAGTGTATGGAAGTTCTCAGGTGAGGACCAGTTGATTCTGGCTCTTTTCCTTTTTGGGGCTGGAAGGACAGAAATTCACTGAGAAGAGATATAAGGTGCACACTTTTGGTGGAGAAAAGACAGTATCTCCCCTGGTAAAGACCAAGGTGTCTTTGCACCATGGTAGGCCCTGTTCCACGTCTGGGCAAGCCTACCCTCAGGGGCCAGCAGCCAGGCTGCTCCCAAACCACCTCTGTGTTGCTGCTGGCCAACTGTCGTGTTTCACCCTGGGGCAGCTGGGTTGGCAAGGTTCATAGGGATGCAGACTTCTAAACTGCAGATATTTCCTGCCCCTAAGGAGTACTTTGTGCTGGAAATTATGCTTTTACGAACAATTCTGCAGTCTTTTCCTTTGTGTTTGTTAATGCTCTTGGGAGGAGCTGAGGGACAGTGTGTTAGGTTTTTTACAGTTGTTTATAATTGTGTTCCGCCGTTGTCTAGAGAGGGCAGGATGCCGTTGTGCTCAGTGTTGTACAAACATGCTGAGGTGATTCCTGCTGTGAGGGATTTCTAGTCTAAGGAGAGGTAGTGGGAGAAAGGATTTATGGGTAGTGCTCAGAGATGGGGAGCAGAAAGTATCTTGCCAAAAGTGGCAACCCTGCATGGGGCACGAGTGAAAAACAAAGCCCAGTAACCGCGACTTCTAGTTCAGTACCTTACTTTATCTATAGTGGAGCTTGTACTTTAATTCTGTATCCTTTTATCCTTTTTCTTTTTCAGATTTGTGATTTAAAATCTCCATAAATTAACATATGTCAGTAAAAATTAATGTTACTTAATTTTCTTCCCTGCTTTTGCAAACTGAGTTTGGCCCCTGTGAGCATCTTTAAATGATCACATACCGCCTCTCTGACTTGCTCTGTGAGAAACCAAAGTCCAGTGGTGCTAAGTCACATCCAAAAATGATAATAGGCTTCTAATGTGGGGAAGGGTTTTGAAAATCTACCCCACAAAAAATTATTCCTTGGGAAACAGCAAAATTCAAGTATGTCCCGGTTAATGGCTTGCCTACTCCAGTATGGGTGCAAAAGAAAAGAAAGTATCAGAAGACGAACTTGAGGTATAATGGAAGAGACTCCCAAATCAGGTTTTATTCTGAGGGGATTCTAGTGCCAGATTTCCTCCTAGATTTTAGGAAATCCCAGTATCAGTAGGTTGTGCAAGCACGTAAAAATTGCAGTAGACTTGGTTATATTTGCTGCGAATAGGAAACAACATTTGCCTAAGATGTTATGTGGCTGAGAGCCTGAGAGCACAGGGTATGGATGAGAGAGGACTGTGACAAAGGATGCTGCAGAGAAGTATCAGGCTTAGTGACGGACAGAGTCACTCATCAAATCAATGCAATTTTTTTTTTTTTTTTTCTCTGCAGGATTACCAGAATGTGATTTGGATTTTGTGGCCGACATTTGCAGAGCAGGTGCATACCATTGAGCTTCCAAATCCATGTTTGGGCATCTAAATATAGGGCATCCTGCACCACCCTGAAGGCTTTGACACCACTGCCCACTTGTTAAAGCCTGTAAGTCAGGTTCCTGGAGATTGGAAAGTGCAGTGGTGCTGGCTTTTGGGGTTGTTTTTGTCTGTTTGGTTGGTTTGGGGTTGTTTTTTTTTGTTTGTTTTTNTGTAGCACTCTGACAGCTCTCTGGTGATCACTGGAAAACCATGTTGCATCTCCCCATCAACTGATCAGCCATGCCCCTGACACAACCCTAGAATCTGCATTATTTTGGCAACAAATAATTTCAGGATTTTTTTTTTTTGTATTTTCTTCACCCTGCTCTCAAAAAGAATAGAATATTTTTGCCTTGGCAAGTGTGGATTGTGTGCTAATTTATGAAAAGGCGTGTTTTTGCCAGGCTTGGTTGGAAGAAAAAAAGTGTAACATCAAATATTTTTTTATAATTTTCAAGTCTTGAGTAGCTAGCTTTTGCTAACCATGCTTACATAAGAGCTGTTTGGGAAACTTTTCTGAATTGTGGTATTTTTCCACTGCAAAGTAGTCATTTGTCAAAACAACTTTTTTGCTGAAACGTATTGATTTGATATAATGTTCACTGCTAAGGTACCTCCACATATCAGATAAAATGAAAGCTTGTGGCCCCCATTACACCCCAGAGTAGCCACCAGCCATGTGTTTGGGGCACACAATGTTCAGATTGCCTGGCTGCTTGTGCTAAAAAACAGTCTTTCTTAGATTTAGTCTGCCTCTCTGTCTCCTATCTACACTGCCACTTTTTGTTTTTCTCTGTTTTATTCCTTCCCCAAACCACCTCTCCCACAGCCCACAGTTCAGTGTGGCCTAGGACATTGGCCCAGACTCTTCTCCCCACAAAATCATTCTTCCAAATCCTCCAATGATGTTATCTATTAAGTGAAAACAAGACTCTTGAGAAAGGCCATCTCTCCTGGTGGAGAAAGAAGGTAGCTGGTATCCAGTCATTTTTACTGAGAAGCCCCATTCTTTGCAAAAGTCAATAGGGCTCTTCATGAATCCCCTTGGGTGAGGGGCTCTGGGAGTGCTGGGAATTTAAACCAGTAAGAGAAAAGTAAAAGGCAGGATGATACAGGGGTGTATGTACTATATGTATGTTTCACTGGAGGAGAAGCTACACGATACTAGATGTTTTTTTAATTACCAGGAACTGCATAACAAGAGCCATGAGCTGAAAACTGAAACTAGAAGAGTTTGTCCTGGAAACAAGGTATGCTGTTGTATTTTTTTTTAAAACAAAACAAAACAGGCATACATTAATCATCAGAACAGTTTCCCAGAAGATGTGGTGGATCTTTATGGACTTCAAATCTTCAAACTGAGACAACTTGTTGCTTTGAAAATAGTTGGTTTATGTCTGTACAAGGTGGAAGAACCACTGTGTGACATCTTCTGCCCGTGACAGAGATGAAATGAGGAGTTTGTTCCTAAGTGCTGCTTTAGCCCTAAACTTTGAGTTCCTCAGTCTCTTGTTAGTGTTTAAGTACTACTAATGAAGTTTTATTGATGACTTTTATATTCGATCAAGTGCATATTTATTGCATGCTGTGCTGAAGAGTCTAAGCTGACCTTTCTTAAAGTCTCTCCGTATCCATAAAAACTGCAAAATGCAGTCTTGTGAGTAAATGTCTTTTGCATGGTCAGTTTGCCTTGATTTGTTTCCTTGATTTTTTTCGTTTGCTTTTGTTTTGCTTGGATATGCTTTAAATGCCTGGTGTCAGACGTGGAATTGAAAAATTTTGTTCTCCTCTTTAGACTGTCCTATGTTTTTACACAGCTAGTGTCTGCTGCGCCTGGTATCTCCTTGCTTACACAAACATAGTGCTGCTTCCTCATGTCATGCTGTGCAACACAAAACACACCCTGTGATACCCCCCTGCTTTGACTGTGGGGAGGGAGCACCCAGGGACTCTCCCTCAAGTCAAGGGAAACAGGTGCCCCTGTCCTTGGGGAACAAGGCCATTAAGTTTCACCATAGCGCTGGTGCCCAGACAGAAAATGCTGAGCTGAATGTGAGGAGGCGGGACAGGAGCCCTTGCCACCGAGCCAGAGGATGCACGAGTGGGTTTCCCTTACTGGTTGCAGAGCTGTGACTTGGCACAGTGTTGCCACCACTGAAGTCTCTGCACCCTCCCTGCTGCATGAGCTGTCACCCTTTTGGGAAGGTAGGAATTGGATCCCGAGCTCCCTTAAAGGGTGTCTTTATTAACTTTAATGTCCTGGAAATAAATTTCTGACAAAGCAATTTTCTCATGTGCCTACTGCTCCCTGTGAAACTGCCTGCCCCTGTTATCCATCTGAACTGGACCGCCACGACTTCTCAAATGGATAGTGGCTTAGCAACTTCGTCTGCCAGTTCCCTCAGGACCCGTGGATATATCTCATCAGGTCCCATGGACCTGTGCACCTTCGGGTTCCTCAGGTGGTCTTGTACTTGATCTTCACCTACAGTAGGTGGTTCTTCATTTTCCCAGTCCTTGCCTTTGCCTTCTACATCATGGAAAGTGTGGCTGCAGTCTTTGCCAGTGAAGACTGAGGCAAAAAAGTCATTGGGTACCTCAGCTTTGTCTCTATCCTCTTCCATTTCCTTCTGGAGAGGGCAAACATCTTCCCTAGTCTTTCTTTTCTTGCTGACATACTTATAGAAGGGGTTTTTGTATGTCTTGATGTCCCTGGCCAGATTTAATTCAATCAGGGCTTTAGCTTGCCTAACCTGATCCCTGGATGCTCGAACAATTTCTCTGTATTCCTCCCAGGCTACCCACCCCTGTTTCCACCCCTTATAAGCCTAAGCCTCCTTTTTACTTCTGAGCATGTCCAGGAGCTCCTTGTTCATCCATGCAGGCCTCCTGGCTTTTCTGCCTGCCGCCTTCTTTGTTGGGATGCATCAGTCCTGAACTTGGAGGAGGTGATCCTTGAATACTAACCAGCTTTCCTGGGCCCTTCTTCCCTCCAGTGCTTCATCCCATGGCACCATACCAAGCAGATTCTTCAAGAGGCCAAAGTTAGCTCTCCTGAAGTCCAGGGTGGTCAGCTTGCTGTGCACCCTTCTCACTGCCTTGAGGATCTTGAACTCCACCATTTTGTGGGAAGCTTTGTGTTAGCAGCAGAAGAAAAGGACTTACAGATTTATTTTGTTTGGGTCCTCTTTGTATCTAGCAGGGAGCCATCCCTGCCACAATTAAGGATAAAAAGTAAGCTTAAAAGATTGATCTAAAAATTGCACCTGTGAGCTGCTTCTTAAAGGAAAGCAAATTTGTGTGTCATGTATTTTTGTTGTTTTCCTGTCAAAAATGCAATGTGAAGTTAGCATAGTGATGCAGTCAGCTTCATAGAGGACTTGGAAGTTCCCCCCTCCACCTTCAGAGTTTGAAAAAGACTTATTTCTATCTGTGTTTAATGAGCAAACTAATGCTGGGGAGATGCAAAAACACCCTGGCACTTTGCCCATAACTTAATGTCACAGCAGCAAGTAACATGATGTGAGCCCTGGCTTTCCCCTGAGTTTGGACTTTGTGTCTCATTCATTCATTGTGACGTGCCTACTCCTCACTCAGGGCAACGTAGTCAACCAGGACAATGAGATCCTTGGCCTATTTGTGGTTTGTGAATTGTAAATCTCAGAAGAAGGAGAGACAGTTTGACTCAACCCCAGTGGTTACAAAAGCCGACCCTGAATATCCCACTCTCACAGGATAATAAGCACCCTTGCTTCTTGGCACTTGTTCAGCCTCCCTCTCCATCTCCCACTTTCTCTCTTGGCCTTGACCTGAATCCAACAAGTGAACATCCCCAACCGCTCTTTAAGTTGCCTTATGAATGTCAGCTCCCATGACAGCTGGGCAGTAGGATGGTCTTGCAGGGAACCAATTTTGCTGGGGAATTTCAGATGCATGGCTGAGTTATGAGCCAGGTTGCTTTCCCACCTAGCAGCCATACGAGAAAAGGGGGACAGGAGCAGGCTCAGCACGAGCCCAGACCTAACAGTAGGTGTAATGGGTGAGGAGATATGTTGTGCAGTTTTCTCTTGGTGCTTTAGAGACCCTCATGGTCACAGGAAATTGCTGCTACAAGGCTCTGTTTCAATAGCGCAGGACAGAGAATTGGAGCAGTAAGAGCAAATGAATTCATATATCTAAAAGAGGAGGATTGGTGATGACCATGGAGCAATTTCTGCACAGCATGTTTTCATAAATCTGAAAATCTGAGTTTCCTGAAAGGTAGCATCTTTGGAAAAAGGAGCTTTAACTAATCACTTCCTGATAATTAAAGCCACCAACCATGAATTCCCTTCTGCAGAGAGGAAATACTAGCTATTATTTGTTTGTATCCAAAATTCACTTGTGAGGCCTGAGTTTTTAAATGGAATTATCCAAAACTAACTTAAACGCGCTACCGTAAGGACTACTGCTAAATTCAGTGAGAGCAAGCTGATAATCTGCGCCTTTGAATGTTAAATCAAACCGCTGGGACAAGAGAAATTGTGGATTAGGTGCATAATATAAGTAAACTGACTTCAAAGAGTTTGTCCTGTCTGTGTGATGTATAGTTTGTTGTTTATTTTAATCAAGCAATTTATAAGAACTTATATAGTGGTACAGCATGATTGATACCGCAGTTCAGATTAAGTGTTCAGCTGAGCTATGTTAAATATGTAAGACATAGTGGAAACAAGATTTTCCCTAGCACCTTTTTATTAATAACTTCTGATAGAAGGATAAGTTCAGGCAATTCAGTTAAGACTTAAAGGGGGAAGAGAAAACAATAAGAGCATTATTTACAACAGCTATTGCAGTGGGAAGCTAGGATAGTGAAGAACTGGTTGGAGAGAGGTTCAATGGTACACTGGAAGGAGCTTTTCTCTGTTGCGCTGACCTAATGTTCCTTTGGTTTTATGTGTATGTATGTTGAAAGTCTTTATTAGTTAAATATGAACAGAAATCAAATTTTATAATTTTCCTGTAGCTTGAACTAGTTATTTTGGTATTGTTTTTGATGTTATTGACAGTGTGCTACTTTGAGTAGGTTAATAGTTTTGTTTACATTTAATTTTCGTCTAAAAATACCCCACATTCTGAAGATGAGTCAGCTTGTAGCGTTGTGAGGAACCCAGACTGCAAATTTCTCATTTATTCAATTTCTGCACTTTGTGTTTTTGCCACGTATCCACAGGGTCTCAGTACTATTCTGTGCTCAGCTCTGCTGAAGCCTGTCTGCTTAGTATCTGCTTTATTGAATTTTGTCCAGAATTTCTTTCAGAAGAGACTAAGAGTTTGGATGAGAGATTGTTTGGGGGCCACTGAATAGCCAGAAACATTAACTGGTTCAAGAGATCCCTTTGGCTGAAAACAGAGGAACGGAGGGTACCTGGGGAAAGGCTCTTATTTACTCATCCTGTTCTTAGTGTTTTCTGGGCTATTTCTCATGGCTGCCATTCGACAGTTTGAAGGGTCAGATGGACCCTTGGTCTCTTTTATGTTCCTACAGTAATATTTAATCTTGAACATCACAAGGTACAAGTCTACATAGGGCTTTGCAATAGGTTTGTCTGGCCTCTGCCAGTCATAGCTGTCAGTTGCAGAATAGTAATGTTGAACTGAGTAAACTTGACCTGAGGAGGTTGCTGGATGCTGCTAGTGGTGCCACCACAAAATGACCTGTCTTCCCTGCCAGAGCATTGCTCAGCTCAGCCCTGCCCCACGCACCAGCATCAAGAGGGGTTTGTGCAGTGCTGGTGCTGCCTGGGAAGGAGACAGCCAGCCCCTGACCGTGGGGGACATCATCTTCAGGGACCTCAGGGTAGCTCTGTGCGGCAGGTTGGAGTGGGGTAGGATTCAAGAGAGCAGCTATCAGCTCAGACACCGGTGACTAGGAATGCTGGTTTAATAAGCATTTCTTGGTTTCTGCTCAAAACGTTTTGGTCTGAAATTTTATTTTCTGCATACAGAGAAAAACAGGGATATTTGAATATTCAGATGGCTTGATTTGCTGTATGACAGTTGGCAAGTGTACATGCCAAGCACCATTTGGATTTGATTTTCTTTTTGATTTCAAAATGTCTGTTAAGTCACCACTATTGTACAAAAAAAAGGACAGTCTTTACTAACTATAAACCCTCCCTGTATTGTCTGTGCTCAGAGAGGGAGAAACAGTTACTATTTTCTCCAGAAAATCTGGATTTAGAGTATGCATTTGTCACTTCTGCGCTGCTAGATGTTACTAGACTATTGTATTCTTTCCAATTATCTAAGCAGCCCTCAGGTCTTTTAAAATAAATGTCACAATTTGCTGACTCCATCAGGAAAGTTTGGCCATTTTTAGTTTTAACTATCAAATATGCAGCTTAATTTTAAATAGCATTTAAGTTGCCATTGTTGTATTGGAGTCAATAGAACCCTTAAAATCATGTTTCCAATAAGAAAATAGCCTAATTTTTCTCCTTGCTGTTTTGGTCTATATGGGTAGTCACACAAGGATGAGAAGACATCCTCCCTTGAGAAACATTTTCAGTGTGCAGTAGAGCTAAAGAGTTGGACTTTTGTGGAAGCTCAGCCCTCGCTCACCACACTTCATCTCATTAAACACCTTCTAAGAAACACTGTACCATTTGATATGACAAATGTTTAGATGACTGAAATCAGAAGAGATGATCCACAATGTCACTATCTAGATTATGGTATTGGATTCTTCTAGTATTTGTACATTGCATGTCTGGTTTGCACACAGTTACCCAACTAGCATCTGCGCAGGCTTCCACTGCGCTAATCCTGAAATCTTTCCAGTTAGAGCTATTTTCTTTCTTTGTTCTGAAATGTACTTGGTTTTTCTGTCTGTCTTTTCTTGTTAGGTAAAAACTCACATGATGTGAGGAGGTTTTAAATTAGGACTAGCCAATCCTTACTTTATCAGGAAATAGGAGAGAAATTAAATCCGAGTGCTGGTCCTGGACAGGAACAGCCTTGGCACATCAGTGTTAGTAGCGTTGCTGTGGTCCAGCACAATATGCTGGCTCCAAAATCAGCTGCACTTTTCATGATTATTCATTATGAATTTTTTCCTATGCCTTTAAAATATCATGATCACTCTCCTCACTATAAATCTTAGAGGGCCTTTTGGATTTTGAAAGAGAGTAATATATTCACAAAGTACCTGATTTCTTCTGGTTATGTGAGCCCAGTGTCACACCATAAATTATTCTTCCTGATCTATCAATGGCAAACATTGATTCCAACTGTAAGGGCATGTGCTGCTTATACAAATGTCTGACACTGGATGCAAGCCACCTTTTTACCATGTTAATTGAAGATGGATAGCGAGGACTTGAGATCAACAAATGGGCCTGTTTGTCATGTTGTTAAAACTCAATCTGTCTGACACTGGAAATGTTTTTCAGCTCCTTAAAATGAAAGGGAAACTGTCAACTTGAAAATCACATATCTAACAGAGCTGTCATCTTTTCCTTTTCACAATTCTCCTCAAATAAAAGCTCAAACACTGTAGCTGAAAAAAAGGCTAGAAAACGCAAACTCGCCTTTTATGGAGATGTAGAAAAAATTGTCCAGTTCGGAGCTGTGGTGGGACAGGTCCATAAGTGCTGACCCAACCCCTTTCCAGAGTGTCCCTGTGCAGGGTTAGGTAGGTCCTGATATTGTTGTGGCTCTGCCAGCCATGGCAGTGCCTTAAGGCAGGGCAAAGTCTGGATTTTTGGGGAGTCTTGAGACAAGAGAGACAAATGTGGACAGAGCTGCTTTCCCCAGCTGTGAGTGTCATCCCTTCAGAAGTCTCAAAAAAATGCCTCGACTTTCATTAGTGCTGATGGTGCAGCATCATTTCACGTGGGTCTTTTGTTAGTGAGGGTCTCAGGCATCACTGATTCTCAACCTGAAAATTTTATTGTGTTAAATGCTATATGAATGTCTATGAACTAAGAATAGCTCCTTTCCTCCACAGGGCAGATGCTGCATTCACTGCTGAATTAAGACTTGGCATCAAGGTTGTTGGGGTCTTGTTTGTCTGCTACAAGCAGCCCATTTATTTTTGTGGCTGTGAATGTTAGTAAGTCTTCCCTGGGTTGCTTCTTCTTCCAACGCTACAGGGAAAACTTGAGTTTTCCATTTATAAAGGCTTCTGAATGAACTAGAAATTCTCTACAATGATTAGCCCAAGGAGATGCAAGTTAATTGTTCACTAGTAGCTTCTGGTAAGCTAGCAAAAGTCAGCAATTATTTAGAAGATAACTTGTGAAAGACTNGAAATATCCCCTGTGCTATAAATGCTGAGGAATATATTTGTGCATAGTGTCTGTCTTCTCTTGACTTCTTTTGCTTGGTCATGTCTTCCTTGAGATGGTATATGAGCTCTTCATAGGCATGACTGTGTATCTGTGTATACTCTCTGTGCTTCCTGAGGTATGGGTTTGTTTTTATCTAGATATGCAAAAATAGAATTATTTATCCTAAGTTCATTTATCCTTCTCAAGCAGAGTGTTTCTTTAAATCAAGTGAACACATTTAGGAATATTTTAAACGTTGAAATTTTAATGTATGTGTTCATAATTTTAATGCCATTCAGTAAAACTTAAAGATGTTTCCAATCCACACCAGTGCTACCCTCTTGCTGTGTTATGCTGAGACATGAAGTGGAAGAAGAGATGCCAAGGGATGTGTATAAGCCTGTATAAGTTGCTGTAAGTCTGGTGACTTTGAGAAGGTACACCGATTTACTCTGGTCACGGGTCTGCTCTCACTTCCCATTTGCGTTAATGGGATTTGTGCATCCGGCTTCCCCAATGTACCATGAGGAAAATTGGTCGTATGAAGATTAACACTAGTGCGATCATAATATCCACTGGTTGTTACAATAGATCTGTTTATCAATACACTCTAGACACATTCAATATTGTTGCATTTCATAACAAATTACTGTAAGTTGCCGTTCTGTTTTATTCCCTTATTGCATTTTCACAGCGCATTGTAGGAGTGATAAAGTTCCATAAGCCATAACTCCTAATGGCAGAGATGATCAATTTGACTTCTAATTTGGAAGAAAAAGCACATACACAGTGTACACTTTGCCCTAGTGCAAAATAATAGTCCTGCTCGTCTTTGTGGCAGCATTGGGACATTAGCGGTAATGATTAGCAGTAATGGCTTTTAACAATAATTTATTTCTAGGTATGTAAATGGATCTGATTCATTGGTCTCAGAGCTAATGCCAACAATACCATATAAGCATGTAAGAATGTGCATCTTTCAATACGTCTATATTTCAGAGCATATCTGACATCTTTTTAAGGCATAGGAAGCAAGTTCTGCACAAAAAGGTGAACTTGCCCATGGTCTGGTCTACTGGTGCCAGGTGAACCACAGCAATCCGTGCGATGGCTACTTGCAAATCTCCTGCAGAAAAATTTAATGAATTGATGTTCAAAGTAGAGCTTCAGTTTTAGTGAGGCTGCTTGCACTGCTCACAGAATCATCACAGACCTGGATTGATAGGGGGGATATTTTCTTTCTAATCTTTCTTAAAATTTTCATTGAGAAGCTGTTTGAAGGCTGACAGGCCACTAGTGTGGAATCTCTCTGGAGCAAAAGCAGGAGGGTTTGAATGGTTTCCTTTTTGCCAACAAACCAAGGCAGAGGATACGCTGAAGCCTTCCAGTGACTCCTCGACAGCACTTAAAAGTAAATCTACCATTTGCAATCTATTGTCTGTTTAAATCTATTTAATTTACAATTAACAAGACACCTCTTACTCTCTCAACTTAATTAAAGAGCTACTGACTCTTTGAAGGATTGAAACACAATAAAGATAACCTAGTTAGGGTGTAATTAAGGGAATTTACGTAAGTAATAAACATGGTATTGCTGCCTTCTAAAAAAAATACCCTGAACTTGTGTTATTTTTTTTAAAAAACTCTTATATTAAAATAAGTATTCAGATATTTCATTAACATAAAGCAAGATAGCTATGGTGAATTAATTATATGTAATTTCTTTAAAGTAACCATTGAAAGCATGACGTACAAAATAGCCTTTGCGTGGTCTGTCAGCAAGTCAGGTTTTAACCTCTGCATTTTGGATTAACTGCTTCTGGGCTGCTGCTGATTTGAACTAAATCCTACAGGTACCTACATTATGTCCTCCAGAGAGGCAAGTTGAAAGGTGATTAGAAGTATGAAATAAAAATGATCTCCTTGTTTAAATGCTCACTTGACCTTGGCTTAAAAATAAAGCATTCGTTTTCCAGGATTCTGGATGGAGGAGGAAATAAGGGAAAAAGCATTGTTGCTGTGCACTGGTGGCAGGTACTTTTTTTGTCCTGAATGTTGTAAGTCCAGTAAGCATAGCTGCGTGGGCTTATAATAAAATAGAAAATATTAAGTAATAGGATTTTGATGCCAGTCCTAGCAGGTGTACCTGCCATGTGTTTTAAGATGTGATCTACAGTTCGCTTTGAAATTGGTTTGGTTTTTTGAGGAAGGGAAAAGGAGTCTAAGCATTGACAAGGGAATAAATACTTGGTGCAGAGGTGAGCCTGCAAGGTGCTCGCTTGTGCCACAGGAGAACGTGTGGCTCCTTACGGGCTTTTGGTCATAGCTTGTGCTGCACAAATCCCTAAAGCACCACAGCTGGGTTTCTTGTAGCTCAGCTTCTCTTCATGCCAGTGGGTTTTCAGCTAGCTGCTTGGTCAGTGGTGTATGAAAGTATGTTCCTGAAGCTGCTTCACCACCACAAACGGTAACTAGCTCCTCAGCCACGTGTGTGCTTTGCTGGATGCAGTGTGTGCACCATTTATTGTGCATAGGGACAACTAAGAGGAAGATATTTGAGAGTGAAGCAACAAGTGTTGCTGAAGGGCAAGCTTTCAGGGTACATCATTAGTGTGAAGGACAGGATCATGTCTGAGTGGAAAACATGTCCTTCTTGTGTGTACCCAGAAGAGATATCTTGGAGATGTTTTCCTTCCTGAAAGAAATGAGATCACTGTTAATAGAAGTATTCAAAAGCAGTTTATATGCAACATGAATATCTAACTGTATTTCAGGTCTGACTAGTGCCCCTTAGCAAACCAAATTTTTTGGGGGCACATGGGACTTGATATTGACCAACTTGCAAGACTGACTGAATCTGTCAGGGCTTTCTCTTCAACTTTCCGCCTCCAACAAGAGACTTGTCCTTTCACATATCTTTTTCAAAGGGATGAATTTCTACCTGTCTAGCTTAAGGTGAAGAGTTTGAAACAGCAGCAATTACATCCAAAACCCACTCTTTTGGTTCCCATGCCATTAGACTGAGGATGAAGGTAGCAGAGCTACACATTTAAACAATGTGACCGCAGCAGCTAGGGCCATTAGCACTGGTGACAGAATGGCAGACGCTTTCTGATTAAAACCAGAAAAAACCTCCCCCCACAAATTACATTAAGCCCTTCTTTGCATTTTGAAAGGCAATATGTGCGTTTTCACCTGCCACGACTGTCAGCTGGCATGTGCTGTCTCTAACCAAGCTGACATCTGCAAATTCATGATCTGTGCTGCCCCTTCCACACAGAGCATCACAGCCTGCAAGCCCTTTTTCCTTCTCCAAAAAACTCTTGCCTTGCTTGCTGGCTGTGCTGCACACAAGTTCAGCCTGTGGGGGAAGTTAAGACTTTCCCAGGAAGGTTCATACTCTGGATCTGCTATTAGGGATTTCAGAGATGCCTGGTTTTAATTTTGGAGTTATTTCATTTTTTAAGGGAGCTGTTATAGCTACTTACTTTTGAACTAAGTGCGTAACGTTTCTATTTCTACTCTAAACTACAGTCAGATGGTAATTCATCTGTTTCTGTGCATCGCCACCTAAAAAAACTGAAGAACAAATGCTTCACTGTTGTATTCAAACTAATAATCTTGGCTGGCCATCCCATTTTAATTGGAGGCTGAAGTACCTTTGAATCAAAACGGATATTTAGAGACCATCAGGACCAAACCGCCAAGGCTTCTGTCGGTGTGGTGATATTGTTTCGTTAGATGTGGGACTTGGAATATATTTACATGCCTCGTAGCGATGTAACGAAAGATGACAGATTAATTAACTATTGGAGTTGGGCCAAGCAGAGGACATGGTGGCCTAGCAGATGCCCCATTCCCCATGCGATAGATCATGTTTGTTCATGCACTCACAAACTCATTAGGCTCAACCTGAGTTATTTGGTACGAAGTGTTATTTGGGTAACTGCTGTTGTGTTGTTTGGGTGAGCTTGTGTGCAGAAGGCATTTGCAGGGGTGGCATTGGGGTCTGGCAGGCTGGGGGGCTGCAAAAGTGGTTCAGTTGAAGGGTGTTAATCCAACTGGGAGCATAATAGTAAAAAAAAACATGGAAAGGTGTACTCGGCTTGCCTGTTTGGTACAGAAGTTCCTCTGGCAAAGAGACACAGGGACTTTTCCTCCATGCTGTGGCATGGAGGACAAATGTTTTTTTTTCAGTGGGATAAAATGGTAGGAGGTACTGCTCGAACTCTCCCTTCTCTGCTGTGCTCTTGGAGGATTTCAGTCTTTCTTATTTGGTTTCAGATGCTTGGTCTGCTTTTCCACCTGCTCCAACTCTATTGTGGAGACTGCTCACTGCAGTGGAGAGTGTCAGTGGTAGGAAATGTTTATGGAGAGGAGGATAATAATTTATTTAAAAAAAAAAAGAGAGAACATTGTTCCTCCAGTCAGATGTTTATTTAGCAGCTGCGTATCAATTATCTGTTTGAACAGGTTTCATTACAGAAAGTGCAAAACCCCTGAGCACGTTTTAAAATATGTTAATCCTTACTTCGGCAGGAAATGGAAAAGGCTCATTTACAGTTTAATTTCTAATCCACGTGAGTTGCCATGTTGTATGCTGGGGCATAAATAGAAAAGCTGAAGTGGCGAGGATGGCTCGCTCACAATAAACAGGTGCTGCTGCTTTGCTTTTTCTGCTTACCCACTCTGATCATATGTCAAAGAACGAGCTGCAAAATATTGAGCGCAAACTCCACAAAACCATTTATTCTGTGCTTTTCCTTTTGAGGGATAACATACAGGCAAGAGCTTGTAAATCAACACTGATGAGGAGGGAACAAACAAGTTCTTTTCTGATGTGGTGAGCACCCACACAAAGAGCTGCTACAGCCCTTTTCTTTGGCTGGCAATGTTAATCAAACAGGATCATCAGGCAGCCCCACTAAACACCTGAAAACAGCAAAACCACATTCCCCACTCAAGTCCCTTCTGCTGCTGCAAATGTATTGGGACAAAGAAAGTTCTTCCTTTCTCTCTTTCCTTGATTTTCTTTTTCTTTCTCTAAAAAAGTTGAGCTGCACAAATGAGCTCCCCCTCCAACTTTTCCTCTTTAATAGTTTGTAACATTAATGGAACCAACTAATCCTTCTGATTAAATATTTATTTGGGCAAGGCTACCAATTCTGCGGTCAGGCCTCCCATATCAGTGTTTAATCAGTTGCCATATCAGTGTTTAATCAGTTGCCTGAATGCTGCTGTTTTCCCTACAGTTTCAGACCTGGGCTGTGAGCTCCTCCGCTTTGGGATTGCTGGAAAGAAGGTGGAGTCAAGAAACTTGCAAGTGCAAATCATTCTTGAAATACCTGGCTCTGCACATATTTGAAAATCAGGACGGGAAGGTATGTTGGGAGCCTGGGAGGGAAAACCCATCTGCGGCAGGAGCCACAGTGGCAACCCTGGGCCCAAGGGGTGCCCAAAAAGGAACATCCTTTTTGCAGGACTGTTGCCAACACAGTCTTAGTGGGGTGGTGACAGATATTTGAAGTGATGGGACAGGGAATATTTGATATAGAGTGGCAGAGTTTAATTATGGACAAGAATCAAATTGATATTCATAGGGTGATAAATAAATAATGCGTATGCACTCACAGGGAAGGACAAGAACATTTTTCTGAAGTGAAAGAAATAAAATCAGCAAAACAGAAATTAAAAATGGATCTATTTAGGAGAGCTGGTTACATGATGAATGCATCTGTTCATGGGCTCAATCCTTTTGTGTCTTGAGGAGTCATTCATGCCTGGGCTAAAAGGCTGTGAAACGGGCCAGGATCAAATTTCTCATCCTCTGATCTCTGCTCTGAGATTTCCAGCTAACATTTTCTCTCCTCAGGGGGTGAATTGAGCCTTGGGAGGCTCGGCAGCAGCCAAGTACTAAAAGGACAAGAGGGAAATCCGAGGTGTTGATTTGACGGTGATGGAGATAGAAAGGAAAGTAGGGCAGTATTTTCCTGGTTGGCTGAGCCGGGGGTACAAGCCAGCACACACCTATTTGGCAGGAGGCTCCTTAATATGGATTAGCTTTTAGTTACACCTTCTCAAAAAAAGCTGGGCAGTTCACATAGGAGGATCAATGCATCAGTAAAATAGCTGCTTTTTTATTTTCCTAATTTCAGCAAATGTCTCCTAGATAGTTGGTGCTCCTGACAAAGCTCCTGTCTGAAATGTGCATGTTTCTTCAAGATAAGTCTCAACTTTCACATATAACGTGATGTTTCTTGTACAAGCAGCTATGGACATGAGCTTGAAAATGGGAATGAAATTATCCGAAATGAGAAAACCAGCATGTTATACTTTCAATGAAATGCTTTAAGTTTTACTTTTGGATTTGGGGGCTTGCCTCGTAATGTTTTTAATACATGGTGCTCTCAATGTTGCATTAAAAAGCTGAGATCTAGCAAAGGCTCACAGAAAAGGGCAGCTTGGATGCATCAGGGACTTGGGTGACTTCTCTTTGTCCACTGAGCACCTTTGCATGTCTCAAAATGGCTTTTTCTTAGCTATGCCTGAGATGGTATTTTGCTACGGACCAAACAGCGTGTATTTCTNTTTTTATAGAACTTTATATTGCCTCTGGCCATTACCAAGAATACATGCATGAATGTGTGTGTGTGTGTGTGTGTGTATATATAAATTAAAAATATATATATACACACACATATATAAAGGGGGCCATAGGTCATGCTTGGTGTAGCCCTAGCCCGAGGGAGGGAGTCAGCTCCTTGGTTTTCTTCCAGTTCCCTTCACCCCTGCGCTCAGCAGCTAGCTACCCCAGCATCCGCGGGGAGGCCTGAGAAATGCTGCCTTGGCAGAGGTGAGTTTGATGAGCATGGAAAAATTATTTTTTAACTAATTTTCTTCTTGTTTAAAGGAAACACGGAGAATGTAGCGTGGAAGAACAAGATCTGAAAGAAATTGCTAATAGTAGTAATAATAATTTTCCCTTAGATATATGCTTTTTTTAACCTTGACTGCTATACTTACAAAAATGTCCTTTAGCAAGAATTAAAAGAACAGGGAAAAGTGTGATAGAGGTTTTTCAAAAATTTCCAGGAGGTGTCAGCAGTACTTTAAAACTTTCATTTTCTGTGATGGAGATTTCTGCAGAAGTTATTCTCCTAAAATAAACAAAAGGAAGAATCACATGCTAAGGTAATAGCAAATGTCATCATCCCATCCCACCCCAAAGAGATGGGTCCTTGCTGCCAGCTCGGGCTGGGTTTGCAAGCTTTTGGACACTGCATATTTTGGCAGGGTTTCTTACCACCGGACTCTTGGCTAGCGGGCTGTGTTGGTGGTGTTTCCCTTTCTGTGTTGTTGGTAAGCATCAGCCCTGCAGCTGGCTCTGGAGTTCTTCTTGTAAGTCGTGGGACTTGACAATTTCCAAGTCCTGCAGAACCCCAGCTTTCATGACCATAAAGCAAATTTTTGCCCAGGTTCTCTGAGTTTCAAGGTCCGCCTTGAAAATACAACCCAGTGCAAATAAATCAAAAGACAACTAAAATAATTTGAAATATTTTTTTTTTTTATTAAAAACCTCATGGTGATGTGTTTTCAGGATTGGAAGTACTGCTTTATGGCCAAGGGGAGAAACAGTTCTATTTATACTTCTCTTTCATCATCCGTATTTGGCTTTCATAGGCACTATTGGGATAATCTTGTCCAGATCCTTGGCTGGTGTAAGCTGGCAGAGCTCAGCAGGCTTCACAGAGGCTGAGCCAAGTTATACTGCTTTAGAAGTGAGGAAAATAATCAAAACAACATAGAGAACACTTTCCACCTGTGGATCAGAAAGCAGATAGGGAAGCCCATGGAATTGTCATGGCATGTGTCTGCAAGTAAGAGCATTACTGGAGGTGACAGTTAGTTCAGTATCATGCATATTTTTGTGATAATAAAAAAAAGTGGGAGGATGTGCAGCCCTAATATGGCACAACTGGGAACAAAAAATGCTGTCCTTTAAATCCTGCTGTTGGTAAATGCAGCAATGTAATATAAGTGGCAATATAGGTGATGTCTCAGTGTTTTCAGTCTGCTTTTACATGGCTAGTAACTAAAGAAAAAGAATAATCAGTGGAATAAAAGCTTGAAAACATTTCATTTCAGAGCTCACTGTGAGGAGTCCTTAAAAGCAAGCATAGGTATTGCAAGGAGACGGGGCTTTTCTCTTTCAAAATCCAGCAGAGTCCAATAAAATCAGGCAGACTGACAGGCACAACGAATTACAATCAATTTACTTTTGAAAATGAGTGCCACTGGGTTGATAGTGGGTGGATTCACTCGTTAAGGTCTGCTTTGGGATCCAACTCTTCTATGAGATCATAGATATCATCTTAAAGTATCATCATACTGTTGCATGATTTTTCACATTGTAGTAATTAAATGCTGGGACGCTCAATAAGTGCTAGGGAGAGCCTGGGCTGATGCACAGCGAGTACTGAGCTAAGAAAGCCTCATTGCTGTAACATATGTTTTCCTAACCTCTTGTACTTGGTTCTGGCAGGATATTTTATTAAATGATCTTTTAAAATAGGTCAGTTGGGTAAATATAATGAAGTCTGCTTGAACACTGCACTGTTCAAACCATTAGTGACCAGCCAGGTTAGAGATGGAAAAAAAGATAAAACTGTTGCGTAGGATTGTGTGGGACGGAAGAACAGCAGAGTCTCTGCCCAAGTCTTACCCATGCTAGCAGCTTATTCACCTATGATTTAGAAGTCTGATCTTATTCTTTTTTCCCCATTTTAACTACTGTAGCACAGACGTTAATGGGATTATATCTACTTAGACAGGAAGCTCCTCTGCAGGGGGGGGAATGACTTGATTTTCTAAACCTCCCTGGCGCAACTTGAGGCCATTTCCTCTTGTCCTGTCACTTGTTACTTGGGAAAAGAACCTGACACCCACCTCACTACAACCTCCTTCCAGTTAGTTGTAGAGAATGATAAGGTCTCCCCTCAGCCTCCTCTTCTCCAGACTAAACAACCCCAGTTCCCTCAGCTGCTCCTCATAAGACTTGTGCGCTGGACCATTCACCAGTGTCATTGCCCTTCTTTGGGCATGCTCCAGCACCTCAATGTTTTTCTTGTAGTGAGGGGCCCAAAACTGAACACAGTATTTGAGGTGCAGCCTCCCCAGTGCTAAGTACAGAGATACAATCACAGCCCTAGTCCTGCTGGCTACACTCTTCTTGATATAGGCCAGGATGTTGTTGTCCTTCTTGGCCACCTGGGCACACTGCCAGATCATATTCAGCTGGCTGTCGACCAGTACCCCCGGGTCCTTTTCCACCGGGCAGCTTTCCAGCCACTCTTCCCCAAGCCTGTAGCGCTGCATGGGGTTGTTGTGACCCAAGTGCAGGACCCGGCACTTGGCCTTGTTGAATCTCATACCATTGGGCTCGGCCCATTGATCCAGCCTGTCCAGATCCCTCTGTAAAGCCTTCCTGCCCTCAAGCAAATCAACACTCCCACCCAACTTGGTGTCATCTTCAAACTTACTGAGGGCACACTCGATCCCCTCGTCCAGATCATTGATAAAGTTATTAAACAGAATAGGCCACATTACTGAGCCCTGGAGAACATCACTTGTGACTGGTTGCCAACTGGATTTAAATCCATCCACCACCAGACTTTGGGCCCGGCCATCCAGCCAGTTTTTTACCCACCGAAGAGTGCGCCCATCCAAGCCATGAGCAGCCAGTTTCTCCAGGAGAATGCTGTGGGAAATGGTGTCAAAGGCTTGACTAAAGTTTAGGTAGACAACATCCACAGCCTTTCCCTCATCCACTAAGTGGGTCACCTTGTCAGGTTAGTCAAGCAGGATCTGCCTTTACAGAGTAACTGTGAGAGTAGGGGTGCAAGGGGGGGTTGGCAAGGTTGCAGGAAGGAGATGGTCCAGGCTCCTTACAGGGGCTGATGCCCATCCCTCGTCCCTGACGAGGCTTTAATCCCGCTCAGCAACTGCACTTTACCCCTTGGCTGGGCGATTAGAGAAGAGAGGATCTTTCTTTTTTTCCTTCTTTTTCCTTTCCTTTTTTTCCCCTCGCTGGTTATCCTTTCTGGAGCATCTCCTCCCTGCCTGCCTCAGCCCTGCTTGGCTTCAATGCGCCTGCGTGCAGTGATGCCCTGAGCCATGCTTAACGCGTCCCCAGGAAACCTGGCCCCTTGCCCACTGGGACCAAATTTCAAGGCATATCCCTATTAGCTTATTTTGATGTTTTTATCTTTCCGTGATCGGGAACCATTCTCTGCAGCCAAAACAGACACTTTCCTGACGGCGTCGAGTGAATTTTTAGCTCTCCTCTGAGGAGAGGACTTCAATAAAAGATGAGGCCGTTCGCCACGCTGACTGGCTCAAGCACTGTAACGTCTCCGGCGGCTCCTGCCTTTCGCTGTACGTTTACACTTGTATGAACATTGGCTCGGCTGCCCCATGTTGCTGTAAGTGAAGGTTTGCACGCAAACATGGCCTCCACAAAAGCCACCTCAGGCGAAAGCACTCCCTGCACCAGCAAAATGCAGCGCTACACGGGGTCTCCGGTGGGTAACTCTGCCAGTGGTTTGACAGTGGCTCATGTTTTAGTCATGAGGGATGGGACTCCCTTCCCTCCCACCTCCCCTCTGGCCGGGGAGCGTGGAAGGTTTGCTCAAAGGCACTGGGAGCAGATCACCCATGATTTCAGGCCAGGGGCACATCACTGCAACAAAGTTTTGCTTGGCTGTGGGGGCATTTGTTGAAGGTTTGATACACGCAAACCTTGCTCTCTGCAGAAACATCAGAGGCCCTGTACCCCACCTTTAACCTCCTGAGCTCCCACCTGGGCTTGCTCCAGCTACGAAGAAATAAAAGGCAAATAAAACTGCCAGTTTTATTCTTGAGCCTGGGAGGTGTAGATCTGTGAGTCATTCAACCCCTTCTTCTCCTTCTGAAGCTGAAATGACTGAAAATCCATAGGAAATACTGAAATGGTGGGGGGAATAATAAATCAGGTTAGTTTTTGCACCTGCTGAAACCTCCTGGGTTTCTTTTATTCATGAGGCTAATGCTTCCCTCTCAATGCCCTTAATTACGGGTTGGGAAACTCCTTGTTGCTTTGGGGCCACCCCTGCTCTGTGGTAGGGCGCAGATTAAGTGCTGGAAGTGTCCCTGGGGTGCTGCAGCTCCCACCAGCATGTGGATATTTGCCTAGAGTGTGTAATGTCCAGGTGAAATGATGGGGATCCTGCATGCCATGAAAACACATTTTCTGGCTTTGCCCAAGTTGTGTGTTTTATGGGAAGTGATTGCAGACATGAGGAGAACAGGCGAGAAGGCTCCACAGTAGGCTCAGGGCAGAGATGTGTGTGAAAAGGGCATAGCAGAGAGAAAAAACACTGTCTGGCAAAGTCTCATGAAGCTGGTAGAACTACACTCTAAGGTATTTCAGTACTGATGCACTCAAAATGGGGAGTAATTATATCTATGTGCCTTTTAGTAGTTCTTATACTTTCTACACCTGCTTCCTGGGAATTTCAAAAACAGGCTGAGATTGTCCCACAAGCCCAGGTGGGGGGAGCTTGGCTGGATAATAATTTCCAAGGGCTGTCCCACTTGTTTCCCTGTGCTGTGCAGCTGCTGCAGGCAAAAGGCTGGGGGAGGCAAATCTAGGAGACATGTCTGAAGCTGATGCTGAAGCAGGTCACCAAAGGAGAAATGCTGGAAAATTTCAGGAGCTGAGACCTGGGGGACTTTTAGGAGGCTGCAGGGCAAGGGAGCCACAGAAGGGGATAGGGACGCTCGCAGCAGAGAGGCTGCAACTTAGCTAAAGGGGAGGTGATTAGTTTTGCAACATATTTGCAGGACTGACTTTTACAGCATCTTCTCCGCCAAATATTTAATTTTTCTTTAGCAGCTTATCCTGCAGTGGCTGTCTGCAGTGCAGCAAAGCACGTGGGAAAATGCTGCTGCTGAAAATGGAAATTGATAGGAAACTTTTCAAAAGCAGGTAGCTCCTTGGGGTCCCAGGACCCACAGAGTTTCAGGCAAGTTTATTCAGTCACTCAGGAGCTTTTGAAAAAATATTGAAAGTCTCTCCCCTCTCATTATTGCAGGCTCCCCAGCAGGTAGCTCAGGTTTCTGTAATCCTTAAATCAAATATGACAGCTTCTTTTCTGTATTGGTTTTCATTTTTGCACTCACTTCAGGGTGGATATTTCTTTTCCTCCTTGTTACCAGGGGACTGTCAATAACCATTTTAAAAGAAACAGCAAATATTATCTGTTTTTGTATTTAAGCGTGCCAGCTAATGCTGTTCACTGTGGCTTTGGGTAATTCTGTAGATTAAAAAGGTAATGCTTTGAAGGGGAAAGCCAGAGCCATGCTAAATGCAGTAGTATTATTTATGATTGTGTTTGCTTTCTGTTTTCCAAAATCTCCTCCATAAAGTCAATACTTGGCATTAAAAGCCATCTTAAAATATCAGACTAAAGTGTATAAGGAAAAAAACAGTAACTTCCAGCAGCACATTTTCATTAACCTGGAACTAAAAAAGTCCACTGAAATAGTGGAATGTTTCCTTGAAGCCTTTTTTTCACCTTTTCATACACATTTCCTCAAGCAGTTTAATCAGGCGAAAGCTTCCTTTATCATTTGACTTTTTTTTATTCCTACAGTGGTTCCTGACATTTTGGAAAATCGCTCATTTAAAGTGTTGCAAAGAAAGTGCTGTCAGTTATTTATCAGGTTTTATGTCATGATTTGGGAAAACTGACCTTGATTTACTTGTGCCATTAAAGACTTCATCAAAGGAATGAATGAGCATTTTTCTATAGTACCCCTAAGTAAAACCGGCAAAGCCTCTTAGTCACTTTTTCCAGATAGCATACTTGAAAAAGTAGGCAAAAATATTAATTGAATTATTGATCATACCGATAGATCCAGAGAAATTTTATATACTTCGCTATGGGTAGTTAATATTTGCTCCTTAACACCACTATTTACAAAGAGCTCCATTGCGCTGCTTCTTTCCCATATAGCGCTGTCCTAACCACATAACCAGCAACGGGAACGGAGAGGTGCTCAGAGCCTGGTGCTGTGAGAAGAGTTGCAGTGGGGTAATGAAACAAAAAGGCAATTATTTCGTTTTCAAATGTTTGTTTAAATAAATTATCCCAGTGGGAAGCTCCACAGGATGCGGTGAGAATCACCATTTGGGGTCTGGAAGGGCGAGCGCCGCCGCCAAATATTTCTTTGCCCTGTTAATCCCTTTGGGAATTCTTGTGTGCTTAAAATGAGGTGCCTGCTTGAGTACCTTCGCCAGTCAGAGCTCAGCTGAGGATTAATAATGATGTTGATAGCAAATGCAGCAGGAAATAAGCTGAAGATCAGAAGTGTTCGGCACCCCATGGCTACCTGTGTTACCAGGGGTAGCCGGTACATAATTTTTAAGACTTCCTCCTGCTCCCCACACCCCGCTTCAACTGAAAGGTTTGGGCGGAATCCTTTTCCTTTCCCCTAAATGATCATTCCAGCATACAGGGCAATTTTTAAAGGCAGGAAAAAAAAAAATACATCTAGCATCCACTTCTCCATCGTGCTCACTGATTAGGAACTGGAGAGGCTCAAGAGGTGCTCACAAAGGGATGATTACAAAGTCAGGGAAAACGAGAGATTCTACAAACGGGGCTTCTCATCTGCTGCTGTTTGTGCTGCCGTGTTTTTCCTGCAACTGTGGACCGTGCCCGTAATAGCTTTGCACATTTTTTTTCTGAAGAACTCACTGAACTGGCTGCTTATTCTGGGAAGCTCCTTTGAGAGGTTAGAGGTATTTTTTGAGTTGCTCCCTACGTGCTTAACACGAGCAAATATTTTAGAGCTTTGCTTTGACAGTTGTAAGTAAATATAACTCTGGTGTCACTGCGCAGAAAGAATCTGGATGTTTCACCAGTAGAATAAAAGGAGCGGGTTTCTTCTAGACTTTTATAACCAGTATCCTCTCTAAGAAAAACCTCTTTGCATTTTGTATTTTAAAAAGAGTTTACAAAAAGCTTTTCCATCTTATATTGTCTGCAGACTGAGGTAGAATGTGTGCTGACTGTATTTTGTGGGCACGTTAAATATAGCTTTTGACGAGAGTCTCGGCTGTAGATGTTAAGTGAAGCAGAACAATAACAGCAAAAACTTCAAACTCGCCTACTTTCAACTTTCCTCTAAGTTCTCACTTGAGAATGAAAAATCAGCAGTAAGGGGAGACAATTGGACTGTTTTTTGCGATAGTAAAAGATAATATGGAATGTTCTCGTTCGGGCAAAAAGAGGTTAAAATGTACCAGATTGTGGCGTAATTACCAAATTACGACATCTAATTTGTAGGTTTAACTTGCTAATTATGTGTGATACATGGGTGGCGAAGGGTGAATACCAAGCACTAGAAGCCTTCCTTTTGTCTTTGGAAATTTGTTTTGACTGGGGGGAGGAAGAAGAAAAAATCTGGCTTCACCACATGCAACTGCGCCTTATTCTCTTGTGCCAGGTGATATAAAAAGCAACTATACGAAGTAGTGGGCAATGTTTTCGTTTTAATATAAATAGAGGGTGTGATAGGCATTTTGTGGGGTTTAGCTGCCTCTAATATACATACACACACTTTTGTGTGAAAAAAAAATATTCTCAGAGTGAAGACTAACACCCTGAAGTTTTTATTGCCAGAGCGCGTTTCCAAAGGCTGTCAGGAGTGCCGGTGTTGATATTTAAGATGAGTTCATGTGTAAGTGCCACCCCAGTCTGCACAGACAGTCACTCTGCATTTTTTTTCTGCCCTTTGTAAATTACTGTCAGTATTTTTTAGCCAATATTAAACAGGACTATTTACCTTGTCAAAAATGGATGCTTTTAAATTAATTCTGAAGTAGGGAATATACCGTTCTCCCTTGCACTTGATAGACAGGGTTAATATTCTCACAGCTGACGATCAGGGACTGGAACAAAATGAAAATGGCCACAGAGGAAACGGCTTGAGAAAACGGCTGCGTGTGTAAGCTTGACATGAAGAGAAGCGAGAAGGAACAAAATGACCTACATTTTGCTACAGCAAACCTGGTCATTAATGAAAGAGAAGAGCATACAGTAATTTGTACCTTTATGTGTGTACGTTTGTGATGTCCGTGCTCATAGCAAAACCACAATCTGTCTTGAAATCATTCTGAGGTATTAAATAGCCTTCTAGAAAAGCTGCTTCACCCATACAGCAGATGCATTTGAGCTGAATTGTCTAGGATTGCAGCAGTGGACTTGAAAAACTCAGCCAATATTGGCAAAAAATGAAGCACTAATTTTTCTGCTTGTGCATATGTAAACATTTTAGTTTTTAAAGATGTTTCTCTGCAGCTCCTAGCTGTGTTTTAGTTAAAAACAAACCAACCCAAAACAAAGAAACCAACTCAACCTAACCCTGTAAACTATTTTCCTTTGAATTTAAATTTTAAGAACATGCAGCCATTCAAGGCGGGGGGGCGGGGGGAAGTGGGGTGTTGCAGCGCACGCTGATTAATCATTAGCAATAACACAATGCACTCAAACTAGACCCTCTTCAAATCAATAGCAGTACTGATGCAAGACAGATTTAGAGAGCTGCACGTTTCACCTGAGAACCATATTTTACCTTGGAGATAAGGGAAATTGTTATAGTAAGCTTAGTTGCATTAATAATAATAATTGTATATTGAATTAAATACATTCTACCCCACATAAGGCGCATTGCAACAGCAAAACCTTCATTAATAAGAGATGCAGAAATGTATTGCAGGGAAGAATGAAAACTGAACGGGGATTACAAAGTCACTATTTCGTTTGTAGGTTGGTCTGATTCAGCTGTTATTTTTCCTCCCATAAATTCAAACTCTTAAAGGAAACTGACTATGATGGTATTTATTGTTCCTGCAAACAAGAGTTACAGGCTATATTACTGTACCTTGGAAATTAAACCAGCTCATAGTTTAGAGCACATGTGGGAGGACCAATACAGTAATTAAGGTACATTTCAGTCACTCGCAGACATCTTTATTTCAGGGAACTGTATCCATTCTCAAAAGCCTAAGAAATAAATATGTATAGTTTTTGAGATTAAGTGGCAAATGTGCATTCTGAAACAGAGGAAAGACTCAAATTAAAATCTTATAGCCAAACAGGCAAACGCAGGATTTCCAGCATGCTCTTGTAATTACGGATGCGCTCTTGTGATAGCACTTTCTAAGTTTTGCTAATTTTCTCTGTGGTGTGGTGTTTAGCGTTAGAAATACCTCAGCTCAGTTATATCCCTACTGTCAGAAGACCGCTGGCTCTGCCTTCACCTTGAAGGGGTTGTCCTTTCACAACAGGGTGGGTATTGAACAAATATTTAAGGAAAAGGGGGAACAGAGAGCCCTGAAAGCTATGCTGCAGGAAACTAATCTGCTGCGATCCAAGGGAGCAAGTGAGGTGTCCTGTGTGATTCCTGACTTCCCCATTTTATTTATAGGCTGTGGATTTCTGTGGTGTGCATTGCCCTGGCTAAACTCTTCCGTTTGTTCACTTATATGCAATATTTTCACAGTAGGGACTGTGGGTAGTAGGTAGTAAATGTTAATGTTGTTAATAATAATAATAATAATATTTATTATAATAATAATAATACAGCTGTAGAGACAGGTCCCAGCCTGCCAGCCAGCCGGCTGTAAGGGTGAGAGGCCACTGTGCCGCCCTTGGACACTTCAGTGCTCAGGCCATTTGTTGGTCAGACACTGAGAAGCAGGAGTTTGCCAGGATTATTTTTCTTTCCTCACCGCACACACATGCCCCAAGTCTCTCAGCCCGCTCTGCCAAGTGCATAACCATGTATGTAGCATTTCAGTACAGGTTTCATACAGAGCTTGAACCAGTTGGAAATGCTGCTCAGGGCTTCTGTTTTCCCTAGGATTTCTCTGAAACCTGCCACATAGGTCCAGGAAGAGAATCAGAGAGACTTTCCAGTGTTTGAGTTGCATGTCAGTGCTCCATTTTCCCTGGTTAATATTGATTTCCCTGTGCAAGCTGCGTTTGCACAAGGAGGGTACAGCTTTCAGGGGCACCCCTCATGTCCTACACAGAGACAGGAGAACCATCTCTCAGAGGTTGTTGTTGAATTGAGAGGAAAATCTGCACTTCCAACATATGTCATAATTTATCAGTATTTTTCCCCAATTTTACCTTGCATGGCTCAACATGAGTGGAACATGTTTGATTTGATCCTAATTATTTTTTTAGAATATCTTAAATCTCAGATGTTGAGACAATTTACATTAATTAAACTTCAGTTGGCTTTAAAATTGTCATGTATCAATTTCATCAGCGTTTATAGAGAACAAGATAGATGATTTAAATTACATGCCATATGGGGCAATGCTAGGGACATTTGCTATTGTGTTAATTGCTTAAAGCTACGTTTTCTATCCCCCTTCTGAGTGAAAGACATTTGCTCTCATGCTTACTGAATTAGGTGAAGAGTTTCCTGCTCAAATGGAGTATGCAGATTCCCCCCCCGCCGTGCCTCCTGCCAGCTTTTGCTCTGCTGCAAGGATCAGCTTTTCAGAGGGGTTCTGCTGCCGTTAACACCAGCGTCACCTCTGTCTTTGGTGGGAGGCAGAGGCAAAGGTGTCTGAGGGGTCCCTGGGTGACACACCAGGATCCCACCAAAGCCTCTTGGGGATTAAACCTGGGGAAGGCAAGAGCCGGCTATCTCTGAAAATAAGCAGCCTTCTTTATTGCCAGGGTGGAGAGAGGCACGTTTTGTTGGGTCCCAAAATGAGCCTGAATTTTCCAACCCCAGCCCTGAGAGCTCTCACTGTTGTCTCCTGAGTTTGTTGGTACAACAGGGACTAGCCCCACGAGTGATCCCCAACCTGCTTCTGCTGCAGGTGAATTAACATTTGCAAGCTGCAGATTACTAATTTGCAGGTCTGTGTCGAGTGTTGGCAAAGAGGTGCCAGATGTGCTGCTGGGGAAGGGGCTTGAGTGGAAACCAGTAGGCTTCTATGAATGAATTTGTACGAACAGGGGACATGGGTGCCACAGCTGGCCTGGGAGGAAAGGGCTTTCCAGGGCGAACTGCAAAGCAGAGTAATGTCTCCTTTTTCCTAAAGTTTGTGAGTGATGTTTTTGAGCAAGCCTATTGAATCAGAGTGTTTCAATTTGAGGGAAATCAGATTTAAATGCCTTAACAGCTCAAAGAATATAGACTAGTGAGTAGCTTCCTCTTGAGAAATTTTGGATTAGGGATCCTCTCCCTGGCGAAACGTCTCACTTTTCCCTGTCTCTTTAAAAAAGTCCACATCCTTCTCGAAATAAGAGACAGAGAAGGGGTCAGATGGTTAGAGGGCAAATATTCAGTATGCTCAGCAAATCTTTCCTCCTTGGAGACCTCTCCAGGTGATCCCTCAAAACCAGAAAAGGCTGAAACCAGAGGTCTTAGTCCCATTCTGAATCCCTGTCAGACTTGCAAAAAACCCTCCAAATATAAGCACAAATCATTTTGCCTTGCAAGACCAGAAACCACTTGAAGGTTTCCCCACAGCTGGCTTAAAAGAAGTGAGGAAATAAAACCCAGAAAGATGTTGGGGAGGTGTTATGTACAGCCATGTCTACTGGTTTGCAGTACATTTCTGCTTCCGTCTGGCGCTTCCTGCTTGGCAATATTGTAATGGGATTCTCCCATATTAATATTTTAAATGAATAAATAAATATCTGATGAGATACTGTGGAGCTCTGCAATCTTTTCCTGAGTTCTGTGGAAGGTAAAAAGAGAATTAAAGATGAGATTAAAACAGCCTAGGTGATGTATTTCTCTGGCATGTGGTAAAGTCTCTAGGTATTTATACTGTGCCATCTATGTTACAAGTTACATCTATATTAAAAAGCATGTGTGTGTCTATATAGATATATATATCTCGATAAAGGCCATGCAAGCTGTCTGTCTTCAAGGAGGATCCTGATTTCTGCTAGAACTGTTGTAATAATGACAACAGTGATAGGCTATGGCAGCATACTGTTTTTAAAGCATCTGTCTTGCATACAAGTACGTTTTCACTTCATTTGGGTCTGAATCTGCTTTAGGAAATAAGCCAGCTGTATGGGGATTGGAAGCCTTTTTTTCCTTACATCTGGGGGAAATGCAATGCATTTTTTCTCTCTGGTTCTGCATTGCAGAGTCCTGTTCTGGCTCAAAAAGATGCTGAGCCCTTATTCATAGTTAGCGAGAAGTGCTGGGTGAGAAAAGATGATGGAAAGAAATTGCCTGATCTTCATTAATAGAAGTGGAAACCCCAAGAGCCTGTCAGAAATGTTGCCGTACTCCAGGACAAATATTAATATTATTCCTAGCATTATAACTACATCATTCTGCTGTGAACGTAGATTGTGCCTGCTACACTGAGTTTATTCATAGAATAAAGTCCCTGGTTTCTGAAGGACCACACAGGAGTCTCAGGAGTACCTTGCATAGATGTGACTCCTCCCAAAACAGGAATAATACTTGCATGGACCTTGCAGGGCCATGCACTCAGACAGCTCCTTCCCCTCCCACCTGGGCATGCTGGAGATGGAGCGTTTGGGGTTAAATTCTGCTCTGTCCCAGCCATGAACATCTCTGGAGGTCCACAGCCCTATTCATAGTTCACCTCAGTGTTAGTGTGTAGAGGATTAGGCCTTTTGGGGACAACCTCTGCATCTTGAGAGTTTCCCCAAATGAAGTCAGGTGTGAGCTAAAAAAACTTGTTTCATCTGGGAATGAAATGCACATTTTTTCTATTTGCTCTGCAGGAGAAAATATATCCATCTTTCCCTGTTACAGAGCACCCAGTGAGTTTGTAGAGGTCTGGGGGAGAAGGATGGGGATCCCCCCTAAACTTGTATATTTATAGGTATTTCCGTCATGTCAGCTGTGAACACAACATGACCGAGATTTCTTTGAGTAAATTCCATATTTACGTGCGTTGTTACCTGTATCTAGCATAGAGCTTTGTTTGATATTTCTAAACGGCAAACATTTTTCTTGATGGGAAATGTACAATTGACAAACTACTGTTGGGAAAAGCAGCATTATTTTCACCAGGAAAAGTCTTAATAGGAATAAACTATGACATTTACTCATTTTTCAAAGTGTTTCTCTTTGAAACTTTAATGACTTCCTGCTACATATCCTAAGCCATTCCTCAGCGTGAATTGTGAAGCTCCCTACCAGGCAGCCGCTTTTTGTGGGCAGGTGGAAAAGTCTCACCATATTTTGGCCAAGTTCTGCCTTTGACCTTCAGCTGTGTGCAAACAGAAAGCTCCCAGCGAAGCACTGGAGCCCCACAGCCCCCAGAGCCGGCAGCTCACCCATGGCCGGAGCGAGGGGCCATGAGAGGAGATAATTGCCATGTAGTTTCCAAAACATTTTTCTATCTGCTTCCATGTTTGTGCGCTGCATTTCTGGCTACCTGTATTCATCAACTTCACGCTTGGAATAGGCTATTGGCTGCACACTAATAACCCCCTGTTCTTTAATGTTCTCTTTCTAGTTAATTAATCTATTTATGATAATAGTATGTCTCATTTTGTGCTTTCACTCTAGAGGGTGTGTTTGTATTATCCTGCTGTATAGCGTTGACTGGCCCTATTATCATTTATCATTAAAGGCAGCGGCAACACTCTGGCCTGGCCTGCCAATAATTTTTCAATTAATTGCTTAGTGGTTGCTTTTTTTTTGCTTTTGGTCTTTGCCAGTGAATATGAGGTCTTTAAGCTTTTTCTTTTTTTTTAAAACTTGTCAGCTGTGCTTTTTTTACACTGAGGGATCTGAAGCCTGTGGTGTCAGGCTATGGGAAAAGCATCCAGGAGGGCAGGTAGGCAGGGCTGGCCACGTGAAGGCTGCGAGCCAGCAGTGCTTTGGGGTACGCTCCCAGGATTACCCCTCATGGGAACCGGAGCCTGCGAGGGGCAATGCAGCGCGGTGGGGCCATGTTGAAAGCACCAAGTCTGTGTCTGGCAGGTGGCACACTCAGGTTTGGGGGCTGGGATAAATGATAAAGGCTCAGGGGATGGCTGTAGCCTTGGATATTATCATGCAGTGTCTGAGAACAGGGCTGCTGAATGCAAGTCCCTGGACACAGTTTATAGGCAATCCCCTCCGTGAAACAGGATGGCAGCAGGAAGTTGCAGCAATAGGTTTGTGTGCCCGAAACTTTGCTTTAGCTTAACCATGGGTCCCCCTTGCCATGGGGCAGCTGTTTGCACGTTGGGTTCCCATTAACGTTGGAGTCATCGAGGTCATTTTGAATGTCTGCACCTGTCTTGGATTATTGTGGCATGTTAAATGAGGGGGTACGCCTGGTAACAGCTGCATATTGGGCCCAGCTTCCACTCTGCCACCATGGCACACATGCTGCGATGGACAACAGCTATCGCCCAACACATTTGTGCCTTGGCTGGGCGGGCTGCTAAATTAATGCTTGCATTTCTCTACAGCTCAGCTCTCTGGAGCCATGTGCTTTCTTGAAAAAGATGACAGGACAGGCATTTAGAAAGCAGAACATCCACAAACCACTAAGTATGTATATTAAAGGGGCACTTGTGAAACAACTAGAGCTGATGACTGGTAGAAATGTTTGGATTTTCTTTGTTTACAAACGCTTCATTATAGGCTTGACCTGCTTACCTTAAATTTATTTCTGTTTCCAGCCACATGGCTACTTGTTTCCTTCCACACTCTCCCAAGTGTTTTATTTTTAAGCAGATGCTCCTGTGGACTGTGTTCATGCCAAGTTTTGTCTTATGTTCTTTATCAGTACAACATTATGAAATATTTAATAAGAAGTTATCACTGTGGCCAGTATAAAAGATTAAATAGGTCTGTCGGCCTCAGTTCCTGAAGCGGAAACCTGGTATGCAGAAAAAAGTCAGAAGAAACAGCATCAAATATACGGATGTAGAGTCAGATCAAAACACGGAAAGCTCTGCTTCATACTCAGCAGCTTCACCCTTTGTCATGCCAAAGGCAGGGGAGGAGGAACAGAGCTGTATTTGAATCTAAATTTGCTGTGTTTGAAACTAAATCAGCCTTCCCCTGCAGAAGAGGGGGCAGGATAGCAAGCCTTTGTGCACAGGAGTCCCGCAAATGGGTTGTCACCCCCTTGGCACTTCTGTGCATTTATCCTGGCTCCTGCGCACCCTCAGCTTTTATTTCTGCCTGGGAAATCAGCTGGCATTTACCCCACACTCCCCTGGGACCCTGAAGAAGTGATTTTAGTCTCTTTTTTTTCTTTTTCTTTTTTTTCTCTCATGCAAGGAGTTGCCAAAACTCCCTCCTCCGAAGGGCGCTGTCAAAAGCAGCGCATGTGCGTACAGCAGCTTCCCGGCATGTCTGGCAGAGGTCTCTCGGGGAATTGATGGGCAAGAGATGGCTCAGGCAGCTTCATGCAGGCAAAATGATGGTATGTCTAGACAGGGTAAATGCTGAAGCAACATTCCTGGCAACAGTGGTGACGCCAGATAGCAGAGTGTGCACAACCCCGCCAGGTATCAAAGCCCTTCTGTACAAGTCGCTCCCGCTGGGGCAGACATCTGCCTTTCCCAGTGGTTTGTTTCGGCCAGGAAGGGGCATCTGTACTGGCTGCCCCACTGCGGAAAGCTCTTTATTCCCAACATGGCTAATGCCGAAGCGCTTGGTGGGTGCTGGCAAGAGTGCTCATTTCCAGTAAGGGAAATAGGCAGGTTAGGAATGGGATGGCTGTGAAGATTAACTACAAAACAGTGTCAGTACCATGTGCCTATAATAATGTTTTAATTCTTGTAGAACAGTGTACATGATGGGCAGAGGTGGCTTCAGAGAGGACTGGTAACCCCTCAGTGTCATAAGGCACATGGGGTTTTTTTTCTCATTTTGCTATCCATATGATTCATAGAAAGACCATAAAAAACATTTTATTTTGCACACACTTCAGTGTATAGCTTTTACTGTCAGGACCCTTTGATCATCCACTTAACTCTTACGTACTTGTTAGCATCTTTGATGTTTTCCTTTGTGTACTAAAAACAAAAGCTGAAGTTTACTGATTGAATCATTATTTTTTAAAAAGCATTAAACAAGTAAACACTGTAAAGCTATGATGATCTAAAATTGCTGTCATGCAAGTTGTTTTTGTACGTGCATTAAACTAGTATAAGATGCATTTGTTTTATTTAGGTCAGCTGTGTCATTGTTGAAGCACATCCATGTCAGATTGCTGAGCGATGTCCTAACATATAGAGTGCCCTGTATATAAAGTGTGTATAAAGCATACGTCATGGCTTAACCCTATATGGCAGCTAAGGCCACACAGCCACTTGCGCAGTTCTCCCCCTTGTCCCCCAGAAAGGTAGGGAGAAGAGGGAGAAAAGAAGGGGAAAGGGAAAGAAAAAAAAACCTTACGGGATGAGATGAAGACAGTTTAATAGCACAATGACAGAAAAGGAAAATAGCAATGATAATAATAACAACAATAACAATAATAGGACAAGTCACTCTCACCACCCAGTGAACTGGTACCTTTCTGAGCAGTGATTGCAGATTCCCCTCCCCCCAGGCAACCCCCACTTATATACTGAGCATGACAGCTATGGTACAGAATATTCCATTGGCCGTTCTGTTGTTCTGTCTAGGCTCCTTCTCAAGTTCTGTGGGAAGCTGAAAAGAGCCCTTGAAAAATATAAACTTCACTTAGCAACGACTAAACCAATATGCATTATTGACATTCCTTTCACAGCAATCACTAGAAAGAAAATTAACTTTTTCCTAGCTGAAACCAGGACAGTATACAATGAGTGTTTATAGAATATGTGGAGAGCCTAACTATTCAATGTTAGACATGCAGGTTTAGCTTTCATCTTCTGTAAGCCAAGCCAGTCAGTATTTGGAAAAAAGCAGTCATGCCTTTGGGCACGAAATCCTGCCTTTTTGTGGTCTGCAGCAGGAACAGCAGATTCCAAAGCTAAAGGTAAGGTGAGTGGGTGTACCCCATTGGTGAGCTCTGCAAGCAATTGAACATCTCTGTAGTAACAGGTATCTGGTACCAACAGTGCAGAGGGGACATTAGCAAAGGAAACCCATGTCAAAGTCATTGTCTCCCAAGGAGACGGGTAGTTTATGGTCTGGAAATGTGGTAAACAAGCAGCCTTCTGCATTTGGCAGTGGCTAAAAGCAGATTGCTAAAGAGAGAGGCAGCATAGAAACACAATACTGCTACTTCCCTCCCCTGCACTGTTACGTGGGCAGGCATACAGCTTTCACCTGTTTTTGAGAGGAAGGATATCCCTTCCCAGCAATTCAAGGCTTGAGTGGTCCATGCTGTAATTATTAGTTAGAAATACGAGCAGGGGAGCAGCCGTGCCGCATTCATCCCATCTACCAAGGACAGACGAGAAGCAAAATTGACTGTAAGTGGGGAGAATGAAAGTTGCTGCATATTCTTTTTGGTTTTACCTCCTTTTGTTTGTGTGTGTAGCGTCTGTCTTTCTGTCACCCCATCTGCCTGTGGAGATGGAGCAGGAGAAAATGAAAGTTGTGCACTAGCTAATCAGCGGCTTAAAAAGTGAAAGATGGGGAGGAAGCATTGCTGACCACGTGGCTTTCTGTAATGAGCAGCTGAGGCTAGAGTAACAGAATGTCCAAATGTTTACGTGTGGTGGTGCTGGTGAAGCACTTGGTGCAGGGAACATTAAATGGCACAGCAGGGTCATAGAATCATAGAATGATTTAGGCTGGAAGGGACCTTGAAGATCATCAAGTTCCAACCGGCCTGCCATGGCAGGGACAGCTCCCACTAGACCACGTTGCTCAAAACCCCATCCAGCCTGGCCTTGAACACCTTCCACAACTTCTCTGGGCAGCCTGTTCCAGTGCCTCACCACCCTCAGAATGAAAAATTTCTTCCTAATATCTAATCTAAATTTAGCCTCTTCCAGTTTAAAGCTATTCCCACTTGTCCTATCGCTACATGCCCTTGTAAAATGTCCCTCCCCATCTTTCCTGTAGGCTCCCTTTAGGTACTGGAAGGTTGCCATAAGGTCTCCCTGGAGCCTTCTCTTCTCCAGGGTGAACAACGCCAACTCTCAGCCTGTCCTCACAGGAGAGATGCCACCACACAACCCCAGGCTAGGACATAGGCTAAGACTAAGACTAGCAGTCAGTGCCTGGCTGGCTGTTTCACTCTCGTGGGGAAGCAGGGTGTATCATAGGTCTAGAAGCTGCATGGCTGTTGTTTGCTGTTGGTCTGGTCTAGGCAATAACATGCCATGGTTGCACGCTGCCTGGTTTTGGAGGCCATCCTGCCTCCTTGACTACCCAGCCCTTGGACGCGATTGCTCCCTGCCTAGCTGTGACAGTAATATTTTCCCCCAAGAATCCATGGGAAGAGAGGTGAGGAGTAGAGACTGGATTATCTATTTCAAAGTGATTCATTTACATTTTGCATGACAGTTTTCATATTTTTGTAAAAAAGAAACCTTCTTCCCCCTTCCTTTTTGCAATCACAACCATATTCCACTACTTTTAGAGGTAGTTTGCATATTAAAAAATTCAGTGCTTTGAAATTAACTTTATATTCAAATAACCCCTTCCTCACTCAGGAACACCTGAATTTTTGAAAACTAAAGAGAACTCAAGGGTGTTGGCAGGTGCATTTCTCCAAAAGGGTCCCATGGTGCAGATTTGGAAGCATTTATGAGCTGTTTTGATAATGCCTCTACTGAGCTACTTTGTAACTCTGGGTTCCAAAATACTTCCCTGACTCCAGCCCAAGTCAGTTCAAAAACTGAATTTATGCACTTAAATAATAAATCACTAGGAGAAAAAAAATCCTACCAGTAATGCATAAGCCCTTTTGAGAATATGACTCCATGTCTTTGGCAGCAAGTTCATAGAACCCACACGTCAGACAACAAAGCAGGTTTTGTTAACAAGAAAATCCCCTCAACTTCGAGAATTAAACTGCCATGACACTCTAGAAGTCACACACTTTTTGCAGCAACCTGTCATCAAAGTTCAACATCTTGTTCAGGTCTTGCACACTGGAAAACAGTTGCCTATGTAAACTGGAAGCCGCACAGGCATCCCCCTAGAAAGAGCAAAACATGACAAATTGCTTCTATGTCACATCCCATACAGCAAAATCAAGGAAGAGTTTTAAAGTGGTGCACAAAACCAGAAGCAAAAATAATTGGCGTAGACAACTTAGATGACCTACCTAATCACACAGTAAACAAGTAATGTCTTTGTACACGTGGCAAAGGAGTTAAATACAGATCCTGACTTGGATTCTTCAACAGGAGAGCATGGTCAGGTGGATTTTGCAGGAGAAAGGTAAACCGCACAGTCAGGCAACCACAAACGTGTCACCTCATAAGCCTGTGCGTGCCCTGCACTAAGGTTCCACCTAGTAATAATTTAGACTTTCATCTTGCCTAAACCTGGATGCCTGCTGTCACAGGGCTGGCAGCTGGGAAATACGGCCTGCAGGAGACAAATGTTCTTCTGGAGAGGTAGCCCACTGCTTGGCTGGGTACAGAACAAGGGAGACATTTCTACCCCGTCTGCAGTCTACCTAAGGGGTTAGTTGGAACATCTCACTACATCACAGACTACAACATTTACATAGAACGTTCTGATAACATCCTTTACCTGTGTATCCCCATTTTTACTTTTCCTTATGTGGCATATAATGGATGCATCCCACTGGGATTCCTTTTCCAGTAGCTCAGGATCTTCTTTTACTTTCACATATTTGCCTTAGGGGGAAGAAAAAAAAAAAAAAGAAAGNGATTTGGTTATTGAGCATTGATATTTACAGTGGATTCTTTTCCCCACAGTACAGACTGCTGCCATTGCTGAGTGTCTGAGACAGTTGCCTCCACAGAGCAGGCACGGAACAGCCTCGTTTTGAGTCCTTAAAACACCGAGTTCATCAGTCAAGAATCCAGGTATATGAGAGCGTAAAGTTGGACTTACCCAGATTTTTACAAAAGGCAGGAGGGGAAGTTGAACCACATTGACACTATTCCCAAACCCATCTGTGATGCAATCCTGAGGTCCCCGAAATGCAGTGCCCCCAAAGTTAGTGCAGGAGCACTCTTGGTTACGATGATCTCACAACCATGACTTGCCTATGGAGAACTCCAATTTCTGCAACACCAGATGTATTTGTTTACCTCACTTGACCAGTATTTGTTGTGACTGATACACACTTAAACAGACTGTTTCAAAGTCTTACCTGTTCATCAGTCATATTATTCACTCCTTTTAATGCTTTTTCTGTATCGTGGATTTTACTGATCAAAACCACTGGTAATACTTTATTTCAGGCAGAGTTGTAGCATTCACATCACCTCGTCTCCTGTGTTTTGCTTGTTCCTGGTCCACAGTATCAGATTTTTAATAATCATAGAATCATAGAATAGTTTGGGTTGGAAGGGACCTTTAAAGGTCGTCTAGTCCAAATCCCCTGCGATAGGCAGGGACATCACCAACTAGATCAGGTTGCTCAGAGCCCCATCCAACCTGACCTTGAATGTTCCCAGGCATGGGGCATCTACTACCTCTCTGGGCAACCTGTGCCAGTGTTTCATGACCCTCAATGTAAAACTGGACACAGTACTCCAGGTGGGGTCTCATGAGAGCGGAGTAGAGGGGCAGAATCACCTCCCTTGACCTGCTGGCCACACTTGTTTTGATGCAGCCCAGGATATGGTTGGCCTTCTGACCTGCAAGCACATGTTGCCAGCTCATGTCCAGCTTCTCACCCACCAGTACCCCCAAGTCCTTCTTGGCCAGGATGCTCTCAATCACTTCATCCCCCAGCCTGTATTGATACCAGGGGTTGCCCTGCCCAGGTGCAGGACCCTGCACTTGGCCTTGTTGAACCTCATGAGGTTTGCACAGGCCCACTTCTCAAGCCTGTCCAGGTCCCTCTGGATGGCATCCCATCCCTCAGGCATGTCAACTGCACCTTGGTGCCGTCTGCAAACGTGCTGAGGGTACACTTGATCCCACTGTCTATGTCACTGATGAAGATATTAAACAGTACTGGTACCGATATGGACCCCTGAAGGACACCACTTGTCACTGGTCTCCATCTGGACATTGAGCTGATGACCACTACCCTCTGGATGTGACTATCCAACCAATTCCTTATCCACCAAACAGTCCATCCATCAAATCCATACCTCTCCAATTTAGAGACAAGGACATTGTGGGGGACCGTGTCAAAGACCTTATAGAAGTCCAGATAGAAGACACCCATGAGCTCTTCCCTTGCCCACTGATATAGTCACTCCACCATAGAAGGTCACTAGGTTGGTCAGGCAAGACTTGCCCTTGGTGAAGCCATGCTGGCTGTCTTGAATCACCTCCCTGTCCTCCATGTGCCTTAGCATAGGTTCTAGGAGGATCTGTTCCATGATCTTCCCAGGTACAGAGGGGAGGCTGACAGGTCAGTAGTTCCCAGGGTCCTCCTATGTACCCTTTTTAAAAATGGGTGCAATGTTTCCATTTTTCCAGTCACTGGGGACTTCATCTGACTGACATGACTTTTCAAATATCATGGAGAGTGGTTTGGCAACTACACCAGCCAATTCCCTCAGGACCCTGGGATGCATCTCATCAGGTCCCATAGACTTATGTATGTTCAGGTTCTTCAGGTGGTCATGAACCTGACCTTCTCTTACAGTGGGAGGGAGTTTGCTCCCCCAGTCCCTGCCTTTGCAGTCCATCCACTCGAGAGGTGTGGGAAGAGAGATTGCCAGTGAAGACTGAGGCAAAAATGTTGTTGAGTACCTCCACCTTCTCCTTGTCTGTTGTCACCAGTTTGCCAGTCTTGCTTATCTGGGGGGTACACTTTCTTTGACCTTCCTTGCTTATCTGGGGGGTACACTTTCTTTGACCTTCCTTTTCTGGTGACATACCTGTAGAAGAGCTTTTCTTATTCTTTGCATCTCTTGCCAGGTTCAGCTCCAGTTGTGCCTTGGCCTTCCTGACCCCATCCATACACAGCCAGGCAGCGACCCTATACTTTTCCCAGGATAGCTGTCCCTGCTTCCACTCCCTGTGCATTTCCTTCTTGTCCTTTAGTTTTACCAGCAAGTCTCGACTCAGCCATGCTGGTCTCTTGCCTTCCTTTCCTGATTTCTTACACCTGGGGACTGAGAGCTCTTGTGCTGTATGGAAAGCATCCTTAAAGATCTGCCAGCTCTGTTCTGCTCCCTTGTCCCTGAGGGCAGTTTCCCAGGGGTCCTATTGGCTATCTCCTTGGAGAGCTGGAATTTTGCTTTCCTAAAATTGAGGGTCTTGACTTCACTCTTCACCTGACCCATATGCCTCAGGACTGCAAACTCCATCAGTGCATGATTGCTGCAGGCCAGGCTGCCTCCAATCTTGACGTCGCTAATTAACTAACCTGCGTTGGTGACCATCAGGTCCAGTATCACATCTCCTCTGCCAGGGCTGTCTCTTACCTGGATTGCCTACAAGCTCACCATGCTACTTTTCCAGCAGATGTCATGGTGGTTGAAGTTCCCCAGCAAGATGAGACCCTACAAGTGCAGTGTCTCCTGTAGCTGGAGTATGAAGGCTTCGTCAATAGGCTCCCCTTGATCGGGTGGCCTGTAGTAGACACTAACCACAAGGTTCCATTTGTTGCCTCCCTCTCTAATTCTTACCCATAAGCTTTCAACCTGCTCATGGCTATTCTTCAGAGACAGCTCTTCACAATCTATCAATTTCTTGACATAGAGGGCAACCTCTCTGCCCCTCCTTCCTTGTCTGTCCCTTCTAAACTGCTTGTGTAGGCATCAATGGCCACACTCCAGTCATGTGATTCGTCCCACCAGCAGTAACAGCAACTAGCCGTTGTAGCTTTCTACCAGCACAGTGGCTTCCAAATCCTCCTCTTTGTTGCCCATGCTGCGGGCATTGGTGTAGAGTCACTTTAGCTGGGCTTTTGGCCATGTCACCTTCTTAGAGTAACACCCCTTTATTCCCTTAAGGTATTTCACTGGTGTTTCCCTCTTGGCTCCTATTACCTCAGGATCTCCTGGCTAATCTCTCCAAGACTTCAAGTGTGCTGCAGTGTAGCCAGCACATCTCAGAGCAACAGGCTGAGGGCTCTTGCTAGCAGCCCATCCCTATAACCTCAGTGTGTCATCCCACAGCTTGTCACAGACAAGCCAGATATTATCCCTGACCCCCTTCAAGCCTAATTTAAAGCTCTGTCAATGAGCCCCACTAGCTTGTGAGCAAAGACCCTCTTGCCCCTTTGAGAAAGGTGAATCTCATCTGATGTCAGCAAGCCTGACACTGTGTAGGCCATCCCATTATCAAAACAACTGAAATTGTGGTGGTGACACCAGCCATAGAGCTATGTATTTATAGACTGGATCTATCTTTTTCTTCCAGTCTCACTACCCACAACTGGAAGGAGAGAGGAAAAATACAACCTGTGCTTCAGATTCCCTTACCAGCTGTCCCAATGCCCTGGTGTCCTTTTTGGTTGCCTATGTGTTGGTTGGTTGGACTATGCTTTGCGGCTTCATCGCCACCCACATGGAAGAGCAGTACTGGGTAATAGTCTGAGGACTGACTGTATCAGGCTAGGAATTTTCCTTAACATGGGCACCAGGGAGGCAGCAGACTTCCCTGAGAGGAGGGTCTGGCTGGCGTATTGGACCCTCTGTTCCCCTCAGAAGGGAGTCACCCACAACTACAGCCCATCTGACTAATGCTGCAGTCTGGAATTTTCTGACAGGCATTTTGAAGGTAAGTTTGTTGCACAAATAAATGAATTATATTATCAATCCTAAACCACCACACTTTTCACTTACAGCTGCAGTTGCAGTGTTACTCTCTATAGGGGTTACCAGTTGTCAGAAGTTTCCTCCTCTCCTCCTGGTTTGGTGACTCCCTGACACTGCATGTGGAGGCAAGGACAGGAGGCTGTGACCCGGGGTGGCGAAGTCCTGAGGGACTTTCTCCCAGCAGTGCCAGAAGTTGTACTAAGATGTTTGTGTCCTCCTCCCTACCATCACCCCCATTTTTGTTTTAATTTCCTCTTTTATCACCTTTAAATCAAAGCTTCTGCAGTGTGAGTCCAACCCCTCAAAATGTTTCATAAAAAACATTGGGTTAAAACTGCTCCTGTTCCTGTTTATGTGCAGCTATGAAGTTGAGAGAGGCAGTGTCCTTACCAAAGTGCTCTGTGGTCTTTGTCTGCTTGGGGGTGGCTGGAAGACAGGAGTGACCAACAGTGGGGATCCTGCTCTGCACAGCACCAGAGACACAGGGTGTCACCTGGGGTGGCTGGCACAGGAGCTGTCCCTGATCCCCAGCAGAAACAACACCTGGGTTTTAACAAAGAAGGGTGATGCCCTTGCAGGTTACAGGGCTGCTGTGATTTCTCTTGTGAGTTGTCCATCGCTGCCTTTGCCATGAGCTAGAACCTGTCAGTGTAGTCTGGCCTGCTATTTCTGTTGCCAGAGTCAGAGAGCTCCTCAACTCTTGTCTTGCTTAGGAAATGGTGGGATCAGGCCATGATTTCTGCTTATAGAGGTTACTTTCCCCTTACTGCCCACGTCTTGACCTTCTGAACAGATTTTTCTCTGAAGCGCTGTGTGTTGTTTACAGGTAAGACATGTTCTTGGCTTGGCAGCCAGTCTGACTACACAGTTCCTTGACAGAAAATGTTTATCACCACCTGTAATTCCATGGTCCCCATTTACCTCAGAGACAGCATTGTAGCAATGCAAGGTGTGCACCAGACCTAACTCTGCTGTCAGCCAGGCCTTCACTTCTGTTGTGCATGGTGTGACTTCTTTGGCTACTTGATTTGGTGTGATGGCCTTTTCGTTGTGGAACGTACCTCACTGCAGAATGGCTTTGCAACCTTGGAAGACGTCCCAATAGGTGTGTTCCAGATTTTGGGTTCAGGGCCACCTCTTCAGAAGCAACCTCTCATGGTAAGCTGTTTCTTACAGCTGTCTTGGTTGCACAAGGGTAAGCCACACCATGCTCCAGCAGAAGCTGGTGGCATCCCCAGAGCATCACACCAACCCATGTGAGGAGGGTCAGGGCCAGTGTCCCCTGGCTACCCCAAGGGGCAGCAGTGGCCCCAGAAGCCCCCAGGCTGGTGGGCCGTGCCTGGGCTGCAGCACCTTTGCCTGCTGTTTCTGCAGCACCTTTGCCTGGTGTTTCTGCTGCTGGGGTGCTGTGGGGGCATCCGACAGCATCTCAGCCATGCTGGAGGCACCCTGGGAAAACATGCTCAAGGAGAGGCAGAAAACCCGTGTGAGAGCATGTGAGGAGGAGGGAGCAGCAGCGAGAAGCTCCCGCGTGCCGACTGTGACCTGGTGTGTGTGCGCACACCCTGTGCTGCCCAAGGGGGGAGCCGGGCCTGGGGACTAGAGCCAGGGTGTGGGGGCAAAAGGCGCTGGTTCAATGTTGTCTTTGTCTCATACTGTGCAAATTAGTAACTACATTTGTATTTTAATTGGGAGCCAGTTAATTTTCTCCAGGTTGAAGCTGTTTTGCTTGTGATGGGAACTGACTGCAGGGAACGAGGTGCCAGGCTGAGCTGGAGTAAGACCCAGACACACAAGTGCACCAGAGCACCTCATGGGACCTGACTCTCCATCGACAAAGCCCTCTTCACACCTGCTGAAGGCCACCTCCCCGCTTTCCACCCAATGCTGAGCCCAGAGGATCTCTGAGGTAGGTCCTGGCTGTGCAGGTGGCTTCCTCCCGGCCCTGTGGGCAGGTGAAACCATGACCTACTGCTGCCCTGCTGCCTCGCCAGATTCTGCGCCCCTGTGGGCTCCTCACTGGGGAGGTGACTGTGGGCTGAGCCAAAGGGGCTGGTGCTTGGCACTAGGCTGTGGCGCTGCCGCTGGTGGGAGCAGAGCCGGAGGGACCCGCAGCTGCGCCAGAGCAGCGCCCGGGGCCTGACCCCTTGGGGATGAACCCACCGCTGCTCTTGCTCCCCTGAGGACACCCCTTGCCCCATGCTGAGGAAAGAGGCCTGTGCTGGGCAACTGCCGGGGTGCTGCCTGGTCCTGCCTGGCTCTGGCCACCTTTGTAGAGGTGGGAGCACAGCTCCTGCTCGCTGCGGCACCAGGGGGGCTCTTGACATGGCTCTAAACCAATCACTGCCATCACTTGATTATAAGTATCATAGTTTGATATTGAGTATGTGTTGCATAATCGATTTACAAGTATTTAAATGAATGTACAAGTATTATAATGAATTACTAGTTTACAAATATTTACAAATACTGTCTGATTATTAAACACTTAATAATTAGTTAATAGATACAGAAAATATTGTATAAATGTAACACTCGAAATCGAAGATGCTGTTTGGGTATTTTCTCACTGAAAAGTGACTTTCTGCCCAGGGATGGAGGAGCTGGTTCAGTCATAGGTTCGTTTGCAGCGAGTGAGGGCAAATGTGCTGGTGGTGCTGCCCCCACAAACTGCCAAGCAGGCCCCATGCACTGGGACACATCATTTCTGCCCTTGAAAGGAGACAGGGAGAGACCTGCCCAGGGTTTACTGAGTCCCTGCGGGAGAAGCTGGGCTGCCTGCACTGAGGTCGATGTTGCCGCCTGCCCTGCTCCTGGCTGGGGACAGCCCTGCCCATCCTTAAGCTAATTACAGCTTCTGCTCATTATAGCAGTGTGGGCTTTGACAAGGTCATAAATCAATCACTGTCATAAGAAGATGAACGCAGGACTCGGGCTCCGTTTCCAAGCCCGGGAAACGCCCGCCTCGGTCTGTGCTGCCGAGCCCCACNCCTTGCAAAAAGTCCTTCCTCAGCTTTCCTGTAGGCCCCCTTCAGATACTGGAAGGTCACTATAAAGGTCTCCCCAGAGCCTTCTCTTCTCCAAGCTGAACAACCCCAACTCTCTCAGCCTGTCTTCACAGGAGAGGTGCTCCACACCTTAAATCATCTTCGTGGCCCTCCTCTGAACTTGCTCCAACAGGTCCATCTCCTTCTTGTGCTGAGGACTCCAGAGCTGGACGCAGTACTCCAGGTGGAGTCCCACCAGAGCAGAGTAGCAGGGCAGAATGAGGAGTGCTGGCAGACTCTTGTTTTTTTCCTGCAGCCCCGTGTCCCCCCACCCCACCCCAGATCTGGGCTGGGGCACCGTCCCTACAGGGCGGGCCCTGTCCCCCCGTCGCTGACCCCAAACCCTGCCAGGCTGCGGCAAGAGCGGCTGCTCTGCCCCTTCCCCGGGGAGCCCGGGAAACGCAGCGTGGGCAGGCGGCAACACCTCCCGCCGCCCCCACCTCCTGCGCGGCGGCTGTCCCCAGCGCTGCCCCTGGCCCCCGCTCCCCACGGTGGAGTAGAGCGAGAGCTCGGCCGGCGGCCCCGTAGCCNGAGGGGAAGGCGCAGGCAGGCAGCAGCGCCGGGGACCCCTGTTTGACAACAGGGTGCCATGGTCCGCGTGCGGTACGGGGACAGCCTGCTGCAGGCTGAGGAGCGGGGCTTGGAAGAGCCTTTTTGTCCCCGCTTGTGTACCAGTCACACAAGCGGCCTCGGCGGGGGTGGTGTGTGCACATCACAACTGGGATGCCGGCAGCTCCTGTTTGCAAACCAGACACAAACGGAGGTAAGCAAATGGAGCTGATGGCAAATGATGGCAAATGGCAGCGGTCAACAGCTTGAACCGGTGGGCAAATCCAATAGGCTTTTTATGGGGGCAGCTAAAAGATTACTAGAATCGACCAGAGCACTGCGCTTCATCAAAGCTCACTATCTGCCTCGTTCTCCAGAGGCCCTTGAGCTCTTTCAATAAAAGGTCCCAGTCCCCTCACGCTAACGCTGATAGAGCCTTCTTGGACTAAACCTAAGAAGAGAAAACAGGAAGGTTTTTTGGAGTCAGTCCCAACTTTTCTCCCCGGCCCCCCCCCCGCAATGAGTGTCTGGTTCAGTGGGGGCTGGATGAGCCAAATACTGCTGCTACTACAGGCTCAAAGACGATGCTGTATGTGACTTACTAAGGCTTTTCATCTACTGGTTGTTAGCGTGCAGCAGCTGAAGGATCATGAATAACCTCAGTAACTTGAAAGATAGTGAGTTGCGGATAGAGAAATATTTTTTCATTATTTCCAGCACTTACTTTGTTTCCTGGGACTGCTACTTCTAGCCTGTGGCAATAAGGACCAGTGTGGGGTTTGGTTTCCTGTGTTCTTATGTCAGGGACCATTAGCGCAGGAAGCAGTGTGAGCCATTGTTTGCAATGAACACATACAGACACACAGGTTCAGAAATTGCTTTCGGCATCTGCACACCCATCAGAACTTGGACCCACTGGACACAGGGCTTTTCAGCCACACAACCCCACTCCTGTGTAGCTGTTTGCGCTTAGTGCAGCGCTGTCCTTCTAACAGGCCTGCTTTTCTTAGCCTTTTTTCCTGAAATAAAGTTGGGGCTTTTTTTTTCACCTGTCTTTCTTTAGCACACACAGCTGCAGCATTTAGTATTTGTATGGGCTATGTAGGCTGTAGTCACACCATGAAGTCCCACTCTAGACCCAGACTGAGCATCCACTAATCCTCTTACCAAAGTTAATATCCCCTGTGCTTCCATGATAAGCAAGAGTGAATAGAAATTCTCAGTCTGCTCTATATCTTAAAGTTCAGGAGAGAAATTAACATACATGTATAATGAGCGATATTTAAATAATAACAACATTGTTTTTAACTAGAAAAATGTTCATGTTATTTTCCTTCTATAATGGTATTTCCATTTACCTCTGCTTTTCAAACTTTCCACGGAGTCAGACATCCTTTGATGCTAATTCACAAATGCTCAGTGAATTCCCATCACTCCTAATCCCTCAGCCTCTCATTCTTTGTAAAATGTTTTAATGCCTTCAACTAGCCCATTAGCACTGAAAACATGGGCCTCCTTGGCCCCTGGCTGTATTAAAAGGATGCCAAAGTGAGGGCCTATTTATAGGATTGTCTTGCCTGCCATCTAATCCTTTTTCATTTGGATTTATTTACTATTGGTTTTGTTTTACCTCCTAAATCAGTGCGTTCTGGTACCAGTCATTCCGAGCACATTTCTCTGACTTGGCCTGACACCCGTAACACTGCCCCCCTCACGGAGCTGAGGCTTTCCAACCCAGTGCCCACCACTACGGCTGTCCCTCACACAGGTAAGCAGGAGCAGTGCCTCTCCATTACAGGAGGGAAAGCTGCTCATCTGCCGAGCTGAGTTTACCTCTGACATGAATGCAACCTTTCTTTCCATTTCTTCCTGTGTTTTCTGATTGGTTTAGACTTGTGCAATGGCTTTTTAATTGTTAAGGGTGCACGTTATGTACAGCAGCTCTTGTGTTACAAGTAGGAATAAAACGATGCGATGTTAATGTTTTTCATTTGAACAAATGAAAAATCAGCTTTGATGCCAATTTAGATGCCACCGGTTGAAAATGAATGGTTTCAAATTTTTAAAAGTCAGAGCTGGTGTGTAAAAATCAGCCTTCCCTTCCAGATGTAAAGCAAACAAAACCCACCCAGACTATCACCCTATGTACTAAGTACATAGTTTTTATTTTGTAAAACATCATTACGCTCAGTCAAGACAGCAATTCGCAAGTGCTTGCAGGTTGCAGTTGTGGACCCTCTCAAATGTGTAGTCTGGTGCTGATTAGTCAACATTGATTGCTTTTACTTTTAAGGAAAAATCCCCTCTCTCCTACCCGCTGAGCGGTTGGATAACTCATTGATTTCAGGGGCAGAGGGACAATTGACTTGCCTTTCCTATTGCATTAATCATGGACCATTGTATTTTTCTAATTTGCTACTTCTCTTCATGGTTTTGCCAAGTGGTTAATTACTCTTAGTTAAAAAATAAAAAAAATCCCTTTTTTCTAAGTAGATATTGTCTGGCTTTAGCATCCAGATGTTTTTTGCATATTACATCTTTCTTTACTGGTACCCAGTCCTCTTGGTGGAGATTCTTATGAAATAGAGACATGAACCCATTCCTATTCTTTGTCAGAAGACTTCCACTGTGCAGCAGCCATTGTACCATAACATGACAGTCATTATACAGCTGGAATAATATCACTTTCATTGGGTTTCTCCTTTGTTAGAAAACCTTTGCTTTAGCACAGAATGGTCAGATAGAGATTCTCCGTGCTGCAAGACAGAATTAGTTGCCTCCAAAGTGGATTAGCCAGCACTGGGAGTCACCCTGCTGAGGTAGCACTCTCCCTCCACACTCTTCATCAAAAACCTTGGCCTCTAAAGCTGGTGGAAGAAATCCTGGTCCTGCAGCTGTCTCTTTTGGCAGAAGGATTCAACTGTATCTTTAGTCCACGCACCAAATTATGGGCTTTTTAGTTGATCACACAGTCTTAAGGTTGCCAGGCTTGCTGACGCAGCAGTATGCTTGGTTTTGATATGTTTGGATGGAATGTGGAGAGGTTTAGGCTTGAAATTCTTCCTAAATTTCAGTAGGTTTGTGTACTGAATTCTCTGTGGGTCATTTGGAACGTAACAGCTTCTTGCAAATGAATATACATGCTTCATGTACGTGTTTCAGTTAGGGAATTAGCAATTGCTGTGATGGGAGTGTTTAAACATCTGATAAATCAGGCAAGTTTCAAACTTCAAAACAGCACTTTTCTAGATTGACATTCATTAGCAAATGCACATTGCCAATGGTTAGCTCTTAATCACTATCAATCATTAACACTACTTATTCAAACAATTAGTATTTAACAATCTTATTCTAAATTAGCCGCGAGCATGAATGAGGCTGATGCTGTGCAGCTAACCCTGATGGCTACAGCTATCGATGGTTTCAGCGGCTGAAGTCCTCATGATCAGGCTTAAGAGCTCTTCCAGGAGGGAAGTTGGAACAGAAGTGCGTGACATTTTCCTTCCCTGTTTTGCCTCGTTCCCCCTGCGTGTTTTTTATGCTCCTCAGCTTTGCCCATAAAGAAAAGGCATGGGAATATCATGTCCCAGCATTGTTCAGCTTATTTTTAGGATAAAAGTCTCCCTTTTCCCCCTTTGCAGTTCCGTGCAATTTAGACACTTCTGCTCAGCTGCGTTACAAAGTCTTACTGCGCTGCTGGTTATTGGCAGTGTTACCGTGATATGAAACACTTGTACACTGTGCAGGTCCAACTGTTTTAGTGTGTTTATGTCTGGGTTGAAGGCAAACAAATATTGATTATGCTTTGCTTTATATACTTGTACTTTACACGTTAAACACGCCCTGTCTTTGCTACAAGCTCTTTTGCTGGAATTTGGATGACCAAGTTTTAGTTATTTAAACTGTCAAAGTGCATGCTGGAATAGATGTTTCTTCTCACTCAATAACTAAGGTGGGCGCGGTCAACATCTCGAGAAGGGCAATTTAGCCCGTTCATGTACGATGGATGGATTAGGGCAAGATGTGTCTTGCACTGAAGTTCTTTGAAAATCTAGAGACCCTGTTGCTAGTGGTGGGTTTCATACGTGAATACAGCTCAGCAAAATTGGGATTCTGCACCGCCGTTTCCAGAGCTCATGCTGCCTGCAGGCTGAAATGAAGCTGTCGCTGAAGGAGCCCACCAGGTTAGGTGACTGCATATCCTCTCTTCTGAAGTATGACACAATTTAAAATCAAAGCTGATACTTTTGAAGGGCCCAGGATTTTGCCAACTTTGTGTCAGGCTGCAAACAGCCAACATTTTCACCTTTGTCAAACTAGATTTAACGTATCTGGGAAAATAGGCAATCTGATAATGTATTGCTACTATTGACTTAAAGGAAGGAGCAGGAGGCGTGCTCTCCTCACATAGATCTCCCAGGGAACTCAATATTTGACTACAAAAGCTGTGAGTTCTTTTATCCAGGCACACTTGATTTTAAAGGTGATATGCAGAGCACCAGCCTTGCTGTACAGCTCGACTTCAGTGAGTTTTATGTGGTTGCTGTTCCGCGCTCTGCTTAGCCAAATGAAACTGGTCACTGCCTGAAGTAAGGCATCAGTAGCTGTGGACTAAATTCCCTGAACGCTAAATTTCTGTTCCCTCCATGGAAATGACCCCTCTGCAGCATCACAGAGCTGCACACATTCCTGTTGGGGCCTTAGATAGCAGCTCTCGGACTCCTGTATCTTCCTTGGTATTACAGCCGCTTTGATATCAAGTGGATGTCAACGTCTCTTGCCTCCTCTGTAGCTCAGATTTCACTCAAAAGATTCAGAAAATAAATAATGTCCCAACATGAAATTTAATGACAAAAAGTATTAGTGTAAAACTGAAGTGATCTGAGCCTGCAAGTGTTCTCTAGGTATTTGTTTTTTTAATGGAATGCGATGCTGTTACTCCCAGTCATGAAGTAGTAACATGCGGCAAGGGCTCTGTCAGTACAGAAGCCTTTGTAAGTGTTTCCCTGAGAGCTGTTATCTGAGGAAAAACTCTGACCAGCATGAATAAATAATGTGCTGATAAGTTTATCCAGTGATACCTGCTCTACAGTGAAGCAGCCTTAGGTGATCAGCTGGAAACCAGTGGCCCCTCAAGAGTGTGTTGATGCCCAGCGTAGAGTCATAATTGTTTCTTCTGCTCTATGGCTGTAAGTAAACAATGCTAAAAGCAACAGTAATAAATGAGAATGAAACGTGGTACAGACAGCACAAAAATGTCAGGTAAGTGTATGCATCCCTCTTTCTGATGCTAAAACCATCCGTATTGTGGTGCTGCTTCAGTGAAAAGCAATAGTGGAGAGACGAGGCCAGCTATAAGGGAGAGAGCCGTACTGTGCTAATGGCAGCCAGTGCAGAGCTGTGAAATGTAACGTCTTCTCTGGGTTACCAAAGCTGAATTTCTGTCCTAAAAACTGCTAGTGAGCTTTTCAAACAGCCTTCCGCCTTTTGTGGCACGTGAGCATTTTTAGGCAAAGTTCTGACAAGTCTTGTTCTAAGACCTCTACCAGTTAAGGGGAAATACAGGGAGAAACAGTTGTTGTGGAGTTTTCAGGAATTCTTATTAGCACGTATTAGGGTATTAGCTAGTGACAGCCTCGCTCTCTGGATGGGGCCACTCTGGCAGCCGAGGGCTAGTGTTAGCTTTGCCACTGACTGAGCTGGTGACAGTGGGTGAGCACATCGCCTCCCCTCTCTGTGTGCTTCTTGCTTCTTGAGCTTTTTATCCATCATGTCTTTTCAGAACTATTCAGTGCTGACTCCCGGGAGCCAGCAGTCACTTGCTGTGTGTTTGTGTTTAGCATAATGAGAGGCTGTAGTTGCTTGGACCTTAAGGCTCATAGCAAAGCTATTAATAAAACCCAAGTTCATCAAACTGCTTTGGACATCAGCTTTGTCGCTATCATTCCTGAACTAGCAGTCAGGGGATCCCATTGGCTGATTCTTCCAAATTACTTGCTAATGCAATGCAGTAGTTCAGCACATTTCCAATTAAATGCAGCTACTTTATAAAACAATGTTTAAGTTGCTGGCCTAAATTACTCCTTAATTAGGTCATTTTTTCCTAATTGATTAAAAATAGGATTTCAAATTAAAACAGAAGAGATTGAGTAACATCACACAAATGATATTATTCAAATCTGAAAGGAAAAAAATCATCAAAAAGGAGAGAATCATTATATTGAATTGCAGATCAGCTGTAGATATGACATTTGGGATTGTTCTCTAGAAAATCTATTATTTTCCATCTTTGAAATTAGGGCAAGGATGCAATCAAATAAAAAAGTTTAAAGCCCAGAAGAAAAAAAGCCATTACAAGGCAGTTGATCAAATAAAAAATTATTATTACATATCGTTTGTGGTATGGTAGTACCTAGAGACCCAGACTTAGACTGCAGGTACTGTACAGAGTCAAATGAGCCCTGCCCCAGAGAACTTGCAATTGAAGTCAACAAGCCAGATGATGGGACAAAAATTAGAGAGCAAGAGTTTAGCTTCCAAAACCTGACGGAAAAGTTGAAGGTAGCTCAAGAAATAGGGCCAAATAGTCCATTAGCCTCTTCTGTCTCTGAAAGGCCACAGCTTCATGCTGCTGTGGCTACCAAAGAGAGCTCCAGCACCAAAATTTGGTGATGGAAACCTTCTAAAATACTCACTAGAAACTATACTCCATACTCTAAAATAAAACACTATAGTCTGATCTTCAGTAACTTTAGTTCCTGTCATAAACAACTAGAGCAACAAAGCAAGCTCAAATTTCTGATGAGGCAATTTGCAGGGTGACTGGGTTTTTTTTGGTGAAAGAAAACAAACTGGGATAGGTAAAACCTAACACAGCTACACTGATTTCTGTAACACTAGGCAATTTAGATATATCAGTGTTAAAGGGTATTGACTTTGGTGAAGATCTGTCAGATAGCTGATTCTCTGGCTTCACTACTGCCAGCCTGATTTATTTGAGATGAGAAAATAGTCCCTGATTTAAATTCAGTTCTACCTGTTTAGACAGTGTTTCACTGCATCATTTCCTTAGCAGAGCAGAAATGCAGACTTGTGTGCTCTTGTTTTTCTTCTCTTCCAAACAGCTCTCTCCTGGCTCTGTCTTCAGTTAGTATCCAGCACAGCACCTATGTAGGCTGATAGTTTTCATGTCTGGATTAACACTCTGCTGTACTGGTGATTTCACTGCAGTCTCAAACTGTGTGTCAAAAATGGGTGTCCTGTTCCCTTAAACTTACTATCTTCTGTTAGATCCGGCTTCTTAATCTCCTTTTTCAACCTAAATGGTGCACCACTCTGGACAATATTCTCCCACCATTTTTAGCTGGTCGTGCTATGACCATGAGTGCAGACAGTAATGCTCCAAGAGCTGTAGTATTAAGCATGCACTGCAGAAGCGTTTCTGCTCATCTTGGGTAAACATACCCGAGTACCTCATCTGCCAAGACAACAGCTGTATCGGGTCAGACCAGAGCTCCCTCTCACACAAGCAGTCAACACCCAGACAAAGAAGAGAGTAAGGGTAGGGCAAGTGTACAGCAATATCCTTGCAGCTTCTAGTGATCCACACCTTGGAGGTTTCCTGAGCTAGCAGTGGCATCTTTCTTTCATAGCCCTTGATCTATTGTCCTGTATGAGGTTGTACAATTACACTTTGCACCCATGTGAATTCTTGGTGTAGTGTGGAACATGCTGGGTTTTTTGACCATCCTGTGGCAAGCAGTTCTTTGGTTTAACTACAAAGTGTGTGTAAATCACAGAATCATAGAATCATCTAGGTTGGAAGGGACCTTTAAGATGATCAAGGCCAACCATCAACCTAACACTGCCAAGTCTACCACTAAACCATGTCCCTAAGCACCACATCTACCCATCTTTTAAATACCTCCAGGGATGGTGATCCCATCACTTACCTTGGCAGCCTGTTCCAATGTTTGATAAACCTTTCTGTGATGAAGTTTTTCCTAATACCCGTCCTAAACCTCCCCTGGTGCAACTTGAGATCATTTCCTCTTGTCCTATCACTTGTTACTTGGGAGAAGAGGCCAACCCCCACCTCGCTACAACCTCCTTTCAGGTAGTTGTAGAGAGTGATAAGGTCTCCCCTCAGCTTCCTGTTCTCCAGACTGGAAGTACTGGTCTGTTCATTTCAAATCTGCATGCTGAACATTTAATGTGATAGCCTCTGATTTTTGTGTTCTGAGACACCAAATAGTAACCATTTTATTCCCCTACTCTACCAGCTGAGGCCTTTTTCCTCATAACCCCCTCAGTCATCTCTTTACTACAGTACCAAAGCCTAGTCTATCATCTCTCCTGGACAGAAGCTGCCCCGTTCCTTTGACTGTTCTCGTAAACCATCTCCAAACCCTTTCTGGTTATTCTTGGATCATTGCTGAGACCAGCACCAGAACTGCAGCTGGTATTGAGGGTTCAGGCACATATTAGAGCTATACAACAGCACAATGGTGTCTCCTGTTCTGTTCTTTTTTCCTTTGCTCTAATTTCTTGACTTCTTTGACCAACACTGATGTGTCTCTCTCTTAAGTTTAACTGATTGAGAGCATGTATGGTCACTACTATTTTTTCTACATGCTTTACTTTGCATTTATTGACCCTGACCTTCATCCGTGATTTTATCTGGTGGTTTCTGACAGATCTTTCTGCAACTATTAAGTTATTTTTTTTTGTTTAAAAACCTTGAGTAATTTAGGAACATAATCAGACTCTGTTACCTTTTTGTGCACAACTTCTTACCAATAAGCTGAACCAGTTCACCCCAAATCAGGTCTGAAGGAACTCTGGCTCTAACCTGCCTCTATTCATTCCCTCTTCTTTTCTCTGTTACTTTAATCAGTGATCTGTGAGAAGACCTTTTGTTTATTACAACAAAATGTGAATAAGAAAGAGGGACTACAATATCCTTGAGGCTCTTTAAGTTGTTCTGTAGTCCTTAAACAATAATGTTAACATCTGAATGAGATCTTTGATTATTGTAGGTGTCTCTGTCAATTTAGATATTCTCATGAATTTAACTCTGGGTGCACAGTCAGTGCAGCTTGAACGTACGTGCAGAAAGCTGGCAATTTCCCATGCAGAAATTTGCTTAGAACGTAAGTCAGTGAATGTGTGTAGCTGGAAAGGAGAAAAGCACACCTCTCAGGCTGCAGTTTTGAAGAGGAACTCCCATGCGCTGAGCATTTTCAGCAAATTTTGTTACGTATTCACAGTGCTATTGTCCATGTGTTTGCTGTAGAGCTGTTATGAAAGCTGGTTTATAGCAGGATGATACCCTTTTCACAGTCATTAATGTACAGTATGGATCGTGCTCTTCTGCTACCAATGGCTTCTCAGTTTTTCCTGTTGCTGCCCAGACTGTTCTTCCACTGACAAACCTCCATCCTATCATAAATACATATAATTGCTTTCTCTAGCACATATGGGCTTTCTGTTTTGGTTGGTGGATATCATGCACAACAGCATTGACCATTTCTCCAGCAAGATCGTTTCTGCTGTCTTGCCCCACCTGGCTAATCCCACAACAGACTGAAAAAATATGAGCACATTTGTTGGAATGGATCTTTTCTGCCTTTTTCCAGAGATAAAATTAATTCCACAGAACATTCTGAATGGCCAAAACCCATGCAGTTTGGAAAAGTGTTTGAATAAGACTGTCTGTCATGATTTAATTTTTCAAGCCACTCCAAAAAGTAATTGATTTATATTTATATCATTCTTTTCATCACAAAGGATTTCATGTGCTTTCCAGAAAGATATTTCCATTCAAGCCACTGCTGAAATGCAACCTGTGCTTAACAGCAATATTAGTTTACAGTATGAGGCAGGGGAAAAAAGAAAAGCTTACCTAAAATACAGCCATTTTAATTCAAAATCATCCCTTTTAGGAATAAAAAACCCATAAAAATCTGCATGATTCTGGTGAATGAAACTGGGTCAATTATATGACATTTAGGAGGAGTATTAACATTTCTCATCCTGAGAGCTATAAGTACATTTCTAATGTTCCCTGTAGCATCTTTAATTCATCCTCACATCCTGAGATTTCTGTCACCTGAAATGTACTGTATTTGTTGTAGCTATTCAGCAAGTTTTACAGTAACTTAAAAGGAATCTTGCTATTTTATACGATCAGAAACCTGGGCTATGGGTAAAAGTGAACTTGGTAGTACAGGTTAGGCTTTGTTAAATTCTGTAGTGCTGAATATGGTACCTGTGTGAACCACCTATATGTACCCTTAAAAAAACAGATGAGTTTCAGTAGTAGGTGAAGTATTCCTATCTGTATGTCTCTTTTTTTTAGGTGTGGGTTGGAAATATAATTATTAGTAACTGTTAGGATTTCTCATTGTATTTATAGCTATTTGTGTACACTTATGCTCAAAGTAAGCTTCACACATGCACAACTGTTGCTGCCAGTGGGAAATATTGTCATAAGATCATTTATGACAGTGACTCCAAGGGTGCTGACTTACACGATGTCCTCATTTCTACTTTAACAACCTGATGGGACAGCAAATGAGGGCAGAATCAGGCCTACTGAATCATGCACATTTGCTTTTATTTAGCTCTGGCTATCCCTCCAAATCTTTTTCTACCTGCTTGATAATTGGATTTAAATGATCTTTAATTACATTGTTAATATCAGCCCCTAAGTATTTGTACTGTATTTTTGGGTGCCCACTTAAGATTCCATGAGGTGAGCAGGGCTGAAGGGCAAACTACAGAAAGCTGCATCACTGCAGTCTCAGAGTCATTAATTTTGTGCAATGATAACTTTGTACTCAGAGAGCAATATTCATTATAAGCAGGAGGGGAAGCATGCGAGTCCTTAATTAACAGTAGGATATCATCAGCATAAAGTAATAGTTTAATGTTCTACAGAATCCGTGTTATAGCCTTTTAGCCTGTTGGTTTTTCCATTTTAGACAATGCCAACGTAAGACTGTAATTGTCTGGATGCCATTGCCTGGCTCTCCTTACTCCACAGGCACTACCCACAGCACCCCATTTCCTATGAGCAACCCACAGCTTCTGTTTAATGACCCAGATAAATGCTCCGGTTTCCAAAAGACCTCCATTTCCATTGTGCACATGAACAGCAACTGACTTTTTCCCGAAATCCAACCCAACCTGCTGCCTGGCCTCTGTATTGGCACACGGCGCGGGCAGATTTCTACACCAATGGACAGGTTTGCGAAATGAATGTGTGTGTTGTTTTATTTTATTTGTGGGACATGCTGCACCGCAGAAGCATTAGCAGAAAGTTATTGAGAGGGCCTGGACTTGTAGCCAACCCCAACCTCACTCCCAGGGACCTGAGCATGCAGTGGCTGGAGAAGAGCCACCTTCTCCCCAGTGCCTGCGCTAGAAGGTAAATTTCTGTCCCTTGCCAGCACTACCCTGAAAATAGCTAAAAGAATCACTTTCAGGGACTGCTCATAAACTCAGCTCCAGCACCAGGGTACTTGTAAGAACAGCAAGCCTCGTAGCCCAAGTTGAGCCTTAAAATCTCTAGGACATTGCCTTTAAGAGCAGCAGTGGGCATCGGGGGCAGGCTCTGCCCTGACTGTCTCCCTCGGGGGGCACTGGGCAGGCCCAGCCAGTCGCAGCACCCAGACCTGCTGGCTGTGAATTCTGCGGGGACAAAAAAAGCCCTGTGGATTTTTCGCCCCCACACAATTCACTTAGTCTACAGAGCGAGCAGGTCTGGGCTGCTCTGGTGGGGGAGGCTGGGCAGGCCTGGCCAGAGCGAGCCAGTCAGGGCAGGGCCTGTCCCTGACACCTGCTGCTGCAATTGCAAAAGGCAATGCCCTAGAGACTTTAAGGGCCTTGAAGAAGCTGCCCCTTCCCTGGCAGTGCTGGATACCTACTCTGCCATAATTTACCTGTGCTGTTTCATGACATACCTTTTTTCATCCTCTCTTGCATCCTTTTGCTTCTGTGTTCGTTTCCCACCAAACAGAACTGAGGAGTCTAGAGGAGTCTAGAAATCTAAACATGGCTGATGACACAGCATGAAGAGGGGTTGTTCCAGTGGCACATGTCTGAAGAGAGACAAGAGTTAATAAACTTTTACTATTTAAAGAAAATATTTTAATTAATACCTTACACAAGAGGGACAGTTTGAATCTGTATCACTTCTTGAGGCAGACTGACCACTCTGTTCCTGCACATCCAGGGCTGTGCATCCATCAGGCTTGGCAGAATTACTTGGTGGACAGACTATATAACCACAGCCTCCTCAGCCTCATGGATGAGGGCTAGGACTCTTAGGCTTATTTTCAGTGAGGCTTAGGAAGGACATAAAGGTGTTTCAAGGTTACAATATTTGTTGCATGTGCCGGGGAGCAAGGGAAGAAATTAATTCCCAGAAGACTAATTCTGTGTGAAGGGAAGCGCTAATTTTGGAAATGCCATACCTCTGCTCTGTGGGTGTAACAAATACTCGCAGGTTCTTCAGGTGAGCTCCACACTGTGCTTCGGCAGAGAACTGACATTGAATCCGTATTTTCTCCTTCACTCTTGCAGAGATAGTGCCTTCAATTGCAGCTCTTTATCTTTGCTAATGGAAAAGTTCCTGAGAACAGAAGTTATCAGTATTAAACTGCACGTTTTCTGTTGCATTTTGGGAAGATTTGGAATAGCTGGAGTGAATGTGTCTCAGACAAGACTACACATGCCTCTTCTGCTTCTATGCATGCCTCTTCATGGTAAACTGAGTCCTTTTTTTTTCCAGACTGAGAGGTCTCTTAAGGAATCCGCTCCTATGTATTTGACCAACATGTAGCATTTAGTTGTTGTCTGAAGCACACTTAAGGCATGACTTGCTCTGTAAGTGTATTCTCTTTGATAACAAAGGCCAGACCCTAATGAAAGTACAGTAGGTAGGCTCTCCATGTCATTTAGTAGACTAGGCCATAAGCAGTTGCTTAAAATAGAGCTTTTGTTCGTCTTTTAAATCAAGTTAGTATATTATCAATCCACTGTAGTTCATACAGGCCTTTGTGAATGATTTTCTTCAACTATTTTTTTTTCTAAGATTACTCTGTCTTAAGTAAATCCTGTTTGTTTTTTTCCTGAAATAAACCACTAAAGTGTATTGGAATAATGCAGTATTGCTTTCAATCCTTCATGAGCTGTACCCATAGAGAAGACATATTATTATAAGGAGATCCTGAACAAACTCAAACAGAAAAAGGAAGCCTACAGAGCATGAAAGCAAGGACAGATAGCCTGGGAGGAATACAAAGGAATTGTCTGAGGAGCCAGGGATCAGGTTAGGAAAGCTAAAGCCCTGACAGAATTAAATTTGGCCAGGGAAGTCAAGGGCAACACAAAAAGCTTCAATAGGTATGTCAGTGATAAAAGGAAGACTAGGAAAAGTGTGGGCCCTCTCTGGAAGGAAATAGGAGACCGGGTCATCCACGACATGGACAAGGCTGAGGTACTCAATGACTTTTTTGCCTCGGTCTTCACTGTCAAGTGCTCTAGCAACACCGCCCAAGTCACAGAAGGCAAAGGCAGGAACTGGGAGAATGAGGAACCGCCCACTGTAGAAGACAACCAGGTTCAAGACCATCTGAGGAATCCGAAGGTACACAAGTCCATGGGACCTGATGAGATTCATCCACGGGTCCCAAGGGAACTGGCAGATGAAGTTGTTAAGCCACTATCCAGCATATTTGAGAAGCTGTGGCAGTCCAGTGAAGTTCTCACTGACTGGAAAAGGAGAAACATAACCCCCATTTTTAAAAAGGGGAAAAAAGGAAGACCCAGGGAATTACAGGCTAGTCAGTCTCACCTCTGTGCCCGGCAAGATCATGGAGCAGATCCTCCTGAAAATTATGCTAGGGCACATGGAAAATTTGTGATTGGTGACAGCCAACATGGCTTCACTAAGGGCACATCATGCCTGGAAAATTTGGTGGCCTTCTACGATGGGGTTACAGCGTTGGTGGATAAGGGAAGAGCTAGTGACATCATCTACCTGGACTTGTGCAAATCATTTGACACTGTCCTGCACGACATGGAGAGACATGGATTTGACAGATGGACAACCCAGTGGATAACGAATTGGCTGGGTGGCTGCACTCAGAGAGTTGCGGTCAACAGCTTGATGTCCAGCTGGCAACCAGTGACGAGTGGCATTCCTCATGGGTCAGTACTGGGACCAGTGCTGTTTAACATCTTTGTTGGTGACATGGACAGTGGGAATCAGCCGGCATGAGCCGGCAATGTGCACTTGCAGCCCAGAAAGCCAACATCATGCTGGGCTGCACCAAAAGAAGCGTGGCCAGCAGGTCAAGGGAGGTGATTCAGCCCCTCTACTCCGTGCTGGTGGGACCCCACCTGGAACACTGCATCCAGCTCTTGGGCCCTCTAGATAAGAAGGGCATGTACCTGTTGGAGCGGGTCCAGAGGAGGGCCACGAAGATGATCAGAGGGCTGGAGCACCTCTGCTATGAGGACAGGCTGAGAGAGCTAGGGTTGTTCATCCTGGAGAAGGGAAGGCCCTGAGAGGATCTTATAGCAGCCTTCCAGCACTTAAAGGGGACGTAGAGGAAAGGTGTGGAGGGACTGTTTATCAGGGAGTGTAGTGATAGCACAAGGGGTAATGGTTTTAAACTGGAAGAGGGTAGATTTAGATTAGTTGTTAGGAAGCAATTTTTCACTCTGAGGGTGGTGAGGCACTGGAACAGGTTGCCCAGGGAAGTTGTGGCTGCCCCCTCCCTGGAAGTTTTCAAGGCCGGGCTGGATGGGGCTTTGAGCAACCTGGTCTAGTGGAAGGTGTCCCTGCCTATGGCAGGGGGGTTGAAACTAGATGATCTTTAAGGTCCCTGCTAACTCTAACCGTTCTATAATTCTATGATTATGATTAGAATGCATATTTATACTTTCTGACCAGTTTTCTCACTTACTCTGCAATGAGAAAAGGACAGAAAAACTAAACATCTGAGAAAAACTAAACATCTCAGCTAGAGTTAAAAATCTATGGGGTATTTATCCCTTACAAAGGACTGAACAGATATACTGACGAACAAATATACTGACCAACAAATAAACACTGGGGTCAACTGTAGTGACTTACACTTGATATCCCTGACTGAGAAGATGTTTACCCTTGTGGGGATGGCTCTTTTGAAAATTTAGCTACCCGAATACAGAACCAAATATGAGCAGAAAGCAGAGCTGCATCATTTACCTGTGTCAGGTGTCCTGGAGATCTGTGAGGATCACTGGATATAGTCCCAGTGACAACCATTCTACACCCAGCAGACAAAAGTAATTCATTTTCTGTTTAGTGATGTGCTCCAGCCAATGGCTTTGTCCTGCAAGGAAAGGGTAAGAGCTAATTCATGCAGAAAAGGCATAAGCCAAAATCTGACTGAAATGGGTAAATAACTTTTCATTTTCTCCAGCAGAGTCTGGCAAGGTCTGGGATGAACTCATGTCTCACATAGAGTTCACACTGTAGGGCAGTTAGCTTTCTCCAAGGCCTCACTGGACTTCTCCTGCCAGCTTGGCTTGCTTTTCTTTTTTTTTTGTTGTTTAAGAAAAAAAACAGACTAGAATTTTTATGACACATTGACTGCAGTACTATTTATTCATTTCTTCCACCAATTCGTTCTAAATTCCATTCTGTTTTGGGTTTTTTTTTTGTTTTGTTGTTTTGTTTTTTTTTAAGTGTTTCATCTGCTTAACCTAACATAGCAAGTCAGCACTTCACCTGAGTTGTTAAATTAGTTAAACCTGTGGAGCATTTGAACTGTGCCTATTGAAGTTGTGTGCTGACACTAGAAAAGTGACAATGTATTATTTTTTTAATTACTATTTAAACCTACCTTACATCAGCCCAAATTGAGGACCAGCTTCATCACTAAAAAGGCTGTGTTTTTTTCATATGCTGGACACTTAATGAATACACCTTTTTTTTAGAATTCAGATGTTGGCAGAGATGGGAGCTGGATTTACATCTGCAAAAGAGAACGAGTTTTAGAAAACACTGAAACTGCCTTTTGTGATTCTTGCAGTTTGTATGCACCCAAACACACACCACTTACTTGAACAATGGCAATATCCAAATGCAAATTGAATGAATTACACTACCTCTCTTTATGAAAAGAATGTATCGTTATTCTTTATATGAAATGGAGTTTTCAGTTTGTCTATTCATGAAACATCAATTTATACTAGTAGAATACATTCTGACATTCCAATATTTACATACACATCTTTACAGGTCTTTCAGATACCTGTATCATTTGAATAAATGTGTCCTCTTGATGACATGACTATTTTTGGGCTCCAGTGTGGGTCAGAAGATCCAGGTTAAAAACACTGCTGAAGAAAAGCAGTAGACGCAGCAGTAGCTGCCGTGCTTGGCAACTGTAGTCCCAAGCTGGGTATCTGACAACTTTTATAAATGAAGTTCAGGCCGAGTCACTTGAGGGAGGACAGACTGCTTATGCCATCCCAGTTACTTTGTCAGCCTAGAGTCATTCTTCCAAAAATTCATTGGGAAACAGAGAGTGCCAACTTTGCGACCCCTCCTGCAAAACAGACCCAGATGACAAAGGCATCCCTACAGTCACCAAAACATGGGCTTTACAATGTGCCTCCTCACATGTCTGCTCAGCCCTTGCTGCCAAAACACGATGAACACATGCAGTGGGTAGTAACCGAAAAAGTTATTCTGCAAAGGACTACATCCATAGCTCACAGCTATCTAGCTCCTGTAAAACACTAGCACAACATTTTCATGTTTAAAAGACACTAGTGAGTGAGCGAATCAAGAGATATTCTCAGGAAAGCAGCAAGTACACTTGCACAGTTGCAATGGAAATTTGATCTTGCCCAGTACAACAGTGCGTCTGAATCGAGGGGGCCATATTTTCCTTTTGAAAGGTCTCAATTTTTTGATGAGGCAGCAATATCTCAGGCATTTTTTGAATATTCTTACAGCCATGATTAATATGTACTGCTGGATGCTGGTGGGGCACTCGACTAGGAATCCAGAGAAGTGAGCTCTTACCTGGGTTCCTCTGACAAGATCTGGAGACACATCCAGAATTTTCCAGAGCAACTAATTCTGATTAGCCAGCTTGCAAAATAGTCCATGATCCTGAGTTCTGAAATGAGTAGAGAATGGTTCTTTGTAAGACGAGACACCAAACCGCAAGTACCCCAAAACACCAGTCAGATTTAGCATACTTTCTTGTTACCACCTTACATCCTTATTTCTTGAATTGTAACACTGATTGCTTGTAAAGCACTCTGTGACTGAAACACAGAAATAGTTATTAAAGAGACCATTATTACTATTTTTGTTTTGACTATCATTTTCTGTTTGCTGCTCTGGTATTTGATTACATTTGAGACATGGGAATATAGAAAAGCACGCTCGTACAGCAGTTCATTGTTTACGAGGTTATTCTCCCGCATGCTTGCTTACTCCCCCACACAGCCACAGTCCCATCCCTGTTAACATTTCTAAGACAAGGAGATGTGCCGGTTTATGGACCATCTGTCAGGCATTGCTGGGGTGCTGTATATTGATGCCATGTATCAATAGCTATCTCTTATTTGAATATCAAATAGCTATCTCTTATTTGAAACAAAGTTCAGTTCAAAGCACTTCCAAGTATAGAAAGGGGAGAAAAAAAAAGATGTTAATGTGTTTAGATTACATTTAAGTTTTAAGATTAACTAAAAGAAAGGGAGAAAAAAGTCTGCTAATGGGTAGAGCTCGGTGGAGAGGCATTATTATATTACTTCTAATGCACGTAAGCATCTCCTATTAAAAAGGGATGGCAGTTTTACATCCTATTAAATATATCAAAGCTGTACTTCAATTACAAATCCTTTCATATGCATGTTTTAACAAATATGTCTTTGATAATAGGCTGCAGCAGTAGCTTTTTAAATGCTAAACCAGATCCCTACAATACAGCACAAAGATAGAAAAAGAAAAGTACTAGAAGAAGGTAGATCTATGTGGCAGGTGAGGGAGGGATTTATTTCAATATTTTCATTCCCTTTGTAGCTCACAAGACAGAGTTTACAAGCCATTCCAGTGTGCATTGTAGGACACTGATAAAATAGCACAACCTGCAAACAGTATACCGAAAAAGTTTGGCAAGATGCTGTTTTCCCGTATCATTATCTTTGAAAACAAACAGTGTGCTAATAATTCTAGGAACAACAAAAATAAAAGCAAGGCATGCTTGTCTGAGACCTGCTTGGGAAAACACAAAATCTCAGCCAGGCCTGAAAAAAGCATCTTCCCGAAAGAAAGGAGAATCTTCCTGCCTGGAGGAGGCAATGAGGTGACAACACACATGGTCTTGGCACTGTGGGCTTACCCAACACATATCACTTCCACAAGCCACTGAGGTCCTGGTGCTGCCCTAGAGAGTCCAGCATGTGAAATAGTGCTCTGCGGTGGACAGTCTTGCACTGTCTGGCCATGGGGAACAACAGCATCAGGAGGATCAAAGAAAACCAAAGAAGGACCAAATGTGATCCTGAGTTCAAGTTATTAAGCCCTTTCTGCCTCTGAAAACAGTTGCTTAGGCTGGGCAGCACACTGCAGATTCTCCTGGGCCCTCTTCTGTGTGCAGAGCCATTCTCTTGGATTACTTTCCTATATCTGGGCCCCTGGGAACGGAGGGTTGGCATTTCCGATTTCAACCTTTGAGACACTGGCGTTCGTATCCCTGTTTCTAATTGTGCCCAGCCCTAGCCTTACAATAATGCAAAACACAAACTCCATTCCTACTCAAGGTGGACTGGAGTCACAATATTAATTAGATCGGACAGCAGACTGCCACAAACTCATCTCCGTTTGCAAGGATAGGGTATTATTGACATCTGGTATAGGAATGAGCCCATGCCTATGGAAATATATAAACCCACAATTAGTTTTTCCAGGCTGCTGATGAATTAATTGAATAGAGGTTCATAAATCTTAAAAAGAAGGCAAAAGATGTGATAATAATATAGAGCAATAATAAATTCTGCGTAGCCTTTTGTCCCTCTGGTTTCTTGGTTATGGAGATCCAGAAAGCTGTAGAGATTTAGTGAAATGAAGTCACTTAGCTAGAAAATAATGATGAGCAGCACCACTGTAGTATCATAACTCTAATGTCCACAGTACCGAGCACCAGGGCTGTCACAGTACTCACAGAGCTAGAGCTTGCCTTGCCTGTCCTCTGCTGCTGTTCATGCTTACGTGTCGTACTGCTTGGCTCTGCTGCGCCTCTCTGCAGAGCAAGGGAGGCATTATGGCTGGTCCATCTCCTCCTTAGCAAGGTGGAAGGGAAAACCAGAGCCAAGTTAAGCCTCCTCCCATCCCCCAGGATAATGCTACACAGCAGCAAAAGCAGCCGCAGAAATCTGTACAATGGGAGTCAGTACGCTCAGAGAATCGGACTCAGAACTGCTGTAAGATGATACCAGCTGCGAAGTAGAGGGATAGAGCCGGGAGAAAGGGGCTGTTGTCCCTGATTGCTACCCCTGTCCGAAAGATCCACAGTATGACAAAACCTTGTGGTACTACATGAGCAATACACACCACTTCTAGCGCAACCAGGCTGCGCAAGACAGGTGCTGTCCACCTTGGCTTGCAGGAAAGATGTCACCCAAAGGAAACACTACCTCCCTTTGTCTCTGGGCCAAATCCTCCGGGTGATATAGATCAGTATCACACCACTGAAGTCAATGTTACAGATTCCAGCTGGTTAAATTGGCTTCAATCCACTCAGTCAATGAATCAGACGCTCAGCAGGTGATATACAGTGTTTGACTTGCCTAAGCAATCATTACGTCCAGAGACTCAGAGATCTATTCTGGAGTCTAAGCAAACAAGACAAAATGTGTTCCTCTTTTTGGCTTCATATATATCATTTCACATTAAAAAGATTTCTTGGGTTGGAGGCATCAGCATTACTTCCAGCAGATCCTGGTGCTGAAAACTGACGGTACTTATGGCTGTGTTTATTTGCGCTGATTTTTTTTTCTTTTTCCAGCTGCCTCTATTAGCACAATGGCTAAATGGAAATTCAAATCACTGTGGTGATTAGCTGCAAATATTGCTTTTTGCAATGGATTTGGTGTCCCAAACAAACAAAGGACCGTTCTCCAGTGCGCTGCAGACAGCATGATTGTGTACTTCACAGATGTCTTTGTGCAATCAGCTTTTCATTACTGGCCTTAAACATAACTTTTGATAGAGCACAGAGAAAAGAGTGGCCTGTGGCGGGAACCAAAGTTCCCTTACGTGGCACACAGTCTTTCCTGCCCTGCAGACATATTGATTACTGAGGGGCTGCTGACTGAATGAGGTGCTACTCAGCGTGAGCATGGCTGGAACAAGCCCTATATAATTAAAGAAAGGAACAAATGACCTGTCCAAAAACTTACGGTGACTATCCCATAGCACTGTAATTCATAGCCAGGTGCTCTTGCTTGTTTTTCTATGCTGTAGGAAAGACCCCACAGCTGAAGGCTAACAAATTATACAAAAAAGGAAGGAGTTGTCTCTAGAGCTAAGGAGATACTGGGAAAAAACTGCTGTCTCCTGAAGCAGGATCTAAGGCATCTTTCTTCAAAGATGTGAAACCTGCCTCTGAGAGCATTACAGTTGGGCTGAGCACAAGCTCCTCAAGAACTGACACAAGTCTGCAGAAGAGAAGACAGACAGCTGACCAAATAACAATTTGCAAGTTTGCGCAAGACAGAAAGGCAAGGCAGAGTCTATTCCCTCTATGCATAGTGAGCAGATCAAGTAGTCATGGCTGAGGGAGATTTAGATGAGACATGTTTTGAATGTCAGAGAATAATTGCTGCACTTCTACTATGGCTCATTTTTCAAGGCTAGACAAACATGTCAGACAAGAAAAAGGTAGAGCTCATCCTGCCTTGAGGAACAAGAAGACCCTAGATGATCTCTTCAAGTACCTTCCCGTCCTTTTTTCTATGATCATAATCTAGTATTGAGCTGGTAAAGCCTCGGCCACAGGAAATCACAAATCTCACATCCAGAGAGAATGGGAATCACCATGTTGAGAAAGAAGCAGTGGGTATGCATCTGCACCACTGCTCTCCTGACTTTCTCATGAAGAAAGGTGTTTGCTCAGAATAGGAAGGGGCAAAAAGCAAGCACTTAAGAGCATGCTTAATCACATAAACTGAAATCTGTGGTGCCTAAGTGCATCTTTATGTGCTTTGCTGGGCTGGAGATGCAATTTCTAATGCATGAAGTTGGAGTACTGGAAGAAGAAAGGCAGCTCTGCACAGACAACAGGAACATTGCAGGGTGTCAAGACAAACCATTGTGAATGACTGAACAAATTAAAAGCAAGGAAGCATTTTTAAAAGCCAATGCAATAGTAAGGAGATTTTTAAATGCATAGCCCTGGACTGCAACATTACAGGAGAGGAAATAAAATAAATTTCTGCTCTAACATGCCATTGTTCTGCTAAGTTGGCTTTTTTTTTTCAGCAAGGGGTGATGGGTAGACAGAGAATAAGGTAGTAGAGAGGAAAGGAGACAAACACAGCAGCCACACAACAGCATCTTCTAGTAATACGCTGTGCCACTAAAACTGTAACCAAAATACATGGAAGCAGGAAAGACAAAAAACATTTCAAAGGGATTCCAAACTGCTCCCAAGGAAAGGACTTGGAGCAGGTCTTTGCTCTCAGGGGAATAATCAAAAAAGATACGGTCTATTCCCGATTTTGTTAGTAGCTTGCTGTGTGGCTGTGCAAATCATTGCCTTTTTCTTTGCGTCAGTTTCCCCACTGTCTGTCCATATTCACTGTGTAAAGCACATCATGAGCAAATCAATAAATGAACTACCTGAGAGGGCACAGTACAGGGGAGCAGGCTTGTCTCTGCCTGAGACTTGTTCCAGAGGAGTGCTATGAGGGTCCCACTCTTAATATTAATAAAAGTTCTTAGTATTGATAAAATTCTGGCAACAAAATTGATGCTTCATTATCAGAGAGAAAACTGTGGCTAGAGTAAAGACCTTCTCAATGCTTCAAGGTCTAAGCAATCTCCTAAATACCTTTGTTTTTAACTCCTTCCCTCGCCTTATAGCCCGAAACAGTAAGAAAGAGAAAAGGAAAAGATGTGATCAATAATTAAAGGACTGGAAATGAACAAATGGAATTAATTGTTCCAAGAAGGGTGAGAAAAGGAACCTGAGAAATATCATCTATCTTTATCTCTCAGTCTGGCAGAAAATTTACAAAGTGTCTTTTAAAACAGATTCTGAGGTTATATATTCACTGGTTCAGGTTTCTGAGTGATGCAGATTTGGGGCGGGGGGGGGGCAGGGTTTTTTTTCCTTTTTACATTATGCTTTCTCATTTTATGACACTTCTCAGACTTGAATCATTCACAGCAGATGGCTCCATGAATACTGGATATTTCCATAAATAATGACAGATTTCCCTCCAGTCTCCCCACCCTCCTCCACTCCACATGCCCAAGTCTTTTGTGTGCTATCTGCAGATACACATTCAAATTCTGGTCAGCAAACAAGCCTATCTAGTACCATTGTCATTCCTGCAAGCCCAGTAGAATCAGTAAAACAATGAACTCATCATCCCATCTGATTCAAGAGCATTTTTTCCAAGCAATTCTGAGACAGAAGGGAAAAACTACAAGACATTTAATGGAATTGAATACCTACAGGGGTAACAGTAGAGAACGACTGCAGAAAGCATCCTAATGCTCTGCAGCACTGGCAAGACAGATTTCCTGCACGATGACTTTTAGTTCAGTGGTGGCAAAGACACGTCCTCAGGTCCCTCTGAATACCTTGGCCACCAAGGAAGCGCCAAGCCTTATAGCAGGTGAGGAATGGGACCTGAATTTAGCTATGGAAACTGTTTGCATAGGAGGAATTTCTAACAAAACAAGGAATCCCAAATGCCAAAAGGAGCGCAAAAAATCCTTGATGTTGGGGCATAGTATTTGTGTTTGACCTACCTATGATAGATGATGTGTGATGCTACTGTCTCACAGAGATAAAAGCAAGGTGGCTTTTAATTCAGGACATTAAGAGGAAAATATTAAAAGATTCTTATCAGAGCAATAATTTATGGTTAACTTACTGCTTCAAGTGCTCATAATCTGCCATCTATATACATTTCTATCAAATGACCCTGTAAATAATTAATAGATCTAATTCTGTCAGTGTTGCCAGGGCAGGTTTCCCTGTAGAAGGTTAATGCTATGATTTAATTCTTTATTTATGTGATTAGCAGCCCCAATCAGGCAGTTTTAATGAGGTCGCAGGCAGTGGATTATCACAACCGACTCGCCTGGCAAGAACCCTTCAGCACTCTGTGTCTGAATGATACTCACTTCTGCCACACTGTCCAGGTGCCCATGGGAAACTGCCAGCAGGTATTGGGGAGCAGAGCCAGGTCCCTAGCTGGGCACCAAACACTATTTAATCCTTTACAGGTAGTCTGACCTTCATTAGATAGCCACAGTAGTCCAGGTAAAACGTGGAAACATAGGAATTGCTGAAGCACATCAGCCCCAAGGCTCATCTATGCCACTTTCTTGTTTCAGAATGTCCAGAAAAGGAAAGACAAGAATATCACTATAAGGAGATGCAGGATAATTTGTCACTACAGCAATGCCTTAGGCTCATCTGTAATAGTTAGCATTTGGATTAAATCCAAATGACGATGCTCCCCATGTCAACAAGAGTACCTGGCAGTTATTAGATTCTTCACGCTCAACGTAGGGAAGGAATTGATAGAAGTGCAGCATTTTTAAGATTTCATAAATCTGCATTTCTATGTACAAAAAAGCTTTAAGCACACAAAGAAAGCAGAAACAGTGTGCCTTTCTTTCCTTTACTTGCTCTTGTTTTTTTCATTTTTTCCCACTCCAGTTCTCTAGATCTCTCTCCGTGTTGCTTAAGGTATTAAGGGTCACATGCCACTATCCATTTTCATAAGGATACCTGAGACCAGAGCATTCACCTCGCACTCTAACCTCTCACGTAACCGGTGTCCTCACTCCTTGCGAGAAGGGCTATCAAGGGACCCTCTGCTGTCAGCCATTCTGATTTTAACAGGGTTGATAGTAATAAGGGAGCACTGAAAAAGCATGGCCTGCCTAAGTAGGAAACAGAGAGATCTCCCTGTTTTATTGTTCACAACCTCCATTCAGTCTGGTTGAGAAGGGCAGGAGAAACAGCTCAGGTGTTTCTTTTCCTTCTTCTACTGTCCCTCTTCCTCTGTCAACAAAGGTGTCTTTCCACCTCTTTACTGACCAGCCTTTCTTTTGGTTTGTTTTCTGTGGGGTTGCTTTGTTGTTTTTGTTTTTTTTTTTTTTAATTGAATTTTGTTTCCCCAGCCAAACTGCCTTCAGCTCCTGTTCTGTTTATTATACTCGGCACAGAAAGGGATGGAAAGGAACGAATCTTGGAAGAGAAACAAAAGCCTGCAATAAGCTGTATTCTCAATTACCCTGTAGCACACTGACTGGGAACAAGAAGACTTGCCACGCTGACATATACAGCTGAAAATTGGGTTTGCTACATACAGGGGTGTTAAAGAAAGCCTTTCACCACATGTCTTGCAGACTGCCACTGTGCTATGGCCTTCATAAGCACTCCATCGCTTATTGGCAGAGGTATAAAAATGTCCTTTGGACAACAGACAGCTCAGGTAAGCCCTAGATTTGCAGGAAAGTAGATAAAAGGCTAGCGATATTTCTATCACTAACTCACGGACAGGTTTTTTTCTCTCTAACAATTTCCACTTTGGCAAGTTCGGGGTCATTAAAACAACATCCAGAACAAATAATTAAAGATATTGTAAAAGATCACACAAAATTCAGTGTTCTCACTGAAAGCAGCAACTATTCCCACTTCCATTTGTTAGTTGACCCCAGGCCTCCATCAGGCTGAGCACTTTTCTGTCTCACTCACACACTTGCTCAGTTTCCTCTGCTAAATCCCACTGAAAATAATGGAAACTCTGTGTATAAGATAAAGTGCGCAATGTTTATCAGCAGATGGGACCATCCCAATCCTCTGATCAGATTTCCAGGAGGCTACAGACCAAAGATCTCATTTAGGAATTTCTGTCCTATGCATAGGGAAAAAGAGCCAGTCTCCTGCGTTCAGAGACATCACCACAATCACTGCTGGTTTAAGTTACCATTAAGGCTGCAAGTCCGATGGCTGAGACACTGCCATCCAAATCCCTCTGTACAGACCCCAGCAGAGGAGCAGGGGTGACAGCTGTGGTCACAGTATTTTAAACTGTCCCACCAGGAACTGAGAGCACATATGGCTCACTGCCCATTGATCTGGCTGCTGGGCTGGCAATATTCCCACCAGGAACCCCCTGCAGGGCACAATCGGGTCATGTACTTTGGGTTTGGTATGACTAAGCAGGACTAGGTGACATAAAGCTACTCTCTTTCTGCATTTCTGCCCCTCCCTTAGCCTGGCAGGGAACATTAGCCACTTGTTTCAATCCGTTATTGCTTTCCATCAGTTTAAAAGGAACCGTGGAGGTAACGGCAATATATTCTCTCAACAGGCAAATAGAAGAGAAAAAGAGAGGAAAGTGCTGAGCCCACCAGCACTGCCTGCTCACGCTGCAGATTATTGCAGGGCTCAGGAGAATAGCTGTAGAGAGCTTTCCTAAAGACCCTACTGAGGCGGTGTCACATACAGAGCAATGTCCTCGTTATTCTCATGCAGCAGCAAGCAGCTGCAGGGGACCCCGGGGAACCAGGAGCGAGGGAGCAGAGCATCCAGGCAGCCTCTCATGCATCAGCTCCAGCAGCGGGCAGCAAGGCAGCCTGCACTTGCAGAGGGGAGGCAAACGCTACTGGTTCAGTTTGTGCTGGATAGTTTTCTGGGGGTTGGTTTACATTTCTTTTTTAAAGAATTGTTTGTCTTCTGGCAATTTTCTATTTGTTTTGTTTACAAACAAAACCTCTGCTGAAGATCTCTTACTCCCACAGATTATTTTTTTTTTTTTGCTAGGGGAAGAATTAATCCAGAAAGTGGAGACTGATGAGACTTCCTTTTCCCTTATCTGCCACTAATTCAGAGAGCACATTCCCCTTGTTCCCTTACAAGTGTTGTTTGCAAGGTGCTGTCCTCTCTGATAATATGTCTTTAACATTTGGTTTTGTCCCTTGAAGTTTCCCTCTTCTATTTCACATCCTGATTCTTTTAAAAACACATCCTAATCTCCAGGCAGCTCCATCTGCCAATTATTTACATTTCTGGGTCTTTTTTTCCATAAGGAACTCACTTCTGTTCCAGTCTTCAGACTGGGAGACATAACTATGAAATGCAGGACAGTTTGGAGATCAAAGCAAGCGCAACTCCTGGATCTGTGCCCAGGCTAACCTGAGCAGAGATGCCCCATCCACACATTGACTCCTCCAGTGCCAACCAGCAGATTAGTATTTCAGGAATTTCATCACAAAACCCTGGCTGGCTCTTTGTTGTTTTGTCATATTTATTGATGCTCCCACTCATTCTGTTATTATTATAGCTTCTATCAATGTATTTGTTGTAAACAATCAGGTTTGCTACTGTGGAGCTCTGGGATTCTCTCAGGAAACAGTTCAAAGAGAATGGTGTCGCACTGGTCCTTGTCCTCTGGTACTGGAACACAAGCTAGGGGGCGCTATAGTTACCACTTGACCAGTTTCATCCATACTCTTGCCAGGAGAGACATTGCACTGCAGGAACCTTAAAGACCACCTACACAGCAAAATCACAAAACATTCTATTTTTCTGAACGCTCCTTCTGTGTATTTATTGTTTAATGGTCCTACAGACTCCAGCAAGCTTCCTGCTTCATGTGTTTGACGCAGGACTTATTAGGGATTTTTTTTGTGCTTTCTCTACATTGGTCCAACTCTTCTGGCCTTCGTTACCACAGTTTTCCCTATAAGGTGCCTGGGTTTATGAGCCTTTCTACTTTTCTCGTTTGTCAGCCCCAAGCTATTTGAAGGACGCCTTCTTGCTTTTAGTAATATACTTTACCTGCTGTTTAGCCATCTCAGCTTCCTTCTGTTTTTTTCTCAAAGTGTTTTTTTTTTTTTATAAATGGGATACATTTTCTCCGGGATTCCATCACTGTGTCTTTAAATAGCCTTGATTTTACTTGCTATGATTTAACTCTTTTAGCCTCTTCTAGCTTCTCCTTTTTGAAATTAAGCATGACAGCAGTGGATGTTACAGCTATGGTTGCTTCTGCAAGAATGCTCCATCTAAATACATTGTGCTCCCTGAGGCAGAGTGGGCCTTTGACAGTAATACTATGAACCACGCACAGTCCACTTGCCTGGCTTTCAGGAGTTACTTCCTCTCTTCTGGCTTCCTTGACTAGCTGCTCCATGAAGCGGTCACCCATAATGTCTCAAAGAGCAGACTTGACACTATACCCTGATGTGACATTTAGCCAAGCTACAAAGGGGTCACAGAAATTGTTCATCTTTATTGTGTTTGCTGCCCTCAAAAACAGTCTGTTCTCTTGCAGAATGTCACAGTTACCATCACCGTCTTGGGCAATCAATGGATAATTTAGTCCTAATGTAGCGTTTTTCCTATTGAGGCCTAAAATTTATGTCTGAGTTGCCGACATGACTCTTTTACTGATCTGATTTGATTCCAAGCCTTCACTAACACAAAGCACCACTCCTCCACCAGTACTTGGCTCTATCTTTCATGTAATGCTGTGCTCCTCAATCTTACAGTGCTCCTTGACTCTCCCTCTTCCCTCCCTGAAGCTTGCAGTAGGCTTGGTACATCAATACTGTGGCTTATAGTTATTTCTTAGGCATTTATACAGAAATGCATGACCTGTTGCTCTCGTTTCCTACTTCTCTGCAGCCTGATTAAATGATGCTCTCTTAGCACAAACTGTTGATTACCTTTCTTGATTGATTGCTGCTGACTTCTGCCCTGACCTTTAATTTAAGGACATGGAATTGTCACGATTTCACCTCTCGGAGAATGCACCATCTCAGAGCACACCTGGTTTCTAGAAGGAACCAGCTTTACCTAGAACCTTAGGCTGCTGAGGTGTTTTTCTGTGTCCTGTAGGCTCAGTCCAGTTTTGACAAAGTTCGCATTGTAACTCCTGGGGACATCAGCGATAGCTGCATCTTGTCCTGCATGCATTGCTTGTACAGATCACCTCTTAAAATCTTCCCTCATCTCCCCTTTAAATGGGAAAGGGGCAAAGAGCAGAGCTCTTACCAAACTGCTTTGTTCTTATCAAAGACCACTACACACACTTATATTCTCATGTGCCCACCGAAAATAAACTTGTATCACACAGCCAGATCTAAAAGAGCACTATGAAGTGACATTTAGGCTGTGAAGCCTTAATTTAGGCACCACAATGATTAGAGTGTTTTAATATCGTAATAACTGATAAATAGACTATGTGTCAGACATTTCATTCCCTTTTAATCAAAACTCCTAGTCTGCTAAATTAATCACCCCCTTGGGGTACAGTAGCACATTTCCAATTTAGTCATAGAGCATCATTAATAATGAAAAGTTCTGGAAGCAAATTTTTCTATTCATGTTTCTTTGTATGATCCAGCAGGTTTAAAGAGACAAGACAGAGAAGGTAGAAGACATCAACACCTTCCAGCAATGCAAATAAACAAACATTATTTTTTATGTCAATCTTCTAATGACTCTCCTCCTTGAATATTAAGAATATCACAAAACACAGAAAGCCAGCCAGAAGTGGTTTGATTTTACCCAAATGGTATTAACAAAATCAACGCTAAAATGCATGAGAAATGGAGAGCAATGCTGCATTTTGAACAGCTCTTCTAATGTGGCACCATAAATTTGGTCTCTTTAAATTGGTTAATTTCAGAATAAAACTGTTTCTAAGCAAGCATTCTTTATCTGGTATGTCTTGATTTTTCTCACTAAAACAAAACAAAAAAAATCACTAAAAAGTTTTTTCTGCTCTTCTGCCAAATCTTAAACAAATTTCTCCACAGAGAAGAAATTTATGCCCCACCCACTAATGGACGTGCTTCATTTTTCTGTTCAAGTGTTGTCTAACTACATATATAAATTTTTGACATATATCATGATAACGCTATCTGGGGAGAATGAGTGGCGCTGACTATATGCAGAGCTAATGGCAGCACTAGTTTTGCTGGATTTTAGGGAAGCGTTTCCCTTACTGTCCACACTTGGATGCAGAATGGCAGGCTGACTCTGAGCCAGTGAAACTTTCTCAGGACACAGGTCAAGCTATATTTTTAAGTGTCCATTGATTTCTTCCTGTCTGATCTGATGTGTGCAGCAGTGGCATAGGTACTTGGGAGTAAGTCCATGTAGCTCTCCTTTGGCATTCCCACAGTGCCATACCTTTATCTTTTGGCATTTCCACCGGAATCAACACAGGGAGAGCAGACTTTTAAGTAGCCACCAGCTGCCCTGGATTTGCAAGTTGAGAGTCTCCAAACACTTTGTTGTTTGTAGCATATACTGGGCTATCACAGTTAGTACCAAAAAGGTAATGCACATTCACCTTGCTTGTGCTTGGGATGTCAACCAAAGTAAATATATTGCAGATTCAGAGAGACACAGCTACAGTTGTTAACACAGCAAGTATCTCTGTATATCTATGTCTGTATTGAGAGATCATCTAGTCCTGATGCACTGCTTAACTTTATGCCCCATGAGTAACAGGCAGGCCTCTGCTATGTAAACAGGCGAGCTTTAGCTATTGGAACAAACACCTGATTAGAAGACTTCTTTCTGTTCCTGGGGCTTGGAAGACTTTCTCCAGGTGCACGAAGCTTTCAAATAAAACCCTTCTGCAAATCACTCTGGTGTGCTGACAGCCCATACCACTCCTGTCCCTCCTCCACTGGGAGAGCCATAAAAGTCCAAGGCCAGAAACTGCTGCTGAACCAACAAGCAGGAAGGATTTACGGCTGACAGTAACACTTGACCTCATCAAACTCCACTCCGGGCCATTTATCACTCCTCTGTAGGAAAGCAAAAGCATTAGGTTTGGGGAGGCATCACGGGAGAAGGAAGGAAGGGAGAGGGAATCACAGTCACATTAGCTCCACTAAAAGGTACAGAAAAAAACACCAGCAATACAAACAAGTGCCTAAATGCCCTTGAAAGCTAGTGTCTCAGGAAAAAACCCTAGGCATTAAGTGAAATGGATTTAAAACAAATGCTGAAATTTATCAAATAGCTGAGTAACGTTTTGTCTCTAAAGCTATACAGCAAAGAAAGATCTGCCTAGTTTAAAATGGGGAACATCTGCTGTAGCAGGCAAGAGCAAGCAAAAGAGATGGTCAAAAAGCCTTTCTGTTGCATGGCAGTCACAGAGAAGATGACTAACGTGCCTTTGTCTGGGGGGACACAGCAGGCAGAGCCTTGCAGGTGGACTCAGGACAGGAAAGTCTGTCAGCATTCTGGCTTAGCCTCACTGCCATGGTGATGGTAATAACCCAGAAGACACATAAGTGAGGAGATATCTCGAACTACAGTGTTTCAGCATCTGACCTGCTAGCAAATAACACATTCAGAGAACATACATGCAGGCAGGGTGGCTCGCTCCTGCTGGGCAGGAAATAACTGAGTGCCTGCACCAGAGTGACCACAGGCTCTCTTACTGCTGTAAGAAGGAAATTACAAAGGACAACCAGTGGAACAGTTGGACTGTGTCCTGCAAGAGGCATAGAACAGAGAGATCCTGAAGCAACAGCTTGGAGGAAGTCGAGCAGTCTGATCACCTCACCCTTTTACTCAAATAAATGTTGTCCCAGAGGAACATTTCTTAACATTTGTTTCACCAGTGATGCACGCACCCTGGCTTCTCTTCCTTTGCTCTGTATTTTTGAAAAGCATACACAAAGAGAGTTAATGAAAGGTTTTTTTAAGGGCAGGAGCAGAAAATCTCTGCATACAGGGAGTAATGAAGGAGAACGAAGACTTCATAAAAAAAATACTGTCTTTTTTCAGTCTCTCCTTCCAAATTTCAAGCACTCCCAATGATGCTTTTAGACAGGTGCCTAAGAAGAGAGACACTCCAAACCAGTACTGGCTTCTAAAGATCCCAGCTTTATGTTTTATCAGAACAGTCTGAAGCTGAGATGCACCTTCATTTTGCCTGAACGTAAGCGCTGAGAAGAGGATTCCAGGAGAGCTTACCAGCCTTCCGAAGCACACATATGGGCTTAATTAAGACAGCTGGGACTCCAGTGACCATTTATACTATCAGGAGATAGAGCTGTTCAGCATCATAGCCACCCTCTTCTCTTCATATCAGCAATTTCTGGTGAACCAATGTCCAATGTTAAGGTGTGAACCCCCTGACATTACCAGTGAAATCACAAGTTCTTAAAGATTCCCAAAGGGCCAAGGATGGACAACACGATATCTGTTTCACAGCTGATTCCCTCAGTGCCATAAGTAAATAAAGACCAACACAATATTGACAGAAGACAGCAAATTCATGTGTGGCAGTAATAGGCAGGAAATACGCGAAGATTATGGTTTAAGAGGTACAGAACGGAAATAAAAAAACAATGTAAAAGAAAGGCAAATAGAAGCAGTCAAGAGCAAGGAGAATGGCCAAAAAAATCACTCACAGAAAGTTACTAACTATGGGAGAAATGTGTTATGTAAGCACAATAATCAAATGTCAAAGAGAATTTCAACATCTGCAGGTGAAAAACTCTACTAAACCCAGGCTCAAGGACGAAGGATTGCACTCAAGCTACCAGACACCTCTTTTACTGTCTTAAATTTTACATTGTTAGCAGATGTTTTTATAAATAAGCAATCTTATTTCATCTTAATAAGGTATAATATATATGGGGAACTGAGGCACTGAAACTATTTGTACTGACTTTCTGCACACAGAAAACGTAACACATTTCTTGCACCCCTGTTACTTCTGTGCAACATAACAAAGTCAGTTGACTTAAGCTTTGGCTACTTATATTCACCAAACTACTAATGATTTCTACGTATTCTGTCACTGGCATACAACAGCCAATGCTTCTCATCAGGTTCTTTAAAGTCAAAGAGCAAATATGAGTGAAAAGGGATTTTATTATTCTTTGAGAAGATTTTATTTGGAGTATGAAAAGCAAATATATATATAAAAAAAATTGTCCCTAAAACTGAAAGCTGTCCAGTTGGAAACAGCAAATTGAGAGAAGTTTGCATTTCTCATATGCTGATTCTCCCCCATGGATCTGGTGAAATCGTGTCCTCAATGACACAGCACAGCCCTGTCTCTGAGGGAGGAAAACCCATCGCAATGCAGGGTCCGAGGAGAGTGCAGCACAGCAAACACAGCCTGGCTTCTTGAGACCAATTTAGATTCTAAAGAAGAATGAGACTGAGGCTTGAGAGCTGCAGCTTCTAGAAAGTACAATCATTAAAAAAGAAAAAAATATTCTGAAAAAAGCACTCTTTTCTGAAATATGTTATTTATTTTTAAAAAAAAGAAAATATTTTCCATCAAAAGTCAGAATTGGCTGACTTTTTAGTAATCCTAGCACCAGATAAATTACAACATTCCTCACTACAGCTTTCCAACCCAGTAATCCTACAAAGAACTGTGCAATCAGAATTTTAAATGCCCTGGGAACTGAGTTACTACCACATGGTATCCAGCTATATTCATCATTATAATTTCCTAATATTATATTAACATTTACTAGTTTAGCACTTGAATCATCTAGCACGACACTGCTAAAATGTATGTCCTGAACTCAGTACCATGCAGAACAGTTTTGCCTCTCTCTCCTTGGCTGTCATTTCTTCAAGTTTTTAATAATCTTGATCTTTTAACATTTTATGTCCTTATGAAAAGTGCATGCTTCCACATATAATATTATTTTGTCTTTTCAGTTACAATCACAGAATTAGATCAATCTATAGGTACTTCTGCCTTTTCAACAGTTTCCAGGTTTTTAATAGAATCAAGATGAAAGTGTTACTTTCTCTCACATTAAGTAAAATATGCTGCATGAATGGAGTGTGCATTTTCTGCATGGGGGAATGAGCAGATTGCCAATTTACTTATGTTGTTCTTCCCAATACTGCATTAGAAAGGATGCTGGAAATCTCTGATTGTACCACTCTCTCTCTCCTCCATGTGTGAGTTTATGGTACTTAAGGTAAATAGTTCTTATCCAACTTCACATCAAGGGTAATGTGTTGTTATACTTGGTTGCAAAGAGTTACAATGATAAATTCTTTTTACAGTGGGGTTTTTTTTTATCATATCACATATGTTTTCAAACTTCTTTGGTGCACATTTTCCTTTTAAGAGTTCTACATTTTGTTTAGTGTTCAGCTCTGTTTGGCAATAAATAGGGTTTCACCTCCTCCCCTTCCCACGTTGTGCCTCCAGTGTGTGGACATAATTGATTCAAAGCTTGAAGAGCTCACCTAATCTCTGCTCTGCCTAGAAAAAGAATCAGCTCACCAAACAGCATTTTCTTGGCTTTCAAATGAGTAGCACGGTATTTTGAACAATTTAACTGTTTCTTTTTCACTGTGGTATGAAATAAATAGCTTCTGAATAAACATTATTTAAGGTATATGTTCGTTTAAACCATAATACAGTACCCATACCCATACAATACCATCTAAAGAGCAGGCATACCCATTTCTCTGTACATACTGTAAATTTTCCATATATTCTCTTCCAACAATATCTGTTTATTGTCAGTAGCAAAGCAGCAATACTTAGCTTGAAATGATGCTCTTTAGGAGGGGGGCTTCTGAGCACATAATACTTGGTGGCCCATCTTTGCGCTCCCACTTTATTTATTCCAGGCACTTTACTCTTATACAGAAACCTCCCCAGCCACTGGAATTACATTGAATGTATAGCACGTTAAGTCTCTTCTTCATGTGATTCCTCATAAGATTAGGTACTAATCTGCATACCGAGACTATCCAAATCTAACATCATCAACAGAAAACACTTTGAAACAACTATTAAACTTTGTGCTCCAGGGCATACATTGTTCCAATTACAGCTCAGCAGAAGACTTATGTGGGACTAGATGATCATCGTTAACATCTGTTTACAGCACAGGTCATTAAGACCATCCACTGGTATTTCTGGTACTGCTGGAAACCAGCTGGGCTTTGGGTTTGATCCAGTCTGGCAGTTGCTGGGAGTCTGTGTCTTTGGATAAACTGAGAGGCAGCCTGGTTAGCCCACTTAGAGCATAACAGGATTTGTATTCTCATTAGAAATGCCATTGTTCCTCCTTCAATTATCTTTCTGCCCTTCTTTGCCTTTCTTCATTCCCAGCATGAAGGTAAGAGGTGCGTAAGTGGTACCACTGTGCACAAGACTGGCACATGAAGAAACTGCTGCCTCTGCCAGCCTGACAACCCACAGGTCAGATCCTATGCTGGGCTACACTGCTGTCCTGCTCAGGATGTCAATTTACTTAGTGGATGATGTGCTTCCGTAATGCTCTCTCTAAAAGAAGATGCGTAATTTAACCCCAAAATGATGACATCAAGGCTGGAAGATACTTCTGTGATCATTCACTCTGATGTCTTACTGATAATTTCACTCGGTGACCCTTAGATCATGGGGAAGCAATGCACAGAAGAAAGCATGCAGCAGTTTCTAAAATACTATTCTCAAAACCACCATTAATTAAAAAGAAAACTGACAAAAAAGCATGACATCAATTTTTTTCTCTGAAATGGGCTTATCAATAATGCATCGTTTGTTTTAAGGGAATGGATGCAAAAGTACACAGGTAAATGGCTACTGTAATTTACTGTGGTTCCTTATTGCAAGGCAGGCTAAATATACTTTTCAAGATATTTTTTTCCTGCAAGTAAGCATCTTTGCTATTGTGTCTACTATGCATTAACTTGGGGAGTTTGGCTCAATCTCCCATGACACACGGAAGTGACCAGCCTGCAGTATGTACCCCTACATATTAAGAAGAACTTTTGCCAGTTCTGTGTTAACATCATAAGATATGAATGGCAGCGTTTTCAGCATGTGCATGCAACTTAGGAGCCTAAATACCATTTTCAAAATTGAAGTAGGTAGATGGATCAAAAAAATTAAATTGCAAGAGTGCCATCTAGCTCAACTTTCACTGAAAGAGCAACAACACCTGGATATTCAACACGTGGACATTCAATAAATTTCACAGGAACCTACAGCCCATGATAGCTCTAAAAATTGCACACTTAGGGTCCAAAATTCCTTAGTAATTGAAGAAAATATGTTCCAGAAACCACTGGAATACAGGACTTAAGACATTTCATTCTGTAGCCTCCTTGCCATGAATAGCAGCAGCAATGGCTGGGGTCTGATGTCATATCAGTATTTTCATAGAATCATAGAATGGTTTGGGTTGGAAGGGACCTTAAAGACCACCTAGTTCCAACCGCCTGCCATGGGCAGCGACACCTTCCACTAGACCAGGTTGCTCAAAGACCCATCCAACAGGGCCTTGAACACTTCCAGGGATGGGGCAGCCACGACTTCTCTGGGCAACCTGTTCCAGTGCCTCACCACCCTCAGAGTAAAGAATTGCTTCCTAACAACTAATCTAAATCTACCCTCTTCCAGTTTAAAACCACTACCCGTTGTGCTATCACTACACTCCCTGATAAAGGGCCCCTCCCCACCTTTCCTCTATGCCCCCTTTAAGTACTGGAAGGCTGCTATAAGGTCCTCTCAGGGCCTTCCCTTCTCCAGGATGAACAACCCTAGCTCTCTCAGCCTGTCCTCATAGCAGAGGTGCTCCAGCCCTCTGATCATCTTCGTGGCCCTCCTCTGGACCCGCTCCAACAGGTACATGCCCTTCTTATCTAGAGGGCCCAAGAGCTGGATGCAGTGTTCCAGGTGGGGTCCCACCAGCACGGAGTAGAGGGGCTGAATCACCTCCCTTGACCTGCTGGCCACGCTTCTTTTGGTGCAGCCCAGCATGATGTTGGCTTTCTGGGCTGCAAGTGCACATTGCCGGCTCATGTTGAGCTTCTCATCAACCAACACCCCCAAGTCCTTCCCCTCAGGGCTGCTCTCATGCCATTCTCCACCCAGCCCGTATTTGTGCTTGGGATTGCCCCGACCCAGGTGCAGGACCTTGCACTTGGCCTTGCTGAACTTCATGACGTTCACACAGGCCCACCTCTGAAGCCTGTCCAGGTCCCTCTGGATGGTATCCCTTTCCTGCAGCGTGTTGACTGCACCACACAGCTTGGTGTCATTGGCAAACGTGCTGAGGGTGCGCTCAGTCCCACTGTCCATGTCACCAGCTGTTGACTAACTCTACTGTGCTTTTGCATGCAATATATTTGAATATATTTGCATATATTTGCATATATCTGATAAAATGAACAAATAATGTATCAAAGCAAAAGGCAGCATTGTGAGGACAGACCGTTTATATTAACAGTGTTCCAAGTTTGCCTAGTCAAAGTCTTCTGCATCTTCAATTTACTCTCCAAAAGACTCCTGATATTCTCTACCTATGTACCCAGCATCCTGTGTATTGTGGTGAAAGGTGACCACCTCTCCTCATTCACACCCACTCAAGCTCTCTCTTGGAGAGCACTTAGCCCTTCTCACTATTATTCTACATCCTCAAACTCTTAACTGGTCAAACAGTAAATGTTACAGTTTGCTAAAAATCAGAAGAAGAAAAGAAAACTTGGTGGAAGCTGGTGGCAGACTTGCTGTGACAAGGGTAACAAATTCTGAATCAAGTTCCTGTGCTGTGAGTCTCTCCTGGTCTTCCGCTCTGTGGCAGGTAGCTGCTTCTACGGAGCAAGTTTCTTTCTATTTCTCTTGGAGACTTCCACTAGCATAAAAAAAACCCAAACCCAAGCACCAATTTGGCTGGAAGGCAACAGAAAAAACAGCTGGATAACCCGCTCTTGATGATATTCATTGATACACAAGACCAAGGTTTCAGTCCCTATTCTCCCACATACCTGGTGAGTAACTTGAAGAGATCAGATAAGAGTAGAGGGGTTAATTAAGAAGCAGCAATTTGTATTATATGCCAGCATGATCCACAGTCCACTGAAATCAATGGAAAGGATCCCTGTAGTTAATTCAAATTAATTAACCCAACTATGATTGACTCTTGAGTGCAGTGCGTGGCAAGCTGGAAATCAGAAACAGAGTTATATTTTACATAACTTTATGTAAGAGATTAAAAGCCAATATGATCAGGACATATGAAATAGTATTTTCTACATATTCTTAGAGTCACGTGTCCCTTTTCATGCTAATTTCCAGCTGAAATACCCCAAAGAATTAATATAAGCCACAGTGTTTGCAAATCAATTAAAAAATAAACATGCCTCCTTTCTTTTAGACATGAAGAAAAACACAGATAACTGAAAAAAAAAATCTCATCAGAGAAAATCCGTAGCATCAGGAATAGGGAAGCAGAACTTAAACTTGCCATTTTGAAAAATAATTTTTCAATGCGCAATTTAAAAATCGCCCAGTAGTGTCTTAACATAAAGCAGCTGCAAGCATGAATAGTGTGGCTTAAAATTTGCCTTTCCTACTAACCTAAGAACCCTGATCTGCACGCTAAATTGTTGGAACAACATTTGTAATTCATAAGTGAGTGATGGGAACGAATAGCATTGTGCTGAGCCTTATTCTCAGCAAGAGCTCTCAGGCTGCTCCCATCCCACAGCACAGTTGCTTCTGACCACAGCTTCTCCCACCGCCCATCCTTTCCCCTTAAAACTTCTGTGTCCTTCCACCCTAGGCAATCAAAACTTTATTCTCCACCAAAAATTTCTACTGAAGAGAACACAAACTCTTGCATCCTATGAAATGGCATATAAAATCAAAATTTCTAGTTCAGAACAGCTGAGAAGACTTCGTTAAGCATGGGCACTGTTCAGGATTATCCACTGGATTTCCCAGCTGGTCACAGGCATGATGTGTACTAGGCTGGGGACAAGTCATGCATGCCCTGACTGTCAAAGCCAGCAGTCATGGATCCCCCTTTTAACTCTGTGTTAGTATGTGTAAATTGGTAAATACATTTTCCAATATCAGAAAAAAAACAACTTAAAGAGCACCCAGAACTTGCAGCTGAAATTAACTCTCAAGAGGAGGACAGAAGCAATACAAAGGCTCTGGATATTTGCTAAAACCCAAATGTTTTTTTGGAAAGACACAATTTTCATGAACTTACCCTAGTAAACAAAATTCCATCAAAACTGACTCAGCATGCTGCACTTTGTCAGGCTGGCTACTACAGAAACAAGGATTTTCTGGGTACGTAGCTCTTGAGTGACCCTCTCCAGTGGAGTTCCCAGGATCAGGAAATCCAAAGTCTCTGGGAGTTTCCAGAGGCCGTGCAGCTAATGAACATTCTGCATTTCTATGGACTCCCCATCTATGTCTTTTAAAGGAGGTTGTGGAAACAAGCTCCATTTTTGCATTTTTTTTTCCTTTAAGAAGTATCACACAGTGGGGAAAAAACACTATGGAAGCTTTAAATCCAAATCAATAAGCAGTTATTACCTCCCCAAGATCACTCCAACAGTTTTATTATCAGTGACACAGGAGCAAATGTGGCAAAAGCAATGTGGCAAAAACACCTATGTGTTATGCTTCTGTGCAGGGTCTGAAGCTAAATTACTTTGGATATTGTGCCAGTGAGAGTTCTGATAATACGTTTTAAGACCAGACGTGGGTCATGTCACATCCATGGATTATGTATGGAACTGTCAAAATTTCCAGAAAACCTTCTGCTACTTTGTGCATGCAGCTGTGTGCTGGTAGCCAAATCTGTGATATTATTTATAATTATAAAGTGCCAACAAGTATAAACATGGAAAAGCACTAAGGATTTAGTCTTGCACATATTGAATAACAACATACATTGACTTCTAGCTGCTCATGACAGACCTTAAAAATACATACACTTTATATCTTGAAAAGCATAAAAAAGGGAAGGCAAAAATAGAAGACTGAGTATAATCCAATGCATAGAGAAATGACGCAAGGTTCTTCTTATCTAACGCTGCATTTCCAGTGAACAACATCATGAGGGACTGAGAAAATTTTCTCACTGCAGATCACAAAATACTGCACTAGTCGGAGGGAGACAGCCAGCATTTTCAGCCACAACCTGGTATTTCCTCTGCACGTGACATGTGTTTTGCTGTCTCACTTGTATGCGTACACGCATATAGACATGCACACACACACAGTGACTGGGCTTGTAAACACACCAACCCCAAGCAAAAAAGCCTTACACAGATTTCTTGTGAGAGGCATGCCCCAAACAGATGGAAATACATCCAAGAGCACTAGAAGCAGCTTTATGGAAACATGCTGCTGGAGTTGAGCTGAGTGTATCTACACTGTTAAAGGCAGCAGGAGCTGTTTTTCTCCTCTCAGCAAGTACCAGGGAGCCCTGAGTCACTGGGGGGAAAGTTCAGTTCTTCTCTGGGAAGAGCTGAAAAACACTGACACTTTCCCCCAGCTCTTGCCTGTGTAAAACTTTCTCTGCCACCACTTTCTCCAAAGAACTTCATTATGTTTCTCCAGATATTAATACTCTAATGCCAATAAAGGCAGTAAGCAACTAGGAAGGTGCTTTTAGCACACAGAAAAACATAAGCTTTGACAACTCTTGTCTTGAAAAACAATAGCACCCTTCCTTTGCAAATTAATTTTAATAACTGTGGCTAGTTTGCTGTGAGTTGAGTAGTTTTGCATGAACACACACAATTAAATTAATATGCAAATGTTCCCATTCCTCTGAGAATACTAAAAGGCATTCTTTACAGCATGTGAGACAAGGGGGAAGAAAAGAGAAAAAAATAGCAGCCCCCAAAACAGTCTTGTTTAGGAGGGTGGAACTTCTTTTCTTTGGCTAAGCCACTGAAAGGGGATTCAAGCCTGACTGAAACAATGCTTGTTGATGAAGCAGAAATAAAGGAGGAAGAGGAGCCTTTGGAGATAAAGGAAAGAGGAAAAGACTGGAGCATCCCAAGTTGTTAAAAACTGACCTCATCAAGCCTAAATCTTCACAAAGGTGGCATTTACTGTGTCAGGCCTCACAAAGGTTCCCATTCTTCCCTTGCCTGTGGGGACCCCCTCATTCTCCAGCCATGTTTGAGCAAGGGCCTCAGACAATTAGCACAGACTCTGGCCCTTCACCCTTCGGCTGTCAATCACCTTCCCAAGCAGATGGGCAGCAGAACAAGAAAAGATGGTTTCCAAGCGGCTTTGCCCTTCGGCTCATATCTATGCGCTGGGGGCCCCTGGGAATGGCGGCCTGGCTGGGAAGGTGTCGGACTCCCTGACAGCAGACACCTCTGCTACCCAGGGCATTGCCGTATGCAGGCAGGGCTTTTTGTACAGCTGGAGCATGAGAGCGGGCACATGGACGGGCTTCCCAGGAGCCTCCGTCCTCAGCCACAAAAGACCCTCTGGAAGCCGAGAGGCCAGAATGACTCAACAGTCACTAAAAGTTATTATAGAAAAAGCAGCCCTTTTGCTGGGGCCCTTGCTTGCTGGCTTTGTAGACTTGGACAAAAACAACTGCTACCCAGGCAGCGGATATATCACAGGACAGAGTGTGTGTGTGTGACAGAAAGATAGATTAGAAAAGACTGGGAACATGGAGGCAAATAGATGTAGATGTGGATCTCCAGGGAGGGGAGGGAAAGAGATGGGACACAAAGGCGCTCCTGTACTGCTGCTGTTCTCAGCACAGTGCCTTCCTCTGTCCTCCTGTACCAGATTTAAGGGAACCAAGACCACTGGTAACACTGTGGTGGGAATGGGTGTGAAGCAAAGCCAGGGGACCAAGAGGGAGGACACAATTCCTGATTTCTCTCCCACCATCCTGCCCCAGCCTGGGAGCAAAAGAGAGGGGAGGATCGTAGGATGAGCAAAAATACACGGGCAGCAGCACAAATACAGCCTGGTAGGCAGGAAAGCACTCACCCCTCATTTGAACAGCAATGCAAAAGCAAGTGGAGAAGGAATTAAAACCTGTTTTGAGCTAGGATGAGCCAGTACAAGTCTGAGATCAGCTGGGAAGGTCATAGCTCTGATCTGAAACAATAAACCCTCTACAGATGACTGGTCAGCAGGTCCCAAAGGATAATTAGGATAATTCTGCTCACCCTCCTTGGCCAAGGAGGGAAACAATGGGGCTGGAAAGCACCCATCTTCAATTGTCTGATATATTCTCCTTATGTCCTTGATTTGCACAAGTTCTGGAAGATCAGTGGTCTGCAACAAGCAGATGCATGTGACAAGAGAGAGAAAGTGGAGCTACATGCCCTTCACCCACCCAGCATCACTTGGGCAGCATAAGACAGCGAGGATGTCATGCAGGGCTGACCGGGACTCCTGAGGAGCCATGACATCTAGCACGTTGTCATTTTCCCTATTTACTTTTTACACTGTCCTTTCAGGCATGAAGCTGCTGTGAAGGAAAGGAACTAAAATTCATCTAGAAGAATTTGACAGTCTAGATTACTAGTTACACAAGCAGGTGTTTTGCTAGAAACTGTACCTATTTCTTTAAATCTCATAAACATAACTTCAGGGAGAGGGTGCAATTTATTAATGCCCTCTTCTTTTGTTGACATGAGCCTGCCATCCCTTATTCTGAGGAGTCCAACGCATCTGAGAAGGAAAATAAACAGCTTCCCTCTCCCCCTAAAATCCTATGACTGGTTAAAACCTACATGAGATTTTAATAAAAAGCATCCAGTTTGTTTTTTATTTACCTTCTGGGTTTAAGTCTTTAAGAAACAAATTGCTATGAAGCTTTGCGGGCTAAAATAAATAAATCATTACATAAATCAATCAACAAATAAGGTGAACAAAAATAAACAAATACATTGTTTAAAAAAAGAAAAAAAAGCCTGACACTTCCATAGTCCCCAGCTCCCAGGAGCTGGCATAGTAAGGAATGCACCAGATTGTGCCATGCTCTGAGAAACAATAGCAAAATTTATTAATACTTTATGCATTATTGTTGCCTTTCTGCTGTTATTACTGAGCTTATTCTGCCTTTCTCCTTCCTTGCCCTGTGCACACCATCTGGTAGTAAGTACCAGAAAAACAGGAAAAGGATATTATTATTTGTAGCCTCAGACTAAGGCTGCAGCACATGAGCCACTGTACAAATTGAAAAGGTAAACACAATCTATGCACTAGAAGGATCAGACATCAAAGAAGAGGTGGGTGAGAGAGCATGCAGGAGTAGTGAAACCATCTCTTGGCCTCGGGGGTCTAGGCCTCGATGGCAGAGGTGATGCCCTTAATTTTAATCTCCTTGAGGAGCACAAAGGGAAGAAGGATTTATGACACAAATAAAGAAATTACTATGAATAAAATGTCTGTCTGAGCTACAGTGAAAAATGCCTGGCCCACAGTTTTATTGTGTTTTTGTTTAACCTCCTCACACAAGGCAACGGGAAGGAACAGGGGAGGCCTCAGCCAACACCTCCATACCCAGCAGCAGGCAAACACAGGCCACAAACATGAGCTCAGTTCTCATTTTCTGTGGGCTGTGGATTCCCAAAGGGAACTGCAGAGAGAGACACAAGTTTTTTAATATGAATGTGCAGGTACTAACAATATTACTTCATGGGCACCGAAGGCCCTTCTGCCCAAGACCAAATATTCCACCGAACCGCTGAGACTGAAGTAAATTGCTAGGAAATACTCTATTTTCTTCCTTTTCTCAAAGTCTAGTTTCTGGGGAGCTTTCGGCCAAGACCTGAAAACTAAGAATCTAATTCAAGTATAATTCCCCTTTCCTGAGGAGGAACTGCCTGGAGACACAACAGAGGTGCAACTCTCAGAGGTGCTCTGTCTTCTCACACAAATAGGTAAAACGCAAGCGGTGGTCTAAGCTCTGCTACCCACTTGTATACCAGAGATAGTATTTTTTTGCTTCATGTGTTTACAGTTAACCACAAGCTTAAGTGCTCAACTAACCAAGGCAGGAGCTCCTGCTATTATTTAAATATGTTTTAAATACATTTCAGCCTGTTTGCTTCCTTTTATGATCATTGCCTGTTTGTCACTGGATATCCTCTAATTTTAGATAGCTGTGTCCATATATCGATCACCTGCTGAGGAGCAGTTAATCAATTTTAAGAAACTTTAGACCTTTGTAGTCCAGCCTGTTACTGAGCAGCATTTATTTTTCTGCTCTGAAAATGTGAATACCTTTGAAATTAAAAGCTGTGACCTGAGCCAGGTGAACTGACAGAGAAATAAAGCCTGTAATAACAGACAAACCGAGATATTCCTAGAATGGCTTTCTGAAAGAAAATGCTTCCTGTGAGGGCACTGGTAACAGTTTGTAGTGGATAAAAGCAGATTATTATTACACAAAGCTGTGGCTACTTATGACAAATCACAAAGAGCAGGTGAGGATGAAGTCAATTGATTCAGAACTGTTTGCATCTATACAGCCTCCAGGTACTGAAATCTTGACTTCGCACTGGCCTGGGGAGGCTGCTTATTCACCTTTATGAATTAAATGAACAGTTAGACAGTGATACAATAAGAAAGGACAGACGGGTAAAGCATTCTCATGACTGTGTGGCGTAGCAAAGAATGTCGTAAAAATATTACACAGGGAATAATCAAGGTAAGTTAATTCAGCAAAGTAGGGGATTTAGATTTGAATTTTCAGCACCTTGGGGGATTTAAACACAAAGCTTCCACTGTGCTGAAGGGAAAGCAGGATCTGCTTGATATCTCAGTCTTCTAGGTTTCTTACAAAATCATGTCCTTTTGCAACAGGTAGAGGTACCGAAAAGACAGCTACATTCCAGATCTGTCAGGAGCTCTATATTCTCATTGCCTGACACTCAGAAACTGGAAAATGCAAAAAAAACTCATAATACTTGAGCCAGCAACCTCTGTAGGAAGAGATGGAGTCACTGGGCTTGGGAGCTTGCATGGCAAAGAGTACAAATACAAGAGGGTACAGAAACGTAAGCATTGTACGGTCTTGGCCAACACACATAAAACAGGTGACTGGAGAGAGGAAGAAAAACTTGTTTTTCCTTTTCCTTGCCAGTGCTGGCCACAGCTCAGAGCAACATGAGCCCTACGTGATCACAAGATACCTGCAGGTATCAGCCAGCTTCCAGGCCCCTCACTCCCACCACAATGGCTTGGCCAGCCCTCTACCTGCATGATTTCTTCCCCAAGGAAGGATGTCTGGGCAGAGATAGGACAGGCTGGGGCAAGGCAAGAAAGCAGTAGGGCGGCAACCAGCAGTAGCAAACCTAGCTCAGCGTCAGTTCCTCAAGCAGCAGCATCAAGAAGCGTGATGCTGGAGAACTGCTCTGCCACAACTTCAACTCTCTCATCTGGATGAAGATGCAGATCCTCATGCAATCCCCAAGATATATGTTACTGTTTGTAACCGCCACTGAAGCTTCAAGGCTGAGGCAGTATTGCCTGCATTAGCTCTCCTGCCATGTGCATCTTCCTTAATTTGTCTTTTCTAAAGCTCTCTATTACTATCTCCAATGATCATTCCTCAACTAAACTGTACCTAGAGCCTTCCTTGAGATGAGGACACACTGAGGTCTAGAACAAACAGTCCCGAGCAATTTGATTTCATGCCAGAAGGAAAGACAAAAGGCAGTCTCGGTCTGCACCCACAGTGACCGACTAGAAACAGTGCATCCGTGGAGAAGGATTTCAACCTTGTTTGAAGAGCAATGCTCTTTTAATGCATGAAAGAAAAGTTGAGTTGGCCCCAAGGTCAGCACAGGGAAGATGAGAGCAGTTACATCACTGTGATTCAGCTAGGAAAGGCATATTTGGATTTTTATAATGAGGGAATCTTGTTCTTGTCTTAACCAGTGATCAAGGACCACCAACACAAACATTAACATTTCAGGTTGTTTTTTCCCCACAATATCCAAAGTTAAAAACAGTTGTTGGAATTAAAAACATTCTGTGATGACTGTGTAGAAATCATGCAAATCTTTAGTGAGCAGCAGGGAGCAGAAACATGATAAATCATGGAAAGTCCTCTTTGAACAGGTGTTGTGGCAGTTTTTTATGAAACAAAGACAGCTCTGTTGTTCTACAGAACAGACTATGGCTTGTTACTGCCTTTTTTTCAAGGCAGACTGCATTTTTTCAAGGCAATTTTGAACTTCCCATTTCAGACATGAAAAGCAAGCCAACTTGAGATGTACTTTAAAACATGTATCTGACTGCAACACCAGCCAGTGCTGTCTATAGCAATAAAATCATGGTCTTCAGAAAACACTTTTCTAATGTGCTTAAAAATATCCAGACCAGGCTCTGCTTTCCAACTTCTTCCTGAGGGATCCACTGATATCCAGGTGTGTTACCACATACCTCCAGGGCTGGTCTCCTAATGAGAAACCTAGGTCTTGTAATTTCTGCCCTTCCCTCAACTCCAGTAGCATCCACGAGGAGGAGACAAGCAGCGACCACCCTGCTGTCTAAGCACTCATGGTACATTACACTCTTCCAAGCAAAAGCAAATCCTGTCTGGTCCAGCTGAGACCATGACAGGTGAGTCAAAGACAGAAATTCTGCTTTCTCCAAGGCAGATCAAGTCCCAGATGAGATTCTCATGAGACACGTTCTACCCCAAAAAACTTTGATCATCTCTACCCAACCTCAATGGCCCTGATTGCTCTCTTAACCTTCAGGAGTGACTCAGAGCTGGAGAAATTCTCAGCTCTTCCCTGCAGCCTGAGACCAGCAGACACCCCTCCCCCCCCATGCGCCCCCAATACATCCAGCCAGGGCTACAGCATATGACTGCTACCAGAGAAGCGAAGAAGACCTACCTTCCTGTAGAAGACCAGGAAATTTTGATTGGAGATGAAGTCCTTGATGCATTATTACCACAGGATATCACACCTATCAGACTAAAACAGAACAGAAACCAAAAGGAAGAAGACTGATTTATAATCTAAGCAAGAAACCCTGGCTATTTTCACCAAGTCAATACTCTTAACAGTTCTCCTTATGGGGGAGGTTAGAGAATACCTGTAACAGGGAACTGCTGGGATGCTGCTCAACCGGGTGGAGCAGAGCGTTGAATAAACCAGATCTCCTGAAAGCAACATAAGCCGTATGTGATCACAAGACACCAGAAGTACATCTTTGTGATTGTCCCTTCTCACTCATTTGGGAACGAAATGGGATCTTTAATCCTATGGTAACACCTGGCAGAGTGGAAACCCTCAAAGCAGAAAATGCGTCAACCCCTTCTCCCTGTGCAGAGATCCCTAGCAACGTTTGATGGGAACACACCCTCACTTCTGCTAGGCGAATGCCATGCCCAACACAATCTTAAACTCACTCTGTATCGGACAGTCCAGCTGCTACATGAGCTAGGCTCCATTTCAAGACAAGAACAGCTCTTCTGGAAATGACAGATTGCCTTGATTTAAACACTGCTGTTTCCAGGTGCAATAAGCTTTATATTGAAAGCAATTAATGCTAAAAGTACTGTGAATATTCAGGGCAATACTGTGAATTATGGCAAAATAATATTTGATACATCACAAAAACAAATCCATGCATGCATGCTTTCCTTCTAAAGATTTAAATAAGTTTAAGATTTTACATGCTTAAAATATTACATATATATTCTATGTGCATACAACTAAACCATACCTTTCTGTACACAGTCATATACGTACATACATATATAAACTGCACATGTCTAAAGACATATGGGGCTACATATTTACATATGTTAATGCATAAGATGTGACATTTATATCTGGATGGAATTTCTACCTATAATTCAGCTAAATTCACACACCTAATCTCGTTGCCCCGTATTTGTACAGAAGCAAACAGAAACAAGAGGCAGAAATAGTGGCTGTAAATAAAAACTCTTTGTCCATGTGGTAAAGGGCTAACATTGCTGAAGCAGGAATAGGTACCTTTCAAGCAATCTAAACAGGGTAGGTCTAAATAGAGGTGTTTATATAATAGCAAAATAATGTTTTTCCAAAGCGAGTTTCAATTCCAAGTGCCCCTTATTAGATTTGATTGGCTGCTACATACGAAATCACCGTGATCAATCTTTTAGTTAATCTCCATCGTCCTTCAAGCATCACAGTGACATGGCTGGGACATGCCAGCAGTCACAGATGCTTCATTAAGTAGTTAATCGGCAATAGCTGTAGGGGTAATTCAACATTTTCCAAAGAGTTCAAATAGCACTTTAGGGTAAAATGTGCCCCTCCACTGATGTCTTTCTGGGTTGTCTCGATTAAGCATAATTAGGGTTCACCATCTCTCTTCCAAATAATAATAACAACACATCAGAGGCTTGTGAATGCCAGAGGGTATCTGGCACATCAAAGCCATATTTTTAACATTAGATGAATGGGTTTTATAGCCTGGACCAGTGGAATTTAGCAAGAGTGCTCTGGTCGTGTATTAGAGAGAATTTTCTGTACTGAAAGCCCCACGGTGAATAAGGTCTGTGTAAATAGTTCAGTGGTAGGATGTAAAAGCAAACACTGATTTACTGAGCAAACTAAAAGTAGCCATGCTGTAATGTTCTTGGCTCAGATCAAATGCTTGTCTAGGGGAGAATCCCTTTATTAACAGCAGCATAAACTTCTAGTAGCTAGACAACATTTGGACCGTTATGCCTGCAAAAAGCATAGCTAACATCTACCAGAGACAGTATAGTCTTCCAGCAAGCCACATATGTAGAATGGTCTGAGTAGTACTAACAGCTCCATGAGTTACCGTGTTCTCTCCTCTCACTCAAGCGGTTGGTGAGGCTGGTGAACCATCTATCACACACGTTAAGCCATGAAACAGCATATCACACTTTGCAAAACAACCTTGATTTCTTGGAATGGGTACAAGCCCGTATTTGAGAAAGAATTTTCAGACCATAACATGTATTCCCACTATTTGCTGTTCACTGGACACAGATAGTCACTGGAGTACTTAATGACATGATTAATATTAGAGGAATGGTGTCTAAGAGCTCTGTTCTTGGGCCACCCTGTGATCAGTGCACAGAAGAATGACCTGAGTCCACACAAGACATTAATCTCACACACTTATTTCCAAACCTCACGTAGATGGCTGTAATGACTAAGTGAAAGGAACACTGAGTTTCTTCAAGTATCTTAGCATGAAGGACAGGAGTGATGCTTTGTGCTCTAAATCCAAACAGCTTTTGGCCTTGACAAGTGTTTTCATTAAATTTGTACCCACCTGACTTTCAGAACATTCAAAAATAAGAGATCTCTGAAGAGACACCCAAACAAATCCAGTGTTTCTGTTTGTCAAAGCTTTCAGTCAAAATTAATTACATGCCAAAGATGTCACGCTCGCCAAGTTGAGTGGCACTCAAGGGTTGCTGAAGATACCAGCACTGGTGTATGCTTTAGCAGCCATGCAGAAAGAGGACAGCATTCAGCCCTCTTGGAACATGCAGCTAGTGGAAAATACAGCGCTGTTCAGTCACTCCTGTGCTTTCCTGCTAAATCAACCTGCTACCATTGCTAGCAGTGCTCTCTTTGCCCCTTTTCCTCCACAGAAAGAACAGCCTGATACACAGATTCATTAAATAAATAACAAATGTTGGTCAGGGCACTGGGGTGCATTGCTGAGAAGAGGAGGAGGAAGAGTTCACCCTAACGTACTGATCAACGAGGCTGGAGGCTGGCTAGAGAAACACATGTGCAATAAAATAATTATGACCAAAGCTTGAAGAAGAGTAGGATCTTGTGCTGTAAATCTTCCAAGAAGGTAAGCTGTAAATAAAAAAAAAAGCTATAAGGTCGAAACTTCTGCCTTTGACATATATGTACTTCTTCAAAGTGAAAATACACTTAATGATTCGTATAGTCATGTCCACATTAGAAATAGACACCAGAATCCTCTTTCAAGTACATATTGTACAAGTGCACTGCAAAAAAATGCTCAGCTCCAGCAATATTCAGCTCTATTAGGGCCTCACATCTGATATAGGACTGAGCCATATGTATAAATGTATACTGAGACCATGGATTTTGTTAATCCATGCAAGGGTTAACAAGAACAGTACAGAACAGGGGCTACAGAGGGCTGAGTGTTTATATACAAGCAGGGTAGTGTCCCTCAGAAAGGGTACATTGTGTGTAGAACTGCCCAGGTGTATTGGAATGCTTGTTTGTATACAGACCATCCCGCTTTCTAGAAGGCTTTTTTCTCATTACTGTCATCAGAGCTTGCACAGCTTACTTTTCCAAAGGAAGAGGGAGCACATATGTCTTTTTGTGCTGCAACAACTCGAGTACAAGCACAGATTTGCTATCAGCAGTTTAATCCTCATGATGTTGTACCAACATGTCCATTTCTAGACATAAAAGCAGAGGTGCAAGTAGGAGTGCTTGCAAAAAGGAAGGATCAGATCTGCTACGCTTTTGCTCCAGAATGAGCTTCTCACATTGTGCAATAGTATTCTCCTGCAAAATTTCCTCCTGTGCTTACAAAGCACCTGTGCAGAAATGGGCAACCTATGCTTTTGAATAGTGATTGTATGCAGGGATATGTTCTGTGAATCTTTCAGAAAAGTAATCTAGAATGGTTGGCCTGGACTTGGTCTGGACTCCCAAAGCACCTTCTCATGTAAGTAGTCATTTGAAAGTATAATTTCAAACAATAAATAAAACTTAAAGGAAATAAAGGATTTTAAAACAAAACAAAACCAACCAACAAAACAAAACAACCCACCAAAATCACCAATCAACAGACTTAATAGAAGAGAACAAAATCAACTCAGAAGATGGCCAGGTTATATTGAAAAGGCCTTTAGGAGAACTTGCACCATTTGCACAGAGCGCTGTGGAGGAACATGTCCCCATTCTCAGCCTTTCTGCATTTTCTTAGGTGGCTTTTTCAGCCCAGTTACAAGACTGTGGGGCACAATAATATGAGGTTGCTCACAAAAGTGCTGACTTCTATTCTGCTGTATCTCCTTTGAAAATACAGGTCATCAATTTCAGTGGGACTTTGTGGCTGCTTAAAGTTAAGCGTGCGCTTAAGTGTTTGGACATTCAGATCCTTAGCATACAACTGCCTGCTCTCTGCATGTAAAAAGAACATCAGTCTGTTACTGGAGGTCTGAAAACACCACTCCTGCTCAGTAACTGAATATGATAAACACCTTGACCGTAATAAAGTTTGTTCATTTGAGTGATCTCTGAAAACACACACACACACACACAACCTGGCTTGCTGGTCTAACCAGATCCTTCCAAATTTGTGTGCTGTTTTCAGAGTAGAGACTCCTCTTTCCTCCAAGATATTTGACAGGCCTTTAACTTGAGCACTGAACACATCCTTTACATTTAATTAAAGCTTGAAGGATCCTTTATTATCCAAATACTAGGTTGTGTAAGAGTTCTCATGTTTTCTCTTTGTGTGTACTTTAAGCAGTCTTTAAAGCTTCCCATATTTTTTTTTGCAAGCACAGATGCTCTCCCTTTTGACAGAATTATGGAGAATATATTTTTCCTTATCTTCTTTTACAACTTTTTCTCCTCCTACCATTTTAAGAATATACTCCAGGCTTGCTGATGTATAACTCTCATTTCACTTCACATGAACATTATTTTCTATGTTGTAGAAAACACAAAGAACTTTATTTACAGTGAATTGCTAGTGGAATCAAATTAAATGAAGATGAGATGGAATTTGCAGTGAAGTGATCTTGCCCACTCAAAGTGTTGTAAAAGTAGTACTTCTGCAAAGATCCTGCTGTCTCCACAAGAAGTAGCATCTTATTCCATAAGCAACTCCACCATTGGCTTCATCTTCACCATAATATTGTGGTCTAACACAAGATGCATTTTACGACATTTAAGTGCAAAAAGGGCCTTAGAACTTGATTTAGATGTTTTAACTAATGCCTGTCTTGCACCACACAGGGTAATTAGTAGAGAAAGACATTACTGAGAAAAAGGAAGGCACTCACCCTCTAAAATTTAGTAACAGCAGCATTGGAGTTGATGCATTCTTGCAGATTTGGGCCCTTCCCACTCTCTGCCACTGTGAGACACTCGAAAAGATGAAATAAATCAAGCATATCCCAACTGCACACCCACTAAATACTGCTAGAGACATGCAAATGGCCTTAAATGATTATAAGACAGGTGGATTTCAATGAGATTTATTACTAAGAGCTGCACTATAATATTCTTCCCCATGGCAAATGGTTTATTGCTCCTTAAGCAGTCATGTCCACAGTGATCGGGCAGATCACCATCTTGCTCACCTGGAGGGATGCTGGCAGTATCAGAACAACCAAAACAGGTACAGAGAGTGAGTCCTTCGTACAGAGAGTGAGTCCTTCGTATGCTGGCTTTGCAACCAGACATACCTACTTAGCCAACTGCAACTGGAAAGCCTTCCCTTAGCAGATCGACTGCAAAATGAATAAAACAGTACTGAAAACATTAAAATAACATTGCCTGTGCTGTAAACCTGCTGTAATTATGCTGGTACATCCACACACTCTATTACAGTGTAGATGCAGGTTTATTGATGTCTTATACTGCCAAAGCATGCTCTTACCCTGTCCAGTTAACAGGCTTGCACTGATCAAACCATCTTCAGCTTTAGTTTCACCCTCCCCAGCCTCTGATTTTGTCCCCAACACTCTGTCTTGCCTGCGCAAAGCCTGCGGAGAGAAAAGCAATACAGGAGATGGTTCAAAGGGGACTGGTGAATTGAACATGTTGCCTCTAAGGGGCAGCTTTGAAAACAAGTTTACTTCTGAAGCTAGGAGAGAGAAGCATAAAACTTGATGCAATAATCACAGGATAAAATTCAATAGTCTGTACTGCCCGAGAGGTCAGGCCCAATGATCTCAACACCTTAAAAGTATGAAAATTGAGAGCTGCTTTAAGATTCGTGGACAGGTCAATAAAATTTACACTACTTATGAAGCGCTCCTGGTAGACATAAAATTAACTCTCTGTAGCTTCTTGCTCATTTCTGCCCTTTGTCATTTCTCTTCCAATCCACTATCCTTCTGCTCGTGGGTTTGTTGTCATGTCTGCCGATCACGCTTCCATCTGTGTTCAACATGCCCTTCACCCGGCTCTGCTCCCTTACCCATTTGTTTACTCCCCCATCACCCTATGTAACAGCAGACATATCTTGCTCTGCCATTCAGCTGTTCCATATATATACACACTACATTTCACCACTGTCAGCCTCCTCTTTATTTTCTGCCTCGAGGGAGACACACCTGAGCAAAGATCTCCAGAGAACTGGCAGGGAGAGATTGATAGGGTCTCTGGCAAACAACCACTGGATGCCAATGCATTCAAAACTTGAGTTTAATAGCTTCTGAATCCTTGCTCTCATAATTGATCTCTTGGTTCTTTCTACATTGGCAAAGATAGGCAAAACCCAGGTATATCCTTATCAGATCTTGAAGGTCAAATTACTCACTTGAGTAGCCTTCATTAGAATTGCAGCTTCTGAAATTAATTTGACAAAAAGAGTTTGATGCATTGGCAATTTTGGAAGGAAACCAGAATTTTGGGATCACTAAACTGGAGGGACTTCCAAGGTCATCAAACTGTCATCACATAAGTGGAAGAAACTATGAAAAGACGCTACATCCAAAACGCTCCATCCTACATTTGCCACCCATACACGCCAGTGGCCACAAACCACTCTGCTAACATATAGCAAACTGAACACTTACAGCCAGGAGACCAAAATCTGCAATACTGTAAACAAAATTAAAATGAGCGCAGCGCTATAGTTTCTTACTCCAGCTGAGGAATACATCAGGTGAAAACTTGTCACACACACTGTCCTCAAATGTGTGTTATTTCAGCATGGAAAAGAATAGTGTTATTTTCATAAGCCAGAGGGTTCAAGAGATGTATTTCACAGCCACATGATTATATCCTAGGGGTGGTCAGGATTTCTACAGTCTCACAAAGCCACAGAATAGAGACACTCCCATGAGAAACATGCTGAGGGGGGCACAGTTCTGAACCTTCTGGTGGATAAAGCCAGGACTGCTCAGGATCTGGCCATCTAGACAAAAGACCACCTTGCCACACTACTCTGCTGACTGAAGAAGAGCTAGGTCAAGAGGTGTTCAATTTCAAGGGGGATCATATCAGCCCCCAGGCTCCCATTTGCCATGCGTGTGAACTGTATACTCTGCTGTCCCCTGTGACATTGAAAATTTCCCCCAGTGCATTTCAGCTCAGAGAGGACCTGAGCAGTAACCAAAGCAAGCCAGCAGGCTGCTCTGATCAATCCCGAGTGGCAGATTTTAGTGGGAAACCATCACTTATTTATTTATTTTTTAACTGCTTGCTTGTGATAAGATTTTTCAAGGTTACAGACAGAAACTGCATCAAATTACTGTATAATTTAGTGTTTCAAATACTTTTTCCATGGCTATATATGTCTGGCCCACTCCTGCAGTCAGTATTGAAGTGAGAGAATTAGTTCTCTGCCTGACAAAAAACAAAACTGTAACATTTGTCTTCAACAGAAACCAATTCCCCTTTCTCTTCTGATTCTCCTCCCCACATTTGGGGAGAAAATACAATACACTTAGTTGAAAATAGAAACCTCTCCTCTATGGGAGAAGGTCTTTTTTCCCTTTAAAAGTTAGAAATGAACTTAGGTGAAATGTCATTCAGATAAGCGAACCTCAAATATTTCAAGGTTTTCCCAAATTCTTATCAACCTTATCCTTCCTTGGCTGAAACTATTTGACCTAAATTCATAAATGCATTTGGCTAACATGAACAAGGTATTACTGTCAGAAACAAAAAAAAAAGACACATAAAGAAAAGAAGTTTTGTTTGAATGTTTCCTTATTTCTAGCCAGAGGCAAAACCACCATCGTGTTCACTGGGACAAAAGCTGGCTTCCTGTGTCCTCTAACTCTCCTCCAAGGTTGGTAATTCACACTCATTTTTCCTCTTATGCCAGGGAACAAAGTGCTTAATTTCACTGGAGTGTTTTTTTGAGTTTTTTTTATTCCCACTAATTGCAGTGATCAACAATTTAAAAGATACATGCTTAAGATCCATGAAAAGCTTTTCTAATATAAGTATATTGGGTAGGGATGCTAAGAATCACAAGCTAGCAAACAGACACATACATGGACAGTGACATGCACGTTCACACATTGCGTTAGGACTAAGAAAAGAATTACAGAGACAAAGGAAGGGAATAAATCTGCTGAAGAAGCTTCTTCAACATTTCACTTGGAAAGAGCGAGGAATTACATTTTTTGGATCGGATTCTTCATTTCGGTACCATTGCTTTGTGGAATCTGAGTACGGAAAGACAGGGACCTAAATCACAGACAATATATAATTTATATAATAAACATATATTACACAATACTCTCTCTATATATTATACAATATATGTAATTTATATAGTAATTTCCAGGGGACAATGTAAATGGGGTCCTACCATAAGGGAGCCATCAAGCTCCAAATGATCAGGGCAACAGCTTTACCTTCAAGTTCCATAGGGAGAGGAGGGCCAGAAAGAACAGTAATCCTTACGTGGATAAGAACTCCTGTTAGAAATGACTGGTAAGCTTCTGCAAGCTAGTCTCTTTGGGGGATGCTGAAATGAGGGATCAGTTACTAAAATCAACGTATCTCCAAACATATAGGTCCAGGTTCTTCCCAGTGCCATTTGCCTCTGATAAGAATATAAGGATTGCGGTTTCCGTCCATCAGATCTTGACTGCATGAAACTCCTACGTGTTTTGTGACTACAAATATGAAAGTGATTAAAATTTCCTGTGGGAAATTACAAATGCCTTTCATTTAAGGAAATTCATAACTTTTGTTTAGAAATTATCATTTTGATTTGTACCTTTAATAGAATGGAATACTATAAATGGATTTACATATTAGATTATAATTATGAAAGTAAAATTAATTACATTTAATACCATCTGTGTAGGCACTTAATGAAGGAAGTAGAAATTCAAATTTGTCAGTTGGAACTCAGTAATTTTTCTTTAAATATGAGCTGTACCTGGAAGTGTTGAGTTGGGTGCAACTGTATTTTGATCATCTTGCTCATTGATTTCTGTGCCATTGCATTTGATTTCTGAAGGACTGTCTTTTGGAAAGTCAGGGGGTCCTAACTCTGCCACAACCATCTTCCTCCTCTATTTAGCTGCCACTCGCTCTATGTAACTGCCAGATTTACCTGTACCCAAAAAGCTAGTCCTAATAACCTCAGATACATAATACTTTATACATTTCTGACAAAAGGAAATGATCTTCACAGCACAAAGGAGTTTGAAATCTGTCTCCAGCTGAAGAAGGAATGGGAGCTCAATTCCATTAACAATCCAGCCATATAAATCTTGGCTAGCGCACATACAGGATTTAGCTTTTGTTTTACTATTGTAACTGAAAAACTGCAATACAATTCCCTGTGGGATGTTAAAAAATGGGTAATATAGGTCCTTCAGACAATTCAAATGCCTAATTCTCACCCAGGAGCAAACTTTTATGACAGTTTTTAAAGCTTCTGAAAAACAGTTGGTTGCAGTGATTGAAGCTGAAGTGAGATTCGCATCCATTTTCTAATGCCTTAAAAATAACAACAGGAATAATGGCCCTTACACAATAGAGTTGCAAAAAATTAGAGGTTTCACCAAAAGAGTTATTTAGATGAGAAAATTATAGCTGCACGTTTGCACATCTGCACCTTGACAATCATATCCATGAGAATGTTGTAATTGCCATGAATTATGCAAAATGCTAATTAAGAACTCTAATTCACTAATCATCTCACAGGGTCATAACTAGAGCTGAATTTTATTAAGGACATACAATTCTGTGAAATGAATTTCTGCACTATACATCTCTTTCCAGAGGAAAGAAAGGAGGCCATACGGTCTTTGTGGTTTAGTTGGAAGGATGGGATTCAAGAGGAAGCTGTCTGGGCAACCCAGCCACTGGCATCCGTTATGAATTCTGATGAACATCTTTGTTCCTCAGTTTCCCTCTGTGTAAGACTACCTTCCTACCCTCCCAGGGATGTGTAAGGCTTAGTATGCTCATGTTTATAACATGTCACCTACGTAATGCTGCATAACTCTTCAAAAAGCTACCTAAAATTTTCTGAGCTTGCTGATGTCTCTGGTAAAAAATAATAAAGAAGAATTTGCTGTTAATATGCAACTGGTAACTCTTACGAAAGTTGGAGGCAGAGGAAAAAAAAAAAAAGGCAGTGACTACCCTACAGCCATGAAAGAAGGAAGAAACACACTGTAGTTCAGGTTACTATTTTGCTGACAAACAGGGATCATCACATAGAAAGACCACTTTAATTTGATACGGTATGTTTGCAAAAAGTTACTGACCCAGAGATGACAGAGCTAACCTTCAGAGATTCTCCCTGAGGCAATGTTTAACAATATAAAACTACAAGACTGCATCAGCTTAAGCAAATTGCACCCATGTGGATGGACAGAGTCAGCCAAATCCTCAGAGGAAAATGCAGCAATTCTAAAAAAGATCTCAGTGCCCCATTCCCATTACAGTTGCTGGGGGTGGAAGCTTGCGGATCCATTAGCTGGTGCTGAAGATCTCAGTTACAGAGGCTGGGTATCACATCTTGGAAATACTGCAGGCAGATGATAGATACAGACACAGACAATAAAATCAACTACTCTCTCCAGTCCGTGTGCTATCGAGTTTCTCAGCTGTCCTGCAGTTACACATTGTGCACACGTGCTGAGAAGTATGAGACTGCTAATACAATTATATCAATGTCTGTCTGCACCAATCTTTCTAGCGGAGACAAATCTTTCTCTGCAGCACTGATCAAGGCTTCCAAACATACATTTGACCTAACAAGAAATTCCCACCAAAGTATTTTGGCAGACTACAGAAATACACTTCAGATTAAAGATGGCATAAAGTATTCATTGCAAAGCAAGCTGCTTTATGTCATCTATCTAGTGGATAAAGCAGACATGGAGATCTATGTTTGCCGAGAGAACACATCAGCCCTGTTATACCAATAACAGAAACTGACACCAACTTAACAGCTACCAGGGGAGATTCCCAAATTGGTGACAGTCAAACATTCATTTCCCTCTTTTCGAGGTCTGTCTGCTTCCATACTTTATGTTCTAAATTACAGCAAATTTACAGCCAGAATGCCAGAGGAGGAAAAAGTCTCAGGACTGGTCACAATTTTATCATCCAAGAGTATGTTGGTACCAAGGGAGACACAGCTGGATGGAGCACCCTTCATACTGGGGGTAGGCAGGGCCACAGGAGACAACAAGAAGGTAAGCACAGCACCTAGAGCTGCCTCTCACCTGCTCAGCATCCTCTTCCCCCGAACCAGGGGGAAACATGAGGAGAAGGAGATATCAGGAAGGAAAATCAGGTCACCAGGGGAAAATGGTGACCAGCCATTGCCATTTTCTACGTGTAGCCAGAAGCAGGAGCAGGAAGCTGGAAGACACGTTGAGGTAACACTAGGGTTTCAATCCATGCATTCCTCCCGAGCGCTCCAACCCTGCCCGCAGAGTGCCTGCTGGGGAACTGTCAGGGCAAGAGCCAGAAATGCCTGCAGGGAAATGTTTCCTCACCGGGACCCAGCTAAAAGTGCTCGCTAGCTACAGTTTGGCAAAACATTCCTGAGAATTAGAAGCTCAAAGAAACACACTGCTATTTGCTAACACGAAGTGGGTTGTGTGGTTATAGGCCAAATCCTGACCTGGTGTAAAGCAAACTCCACTAATAAGAGAGGACCTAGCTTGATATTTTCTGGGATGAATGCATCTACTTTTCAGCAGTGGGCAAAGAGGAAGGAAATACATGATTAAACACAAAAATAAATCCAATTAGAAAAAAATAGCTAATGTTTTATTTTCATCTTTTCTAATTTATATCTCTTCATTAGGGAAATTAAATTAAATAAAACTAATTTCAAAATATAATCAAATCCAAAAAGCAGTCTTGTAGAATCTACCAACAAAACAGACAGAGGATGCTCCACAAAGAGGGCAGAACAACTAATTTTTTCCTGAACTGACTGCTCTGGTATTACTGTTAATTAACAGGAAGACGGCCAGGGAACTCAAAGCTGGTAGCATTGCAAATGCAGCCCATAACATTTTGCGATTCTGCTGCTTGGCTACAATTGTTAATCTTCAGTCCAATTCCCATGCTGACAGGTGTGGCCAGGTGAGCTTATGGGTCATAATACAGGACTGATGACCAAGAAATGTAGATTTATTGTATGGATATGCCACGGACCTGCTGCGGGAGCCAATGGAAAGTAATTTAATCAGGCTGTGAATCTAGGATATCATCTGTGGGTTTTTTTCCCACCCCTGCTCTCTAGTTCGTTGAGCTGCAAGCAGCGTGACTGACAAGCTCCCACTGTGTGTATTCCACCTAACACAAAGAGTCTCCAACATAGGAAAAAGCCTCTAGGACAGCAGGAGCCCCTCAAATGATAAAAAATCATTATCCTCTTGGTTTTATATCCAAAACATGAGCATTTGGCATTCTTGGAAAGGTGTCATGACTGTCAATTGCTACATCCTTCCACTGTGTATTCACTTTAGCATTATGATTATTGTCGGTCATAGAAGGAGTGTGGATATATGATAACACATAATGGAGACAAACTGCAATGATGCAAATTGGAAAATGGGCAACTCAGGTTAGAGACATGGTATGATCTAAAATGTTCTTCAAGATATGTTGCAACATCAGTATGGCAATAGCAGTAAAGGGCTATCCAGCTGCTGGAAGAGAAGGCTGGATTACATGTCTTGCCTAAAGCAAATACCTACTCAGACTCTCCTCCCCTCTGACAGGAGTGCCCCAGGCAGCTCTAGTCCATTGTCCTGCACACACCAACAATTCAGTGATGAGAGGGCAGAACACAAGATCTACCAGGGATTCTCCTCATTCTAATCAGAGCAATAGAGAATGGCTTAATTTGTTAAAAGTGGTGAACAGCACAAAAATAAGACTGGGAACAGGGGATCTCTCCAGGGAGCAGACATGCCTGCTGACCATTAGGGTGACCACAAATATCTCCAAGTGCCCATCAGTTAGAGAAACAGTGCCCTGATCTTGAAAGCATGGCAAGGGCACTGCTGAGACATGTCTTCCCCTGGTGGGAAAATGCAATATTAAAAGTGTTCCATTCCTGCACCATTTGCAGTGGAGCTGAATGAAGGAAGCAATCAGTTTGTTCTTTAGGAGGAATAATCACAAAGCAGCAAATGGCTAGAAGTCAATATTTATTAAACTGCAAGCCAGTTGCATTTTACGAGCGCCAAAAGTGAGAACATTATTATAAGATCTGATAAATCAAAGCACTGAGAGTAAACACACTGTGTAAGCTACAATTATATGCCTCTGCGAGATCAATAATTCAAGAGGTTTCATCCACATTATGCATGATGGCCTATGGGAAGTTGTCCTCTTGAGAGTGCTTGCTTGGACTGAGAACAGATGCAGGGGCTTTTGAAGAATTCCCGTCTCCAAATTTCAAGCAGTCAACTATCATACTTTCAGAGCTGCAGGAGCAATACAATTATCTATAGTGGGTGGGAGGACAGCTATTTCTCCTGTGCTAATACCAGGTGTAGAAGGGTCTACGGGGACTGTTCACGCGTGCACACCCACAAGCTTTGCAGGGAGCGCTTACCTCCTCAGGGAACACTGTGCAGTTAGAGTCCGCTTGGTGCTAATTAAAAGCCAACACGGTGTGTTAAGGACCACCATTCTATACTGAAGTACCCACTCCAGCAAAAGGAGCCTAGGAGAAGTGCTCCTTTCACTCTTCCTATGGACTACTCTCAGCATAGCATCTGATCAACATAAACTTTAAGCAAAGGAGCACGCTGGTTTCTCTATCACTGAATACGTGCAGGCTCGGTGTGTTAGCACAGAGCAGAGGAGGAAGGGGAAGAGCTGCCCTGCTTTCTCTTCTGGGTAACAACACCTGCAGAGGTAATGGCACTCCAAGACATCTTTAGCCAGCCAGCCCCACAGAGGACCACAGTGAGTTGTAGGAGAGAACTGGTATTGTGATGAACTCTCAGAGAGATTGCTCTCCAGTTCTCCCACTGCTCAATGAAATCATCTCCCTTCTCACGTCAGCAGCAACACTCCCAGGATTTTGTTTTAAGTAGGTTATTCTGGAGTCCATCTGTTGATGTAAATTCCCCTAAAAAGCCCTACAAATTGCTCTCTTGCATTGGGTGTAATCAATATCATTCCTTCTTGCCGTCCCCGAGATAGCACTTGTATTTTTTGAAGAATGCTTTCAAACACAAAGACTGCTTGACCTTTACTGCATATCCAGGGCCTGTTTATGTCTTAGTCTTCTTGTTTAGGAGGGTACCTGTCTTGCTGTGACTCACTGGCAGTCTGCTGGAGTAGCCTCCATGCTGAGTCTACTGATTAGCCAAAGATTCATTTATCAGCAGATGAGGTTATGAGGTTGTCTTAGCTACACTCCCCAGCAACCTGCTTGATACTGATTTCATTTGCAGTAATAGTACCATAAAGTAAACAGCCTTGCCTTTGTTATTTGCTTTAAAGTAATCAATGCAGTGTGCAACTCGTTCACTCTGAGGCTTAATCAAATTAACTATATTTGTTCCCCACTTATTGCTAAGGATTTCAGTCCTAATTAAGCTCCTAATCCATGAAGTTGTTTTCTTCCTGGGATACTATGGGAAAGGCTGTTCCCACCTCCTCCCCCCTCCCTCTCACACAGGGTTATGTCAATTGGAAAGCTGTTTCCTTAAAGAAGATGCAGTTACTTCTGCTATCAAGTTGCCAAAACTCAATGCCATCGAGCTTCTAATTAAAAAACTAAATAATTTGAAAGGGCTAAATAAATAACTCCAGAAGGGTAGTCAGTTAGCCGAGCTCATCAGAAATATGTTGGCATATGCCAACACAGAATCTCATTTTCTAAGGATGGCTTAGTTTTTAGGCAAACTTCAGCAATGTGTTTATAAAACCAGATTGCTTTAAGAGGCAGTAATTCTCCCTAGTTGGGAATACTGTGCTTTCCTAAAGAAACTGAAGGCATGGTCTCTTTGTTTCTGTCTACTAACCCTCCATCAAAACTTCTGAACTTTTTGATCAAACTTAATTACATTTGGCAGAAAGATGGACATCTCAAAGATACTGTTTTCCTGCAGTTGTTGGAATCAGCTGGACAGGGAGGTGGGAGACCCAAGTTAGTGCTCAAAGAGAAAGAAGCTGTATACGTATGAGTTTAACTACATGCTTAGCATACAACAGAAAAGATACAGGGGACAGAGCTGACAAGTCACTCCTCATAAGGATCCATCACTCTCTGCCATACTCGTTTCTTCTACCAGCACAAAAGCAATCTGCTTCTTGCAGACCCCTCTGTGTCTACTCTTGCAGTGGTACTACCTGCAGTCTCAGCCCTGCAAGGAACTGGGCTTCTTTACCAAGGACTGAAAGCTTTCAATTCTTGCTGAAGTTGCACTTAATGTTTTATTCCCAAAACACTCAAAACAGAGTTCCAAATTTTAAAAACTGTATTTTTTTCTGTGGTTTCACTGGATCAAATTATCTGATTCACCATGACTTAACGGATAATTTTGGTCATCTCACATAAGCCTATTTTATGCAGGAAGGTTTTTCTCTGAAAGAAATTGTCTGTAGTAGGTAGGTTTAAGGTTGTGCTTAAAAGCAGTAGTTAATGTTTAAAACAATGACAGCTAACCCCTATTAATACAGGGGATCAACAGTGACTATGATTTGTTTTGCACTGCTTCTTTCATAGAAGCATAAAATCATAAAATCGTCTAGGTTGGAAGGGACCTTTAAGATCATCGAGTCCAACCATTAACCCAACACTGCCAAAATCACCACTAAATCATGTCCCTAAGCACCATGTCTACCCATCTTTTAAATACCTCCAGGGATGGCGACTCCACCACTTCCCTGGGCAGCCTGTTCCAATGTTCAATTTTGAGAAACTCTAGCCCTCAGCACCTCACAAAATTACATAATACCAAACCTGCCCAAGTAAAGAGAATGTCCATATTTTTCAGGTTAATTTCTCAGGATTGTTCAGTTAATTGTAACTGTTATTAACCATGTCTTAGCATTTATCCTAAGAAAAGTATATTAATATGCTTTAAATAAAACCTTTCAAAATTAAGAGACATACCAACTGGGGATTTTATTTTTTTTCTTAATCAGAGATTATTTTTTTTTTTTGCTTAGCCATGTTTTTGAAAGGCAGGATAACAGCACTGCAGGGACATTATTGACTGTCACTTGTGAAAATTCCTCTTGCAAATATTTAGATATTATGCCACCTACCCAGGAAATCTTAGTTAACATATACTATGTGTCTTTATACTAGTCAAATTTTTATATACCATTTCTAGCCAATTGCAAATGCTACAGTAGGAGGTCTGAGTACATCTGCAGTCACTCAAGCATCAAAAGGGCAAGTAAGAACTTGGGTAGCCATGTTGTTTGGAAGCTTTTCTGCTCACAATTTAAGTAGGATTAAAATGTAGTGGACAGTTGCTTTCAAAACTCGAGCACACAAATACATATCTACAGGCTTCCACTTTTATGAGAACTGTGGAGTTCATGAAAGATGAACTGAAGATGTCTGGTTAAGCATACATCTAAAAGCCTTCCTGTATAGTGATCACAGTGCATAAAGCTGGCCAAGTGGAAAAGGTTAGGACAGGATTCTTTGATTCAACAGCCTCATTCACCATAAACATAACTGCAGTTGTGTTTTCCCCAGAGGAAGCAGCATTTCAGAGAGGCATCCATGATTTCTACATACAAACGTACTTGTCAAAGTATCAGCCAGAACTACATCATTGTCATAGCTCAGCTATCATTATTACTTTCTATTCTGATTACAGGCAAATACCATATGCAGTATTTGCATGCATACGGGCAATGCTGTGTTCTAGCTAGCAACTATCATCCTGCCCGCAGAGCAAAGGGACGGATCCTGATTGATTTTAAGCACTTCTGAATTTTCGCACGAAATATTACTACCCCGAGTCTAATGTTTTAAAACTTGGATGCTTTAAATTAAGCCATTAAATCCATACTTACTCAGTGCATAAGTGTCCTGAATTCCTGAATAGGTCTCTAAATCAAATTTTACCTAGATAAAATCAATCATATTAAGACATTTCTTTAAAGTCTCAGCAGGTGACTTTCCAGGGAAACCTGTGGAGCCAGAGTTTGAATTGCCATTGCAAGACCTGAACTGCTCTCAAAGCTGCCAGGTTTAAGGGCAATCCCTCCTCAGTGAGACGAGGGTAAACAGTGCTCTTGCATCCCTGCTGCAGAGCCACGCTACCCAACACAGCAGAGCACTGCCCAGGTACCCCATACAACCTTTGCTTCGTGGCAGACACAGAATCTCTGCTACTTTGCAGTGAACTTCCTAGAGGAAGAGTTATGATATTTTCCTCTTCTTTGCCCTAGTAATCACACACGTTCTGAGAGTATTTCATAGTGGTGCAAGAATGAAATGGAGCATATTTCTGTGAAGTGCTCCATTAAGCAACAGCAGAAAATTAAGAGGTGCACAAAGTCATCAGAAGTGACTCACTGTCTCCTCTTGGCTAGAAAAAACAAGGTTTAGAGGGAGAAGGAGGAGAGGCATCATGAAGCAGGAACAATAACTGTGGAAGGCACCAGACAAAGAAGATACTACAAGGAATTCCTCAGACTCCATACAAAAACAGGCAATGGGATTGTAAATTATGTTAGAAAAAAAGAAGAAATAGATTTTGTATGTTGAAGTGAAAAATCTGAACCCCTCACTTATTTACGCCAACCTATGTTTATCTCCCCAAAGGCCTGAATTTGGCCTTTTGCACCTTGCTACATCTGTTCTCCTTGAAGTGACAATTTAACCCCAATGAAGCCATCTGCAGTTAACAGAGATCCCCACACTCCCCATTGCAATCATCCACAATTATGTTCCCTCAGATGAAAGCATTCAGTGGTTACTGACAGAGTAGGGCTGTCATCAGCGTAGCCAGATTTCCGCTTAGAAATGGACAGCTCTGGACAGAGCATTGTTTCTGTAAAACCAAGCCAGAAAAGAGCTTTCAGGCACCAGTGACACTCAAAGCCAGCCCTGCTCTACCACACTACCACGAACACTGGCCTACTCAGACAGTCTCAACACTACTGTGCAGACACCACACCAACACACCAGCTGAGCACAGCAATCAGAAAACTGTTGACTAAAGTGGCAATCAGCTTACATGCGAGGCACATCCAAAGCACCTACTCTGTGCTACCGTTGCCCAAAACACTCTGTCTGCATAAAGATTTGATAGCACCTGTCTGAGAACTATTAGTTTCTCTACCCAGGAAATCTTCTCAGTAATACCAGATCAGTGCATTTTGGGGCACTTGCAGGCATAAATACCAGAAGTTGCATTTTTAGACAATTCCAAGTACTGACAGACATCATTGTGAAAAGGTAGAGCAGTGGCTTTCCTGCATAGGACTTTGAGCTCCTTTCTGCGGCAAGATCACAGAAGCATAGAATAGTTTGGGTTGGAAGGGACCTTCAAAGGTCATCTAATCCAACCCCCCTGCAATGTGCAGGGGCATCTTCAACTAGACCAAGTTGCTCAGAGCCCCGTTCATCCTGACCTTGAATGTTTCCAGGGGTGGAACATCCTGTCTCAGCAACCTGTTCCCGTGTTTCACCATCCTCATTGTAAAAAATTTCTTCTTTGTATCTAGCCTCACTGTTTTAATTTAAAAGCATTACCCCTTGTCCTATCACAACAGGCCCTGTTATAAAGTTTGTCCCCATCTTTCTTATAGGCCCCCTTCAAGTACTGGAAGGCTACTATAAGTTCTCCCCACAGCCTTCTCTTCTCCAGGCTGAACAACCCCAACTCTCTCAGCCTTTCCTTATACAGGACGGGTGCTGTAGCCCTCTGATCATCTTCATGACCTTCCTCTGGACCCAGTCCAACAGGTACATGTCCTTCTTATGCAGGGGGTTCCAGAGCTGGACGCAGTACTCCAGGTGGGGTCTTACGAGAGCCGAATCACCTCCCTCGACCTGCTGGCCATGCTTCTGTTGATGCAGCCCAGGATATGGTTGTCTTTCTGGGCTGTGAGTGCACATTGCCGGCTCATGCCCACCTTTTCATCCACCAGTACCCTCACATCCTCCTTGGCAGGGCTGCTCTCAATCCCTTCATCCCCCAGCCTGTATTGATACTGCGGGTGTCCCCACCTAGGTGCAAGACCCTGCACTTGACCTTGTTGAACCTCATGAGGTTTGTACAGGCTCACTTCTCAAGCCTGTCCAGGTCTCTCTGGATGACATCCTGATGCGTAAAGACCCATAAAGCCCCTCTATTAGGCTGCTCCAGCACAACAGAGATGTGTCGTGCCAACACTCACCTACTGCAATGGGCCTGCTGTCATTTAAGGCATGCAAATCTCTGCAAGCTCCTGAAATTCACCCCTGCCCCTCGTGGTTGTTACGCCATCAGAGGGAACAGGGAGCAGCAGCACGATGGAATGGGTCTGAATTGAAATTGCTGCTATCATTGCTCAGCATCTGTACAGGCAGAGTCGCACAGACTGTCTGCCTTCCTGCACTTTTTTCTTCCTTTTTCCTATCTGTCAGCTAAACCAAAGATCCAAAAGCAAAATGTAGCATTTGGGAAAATTATGTGGGTTTGTGGCACTCCCTGGAGGCCTCTGGGTCCATGAAGCAATGAATGGATTATAATGAGTCATAAATATAGTACTTTCATCTGTGACGGGATCCTATTCTGCTATTCATATAATGTAAAGGCAAACTGCCCATTTTCTTTAGACCAGTAATCTGAAATCTCAAAGAGGGAAAGAAAAATAAAGAGAAAGCATCTCTAGGCACAAATTAAGCAGACAAATATGCAAGACAACATATTTAGCAGCAGCTTTGGGAACTTCGAATAAAAGAAATAGGTACAATTGTCTTTTAATTATTCTGAAACATAATGCCGGAACAGCTAGATCAGAACAGAAGAACCATATTCAGGAGAGGAAATGAGGATGCAGTTGTACTTATGATTACTCTTCATTTTTGCGACCCCTTTGAATCTCTTCTGCTGTAAGGCACATTCTTAAACTCTACTGCAGGTTTTACAAATTAGAGTTATTTACAAAAATCACTGTCCGGCCAAAGATGTGAGCCTTTCTTCTTCCATGTATGTGAGTCATCTCACATTACAGTTTGCTGAGCTCTGGCTTACCTGTTCTGCCACAACGCTCCCACTGCCTACTTGCCTGCTTCTGCTAATACTATCAGCTACTATTACTTTGACAGCATGCTTAATATAGAGATCTTTTGTAACCAAGCTGGCAAGTAACCAGCTTCCAGGCAGTCTGCTGCACTCTGGGTCTCAAGAAAACTGTCAGTCATCTTCCTTTAAAGCAGCATTTGGATAAACCAGATGGACTATTCCTTCTCTGAAATCACACCCACTGAGTGGATCCATCGCACATGGCAAGTTTGCATGGGTTAAATTGAATGACAGCAGACAGATTGCCGATTTCCAGTAATTACAAGGGCCATTTTCCTGGGCTTTTCTGCTTAAAAGAGGAACGGGCTTTTCATATTTCAGGCTGAAAAAAATCCTGCCATGGTTGTCCTCATTTCAGCCCGATCCTAGGTAACCCTCTGAATGTCCCTGCAGCATACTGATGTTAAAAGCAAATAAAGAACAGGGTATCCCATGCCTGCACGTCATTCTACTTGCAAACTATTGTTTGCAACAGTTCCCCCAAAAAAGCCATGGGACTCCTTCCTTGCCCAGACCACACACAGGTAGCAAGCACTTGAAATATAAGCACAAAGACATTCTGGATCAGTTCAATGCCTGTATAAGAGGAACACAGCACAGGGATTTAGGGACTTTGAGGGAAAAGGGTGTAAGTAAAGACGTGCAGTCGTCAGCAAGGACTAGCTTTCCTGAGCTTTGGATCAGTACTGTAGCATGCATCTAAGGAGACTTTTGTCTCAAAATAACAACAAAGCGTGTGGGACAAGCATATATATTGAACCGGTGCAGTTTGTCTGTACTCTAAGAACACTAATAAGCACACAGTTCAAGCAGAGCGCTGAGCAGAGATGTGAATGCCAACGTGTTTCCAAGGCTGAGGAAAAAAAGATTCCTTCTTGATGTTCTTCCCAGCTGTTGCTAAGAAGTTTTGCTGTTGTTTTTTTTTTCTCCCTGCATTTGCCAAGAGACCTTTCTAGAAAATTTGCATATGGATATTACCCACTTAAAATGGAAGAGAAATCGTACCTCAAGTGAGATGATTCTCTGGTACTGACATAACGAAAAGAAAGCAAGTGGCATCAGTAAAAAGCAGTAGCTGAGGTTTTCAAAAGTAGGTGGCTACAGTCACTTGTTTTCTCTTTAACAGAGATTGCTCAGAGCAGTGTTAAAAATCAGGCTACTTATTTTGGTATTTCAGTCCATCCAAATAGGATTTTTAAGACAGACCCAATTAAGAAAAAAAAAACCATGAGTTTTCCCATGAGCTTTGTACTTCAGAATTCACCCCAGCCAGCAGTGTCCATTTTCCTCTAAAATGTTTACACTCCCATTAGAATAGCAAAACCAGAATTTCTTCTCAACTGTCAGTGGTTTTTTTTTATTTTCATGTTCATTTCCCAGTAAAGTTTCCCTTTCTAAACTAATTTAAGACCCTTCCCCCTCCTTCTACAATTTCCACTTCATTATTTTTTCGTACATGCTTGTTTGTAATTTCAGACTGTGTTCCAACAGCAACCCCCTGCTTTCTTGCGAGGACTTTCAAAAGAGCCTGAAGGAGTTAGGCATCCAACTCCCAGGCACATAACTTGTTAAAGCATCACTGAAAGTCCCAGCCCATATGGAAAGCAAAACCAACTCTCCAGAAGCAGACTTATGATCCATCAGAAAGCCAGTTTTCCATGATTTGCAGCCATCAGTGTCTCCCAGTACTGTAACTAACCCCACATGTGAGCAGTCCCATCGACTCCAAGGGAATGGTTCATAGCTCAAAGTTAACAATAATTATGCAGAACTTACAGAGCATTTGCTCTCTCTCTGTCTCAGAGAGATGTTATTAAGAAGGTCAATACTTTTATTCCCATTGTATAGATGAGGAAATGGAGGTGATACGACTGGGCCAACCTGAATCGCAGAGCCAAGATAAATACCATGATGAATAAAGGCTACTGGTTATTACCCCGCTTGCAAAGTGTTTAATTACTACAGTCTCATAAGGAAATTTATGAAATAGAATCCATTTCCCTGTTCTCCTTCTTTGCCGAGCACTGATTCCAGCTAATCATCATTCATCCTCCGTGCCGTCACATGAAAGATAACTACAGAGAGAATAAAAAGAGTATTTATACAGCTAAGGAAGGATTTACATAGCTGGTTCCTTAGGAGCTCTTACCATGTACTGGATCAAAAATCAATTTTTAAAAAAATGCCTAAATAAATACATATTTGCCTGATAGACAGTAATAGCTCATTCAGAGCCCTGATGGTGTGGTGAGGAAACAAACTTCGCTCTTGGATATTGATACAGGAAGTTCCTACACACCTGCAGGTGTGCCGGGCCACTCACCTAAGCCACCATTACATTACAGTTCTCACTGCAGAGGTTTTGCTTCTTATACCAGACTGACCACTGGCAGGAGGAGATGCCATGTCTTCTGGCAATCTCAGACCTACCTGGGATACCCTCTCCTTGGCTGTGCCTTCCCCGGCCCTTGGCAAGCCAAAAATCACATGCTGGTTTTCAGTTTAAACAACTGGTGTGCATTGCAGCGGTAGCACTGTTTCACACAGCTTGCTCCCTACTTTATCTGTTTTTCTCTGGGACAACTAAACACCTAAACCACTAGGAATATGCTAAGGGTCTTTTTAGCAGCAGCATGGATTTCTTGCTGCCTGCCCTACAAGTGTGTCAGATCTTTAGAATCCAACTTTCTTTTCTGTAGCAGAAGGGCTATATTTATCTTAGATCTAGCTCATCTTCCACTTTCACATGACAAGAGTTAGTTTAATGTTAAAAATTATGTTTTTTCAAGCCTACATGCTTTTGGGCACTGAGAACAGAGTAGGCAGAGCTGTGAATATGTAATCTTGGCATGACTTTCGCTTTCCATTTCCTTTACTGGCCACTAGTGGGATATTACAACAAATATATTTCTGGCAGAATCATTTCTGTAAGAGATTTCTATCTCTCTTTGCTTAATTATTTCTTGGCTTGGAGTTTTTGCTGATTATCTTTAAATTAATTGTGAGAGGACAGGGAGATTTCTTTGGGTCTTTTGGTCTCCAACGTATTGAAAATATTTTTTTCATTTCTGTCTCCTGCAGACACCTCCAGAATGTCCAGGAGACAATTTACAAAAATTCCCAACAAAATTCTCAGTACTTAGATGCTTTGTGAACCTCCATGTCGTCATTCTCCTCTCATTTCCATGCCGGAGTCAAGACGTTTTGTTGCTTTAAACAAAGTACTGGCTTTCTTTTAAAGCCAACATCAGGTACATATACCAGATCAGATGGACAAAAACCTGTGCTCACCTTCTGCTGGTTCAGGTACCAACACGACATTCAGCACTCTGCAGTAGTACCTGTCAGTGTTATTAATTCATGTAACTCAGTTTTCGAGTTTTAAGTAGACTACCCATGACACTGGGCTGTTCTGTACAGCAATTCCTCCACGATTTTCATTTAAAACAATTTAAAACAATTCATTTAAAACATTTAAATTTAAAACATTTAAAACAATTCATTTAAAACATTTTCTCCTGTAAGGAGAAGCAGACAGGACAGGTGACCCAAAGCTAACCAACGGAGTATTTATTTCCTTGCCTGGGGAAGTGAGCGTGTTTCTTGCTGTTGGTTTGGTTTGTTCAATAGCTTTTTCCATGGACAACTTTTGGACACTCGATAGCCCCCAGTGGTCCACAACTACCTATTGGTAAACACTGCTGGCAGACAATCTGATGCCTAACTTTACGCACCTATATAATGTATGCGTAAAAATGACACCAAAAAATTGATTTAGCTATTACAACAACCAGAGCATTGCCTATCCTCTTTTTGTAGCCTGTTGACTACAGATGGTGCTGGATAACCCAAACTAAGGGCTCGTGCAGTGTGAAACAGGAGGCATGTATTAAACATTTACAGCAAGAAATGCAGACACCAAATGCAAATAAATAGGATTTCCCACAGGTCCCTTGTCTTTTGTTGCCCAGTGAGTATTTTTTAACTAAAATGTTATTTTTATTATTGTGTCTGTGTGATACAATAACTCTTATACAAATTGCTACAGAAAGTCTGTGGAAACTCACATTCAGGTTATATGCAGTTACAAAACTGGTGTTTGGGGAACCATCTCATAAAAATGTAGTTTGCACCCTTGGGGCTTGGTTTATAGGCAGATTCAAGAAGCATTTTATCTGGTTAGAACCAAGTTTCTGCCATGATTTTTAAGCTTACTGTTTTGGCTTTGGACTCTCTGACTAGACATTTTTCACTTCCTGCACTGAGCAATATTTAGTCAGGCAGCTTTCTCTCTATGAAACACTTGCACATCCAAATAGCTTGAAAGGGCTTAGTAAGCAATTCGTAGATTACAACATTTTATAAACAGTAGCAATCTCTTATACAAGAAAAACATGATCTAGGAAACAAAAATTATTCTAAAAAATCCTACATAATTATTTCCTAAAACCTTGCTTTCATGTCTTACCACACATTTTTCCCAAGTTATGACTAATTTCACTTATCAGACACTATCTTTCTCCCTCAGGAATTTATTTTCTTTCCTATTTTTTTCCCCAAAGGGATAACATTTTCACAGAAGATGATTTATGACAACATGGTGATTTTACATGAACAAAATTCCTCTTTTACAGGGCCCTCAATACTTCCGAATCAAAACACTCCTCATGTTAGAAAGGCATTTAATTCATCACTCTGCTGGAATGTAGGGAAGGACTAACAGCCTCAGCACACAGGCATGGAGTCTGGTCTGGTTAAGATGCATGGTCACAGTCATTCAGGCAGACACAAGCCACTGCTTCAACCTCCACAGGATTTCTGCTAACTGGCTAAGCACATGATACTAGCCAGTCACAACCCAAAATTCAGGAGGGAATTTAAGAGCAACACGGGATACTTTACTTAAAGCAATTTATTCTGTCACCTCATGTACACAGTTCTTTGTTCAAGTTAAATCATTTATAACAATTTAAAAGGGGAAGTTGAAGGGCAGGCTGCTTTGGGAATTATGGGTACATAAAACATGGTGAGACACATCATCTGATCCAGCATCTTCCAGAATGCTTTTTTGTCATGCTATTCTCTCACTACAAGCCTGGTCCCAAAACTCACTGATGGCCACGCTGCCCAGTTGCTTGTGGCTTTCATCCTAGGGACACCCTCCACTGGTCTGTGTTATTTGTGCAGTTAGCATGTATGTCAGCATTTGCTCACATATAGAGAGAGAAGGAAATAAGCTAAGAGTAGCGGGCTAGGCTTGCTATTGATTTAGTTAGCATTAATTCATGGAAAATGCTTGCATAAAATTCATTACTTAGTTTCCCTGACAAAGATTTGTCTGTTAAAGAAAAACGTTACAGGTCCAGGGGTGCTGCAGTAAATGCAGATTATCAAGACACTTTCTCAGTTCACTGGCACCATCCCTGCAGCCCCAGAAATAGCCCCTGGATGAGAGCAATCCTCAAAAATCTTAATCCTCCTGCCAAGAGTAAGTCAGGACAAATAGGACAGAACAGGTAATTGGCTCAAGCAGAGAAAAGAACACCAAAGAAAATTAACCTTCACATAACTTCTGTAAGGTTTAAATTTTGTTTAAAAATTTAAACAAATTTAAGGTGTCCTCCAGGTGTCCATGGAGCCTTTCAACTCTGCTTAATTTGATTTTCACCTGTGCTAGAGAGATGGTGCCAACATTAGCTGCATAGGTGCCCTGCAATCTGGGACAATGCTGTACTGAGCACATACAAATTCAGACAGGATCTGTAGATAAGTATCTTTCACCTACATCACAGCTTATATAGTAGGTTCACAGAAAATACACTAGTCTAGCGCTTGAACATGTTTTGATGTCAGTGCTCAGTCTCACAATTTTTTCAGTAAATTATTCCATTCTCCCTTTGGAAGTACTTTCTTCAAACCATGAACAAATGATCTGTATTGTCCCAAATGCTTATTAGAACCAATACCATTTTAAATGCCTGCATGACAGACACACGTGATCATAGAATCATAGAATGGTTTAGGTTGGAAGGGACCTTAAAGAGCACCTAGTTCCAACCCCTCTGCCATGGGCAGGGACACCTCCCACTAGACCAGGTTGCTCAAAGCCCCATCCAGCCTGGCCTTGAACACCTCCAGGGATGGAGCTTCCACAGCTTCTCTGGGCAACCTACTCCAGTGCCTCACCACCCTCACAGTGAAAAATTTCTACCTAATATCTAATCTAAATCTACCCTCTTCCAGTTTAAAGCCATTCCCACTTGCCCTATCATTACACGCCCTTGTAAAAAGTCCCTCCCCACCTTTCCCGTAGCTCCCCTTTAGGTACTGGAAGGCCACAATAATATCTTCCCAGAGCCTTCTCTTCTCCAGGCTGAACAACCCCAACTCTCTCAGTCTGTCCTCATAGGAGAGGTGCTCCAGCCCTCTGATCATCTTTGTGGCCCTCCTCTGGACCCACTCCAACAGGCTCATGTCTTTCCCATGTTGAGGGCTCCAGAGCTGGATGCAGTACTCCAGGTGGGGTCTCACCAGAGCAGAGTAGAGGGGAAGAATTGCCTCCCTTGACCTGCTGGCCACACTTCTGATACAGCCCAGGATACGGTTGGCCTTCTGGGCTGCGATCACACATTGCCGGCTCATGTTGAGCTTCTCATCAATCAGCACCCTCAGATCCTTCTCCTCAGGGCTGCTCTCGACCTCCATCCAGCCTGTATTTGTGATCACCTGACCAAGGAGCTGCTGCCACACTATGCAACATTTTTGAGGAAGAACATCCCAAACTGAACTTGTCCCAAACTGTACTTGTCCCAAATCCGTGAGAAGGGATGGGTGGCAGGTGCGGGGAAGTGGGTGGCAGGGAGGGTAGAAGAATAGAGAGAACAGGAAAAAAAATTTATCACACGCATTTGAGTAAGTAATTGAAAAGTAGAGATTTTTGCAAGCAAAAAAAGACTTGATTCCCTGAATAAATTATTCATTGCAAATTATTCACTCCACTCCAATAAATAGAGATAGCCCCTCTTTGCTATTTCAGAGAAAAAAAAAATCCACAATATTCCACAAAAGCCAAAAAGGAAATATTAGCGATATTATTTACACTCAAACAGAACAGATTATTCACAGGGTGCTGAAAGCAATCTTTTCAACCAAGTGATGCATCGTACTGTCAAGAAGCCAAATTTTCAGAAGGGCTCAGCACCCAGCAACTCCTGCTGAGAGTAGTAGCCTATTGAAAATCAGCCACTTCATGGACATGCCTAAATAAGAGCTGGCGGGTTTGGAAACCTGCCCTTGGCTTCCCCTACTCACACGCTATGCACTCTACCTTACACAGGCCAGCCCACACAGCCATACGTTCTCCCTTGAATGTCATTATCTGCCCAGTGACAACCTGCAGCTTCTTCAGATGCAGCAGAGGAGAGTATAAAGAGAAATCCCTGCTGTCCTTCCCTCCCTTCCAGGTTTTTCCAAACTCCCCAAAGGGGGCAATGCAGCCCTCTCTCTACAGGCTGAATGCTGGCAAGGAGAAAGAAGCAAGACCAGAAGAACAGACTCCCTAGTTTTAATAAAGCTGTCAGGGTTGACATATAGTATCTACTGCTTTTCCGTTCTCCTCCATCTCAAGCAGGATGGAGGGATTATGCAGATGAGCCACTATATTGTGTCGGGCTCAGAAACATTGTCCTGTATGCTTGGCATAGCCTGAATTCGTTTCTATACCCCTGAATGCCCACAGCTATGAACTGTCTTGGTGGGATAAACACCTTAACAAAGCTGTTTAGCAGATTCACTAAATGGTTCTGGCAGGCAAAAACGTTTCTAGTGAATGGGAGAATGTGTTCTCATCCCCCTTCCTCACTCTCCAGCCTTTGAAGTTTTATTTATGGTGTATGTAAAAAATAAGACACTTAATCGGAGCTCATGGGCTCTTAAAGCTACTCTGCTTCTTTCACGCAAGCACAGAAATGTCATCCCAGCTGTAAAACCTCTTCCACTTCCCAGCCACAGAATGAGCCACCACAAGTTTATCACTGTTAATTCATCTCTGCATACATCCACACTTTCAGAGGGATGAAGAAAAGGCAGAGAAGCTTTTGGCACTGCAGCCCCATTCAGCTAAAGAGAAGCCAGGTGAGGCCCTTCATTTCCATCTCCACAAGCCGCATGCTCTGGAAAGGAGGCTTTGTTTAACTGTCATTAGGACAGGTAACACAAGCCCTCAGCCTCCTAAAGAGGTGTAGAGTCCAGAAGCCAAGGAGTTTGTATGGACTCTGCAGGACTGAGTCCTAGTATTATCACAACTGCTGGGAGCAAGTCCTACCGCTGTTTCATTGCTGCTTCCCCTCCTGCAAAAGTTCAGGCCCAAGAAATCATTTTTCTTGTATACATTCATAAGCAGCCCTGGTCACTCAGCCACCCAGAGCCACTGCAGCTTTCTCACCCAGCCTTTACATGTGGATTTAACTTACACTATCACAATGGATGGTCAGGACAAACACCATGAGCACAGTCTAACCTTACCCAAGGCTCCTCCACAGACACACTCAATCAGCGATAACATGGAAGACCATAATTATGTTCTCTATCGTTATTCCTTTGCTGATTATGCTCCCCCAAAGTCAGATAAATGGTATATTCTTCCCCAAAAGAATGAAAAATAACAAATCTTTAACTTAACTTGAAGCCTCCCTGTGGAACAACTGTACTAAAAAAAGATCACGCGTATTAACCCACGACAGTACTACTATGAAACTGCAGCCATGAGATTGCATCCCCAACTATCTCTTTTGAGAAGGCTACATCCTTGTGCAACCTGAAGTATTAATGAAGCAAAAGTTTGGGCCAGAGGAAGCCTAGGTACAGTAGAGGTACTTTATCTAGTTATCTCAATTCCTTTCCTGCACTGGGAGTACCGCAGTTGATTACAGTAAATCATGACAGCTTGAACTGCTAAAAAGTAGTCATTGTAATTTGATTGTTGATCTGGTATCTATTCTTTCTCTTTTGTGTCTCTCACAGGTGGAAGAATAAAGAGTGATAGCACATCAAAACAAAGCAAGCTTTAAATACCAGGCTAGACACATTACCTTGTCTTGTGTGTTTTTAAGAATGAATTGACAGTTTTGACAAGATGGGTATCGAAAGAATTTGAAAAAATGCCAAAGCTATAGGTTCTAATCAAGACAGACTGCGCAGCCAGCTTCTGCAGAAGAAAGGGCTGTGTGTAGGTGGGCTGCATACTAAAACTCAGAGGGGCAGGCAGTCACTAGAGTTTTTTTCCCTGCTTTTTGGAAAACAGAGATCAATGTTGTGAATCTCTATAGACAATTTGGAAAAAAGCTCCTGCTCCCATCTTACCTTTCCTTGTTAGGCAACCCACCCACCCACTGATTTCCCTCCCTCACACCCTGATTAGCTCTATTAGTGTTGCATATAGGCAGGTTGAAGTTGTGGCTGATAGCAGGTCTTTGTCATGCAAAGCATGAAGGCAAAGACGAGTTGCTGCAATGCATCTGAAAAATGGCAGGCTTCTTCACAGCACATTGCCTCAAGAGGCTAGGTGCAATTAGAGTATCATCCAAGATCAGTTTTAATTTAGCTTCTATTTATGACTACTTGGCTTAATAAATTAATTTAGTTTACTGTGCAAACAAAACCACAAGTCTGGGAAGGTGAACAGATTCATAAGATGATTTCTGGAGAGGATGCCTTCAACCACAAGCTGAACAAGAAACTGATAATTTGGCCTGTGAAAATCGCAATATCTCCTTGATTCTACTTAAGTCTAGGCTTATTCTTTACACATTTCTTTGCTGAGTGAAGGAAAGGTGACAAATAAACATTAAATAGAGCTAGTAAATATAAATAGAGATAGTAAATAGAGATAGATTAATAGTAAATAGAAATTGATTAATAGTGATAAATCCAGTTGTCTTATTTTTTCACAGCAGCAGGATCCTGATTCAAGTAGGCATTTGGGCATATGCTGGTGTAAGCACACAATTAAGTGCTCCCTTTTCATATTTCTGTATTGTATTAGCGGGTTTCCTTACATGCTCTTTGACACAACCACATTTCCCATCTAGCAAAGAGGAGGTCATCTCACGTGATTTTACCCACTTGTTCAGCACCTCTTCTCTTCCCTGGGATCCTTTCTCTACGGCAGCCACTCAGTACACACCCAGGTTCGCCTCTTCCTCCTTAGTCTCGGCTCAGACCATCCTTTTCCAAGTATTCCCTGCTCTGCACCAGTCTTCCCAGTCAGAAAACCCTCTCATACCTTTCTCCCCAAGCTCTGCACCTGCTGGCTGTTTTCTAGAGTTCTGTGCCTGCTATCCAGGAGAAGAATTTACAGTAGTCCCCTTTGCTGGATGTCTGATGAGCAGAGAAGGCACAAGAGCTGAGGAGGAGCTTGGCAAGACTTTCAGGGTTCTTAGATGAAACCATTAGGAGAAGCAAACTGAGCTACAGCAGGGTCATATGCATTGGATCCAACCCCCTTCACTACCATGCCTGAGCAAAGACTAAGATTGAAACATCTCCTATATTGTGCTCCAGAAGGAGCCCAGCTAAAGACCTGGGTGCCCACAGCATGCAGAGCAGAGACACAAAAGTGGAAAAGCTAAGCAAAGTCACAAAACTACTCCAGGCATTTCTGCACCTGTAGCATGGGAGTTAAAATTGAAGTCAGTGGTATGTGGCAGAGTGCTCACTGCTATATGCAAGTTATTTCACTGATCTCCATGCAAATGCTGCATCTCTCCTTTTGATTTCAATAAAATCCCTGGGAGGGAAGCCTTTCTCTGAGCAATCACTTGTTCAACAGACACTCTAGGTTCACACCATCCATGAAGGAGTCCAAACACCAGAGGCTGAAGAAAGCTGCACTTCTTTGTTTCATAAGCAATAGTGTTTAAACAGTTTTCAAGCTCTCTCAACAATTTGCATTCCTTTTTTGCAAAACAGGACAAATCCATCTGACATGTGCTAGGTGCAGAGGAGCAGCGAGTTTTTCAAAATGAAAAGGAAAAAGAAAAACTGCAGGAAGGGATTCGGAGATGCAGAAGAAACCGAAGAAACCATTTCAAACTTCTATAGACAGGAATGTATAGTAGCAAGTGAGAACTTACGCTTCTCACTTGAAGGACTGATAAATGTTTCTATTTATCGTAAGCATCTACTTCATTTTAACCCCTTTAGCACCGCTTAGCAGGGACATGACTCTTACATAATATTAACTACCACAGGATTATAAATTAGAGATGCAAGCCATGGCTGATGAAATTCTGCTCAAATACAGTACAGCAAAACTGAATAGTTCTGTGGAGTTTCTGAGGCTTGATACTACCATAATTAAAACCTGGTGTGAGAACAATCTCTTACTGTACACCCCCCCATTCAGCTGTAGTATTTTTTTACTACAGTCTTCACTTCCCATGTAGAAATCCAGATCTCTAATCCTCACTTTACTGTTTCACATCTGACATTCTAATTTATGCCAGTGCAAAACAGGTTTACTGCACTAACAAATCAAAGTAGTTATTTTGCCCTAGTTTAAACGAACCGAGGAAGCTCCCGGTAATGAAATATTAGGCCTTCTGCATTTCAGTGAGTGTCTAAGTTGTAACCTCCAAATTTGACCTTACAGCAGCTGAGGAGAGATGATTAGCATAGCTCACTCTGTATATATTCCAAAATCATCATCCTTTTCAACCAACATCAGAAATTAGGATTGCAGATGCAACTCAGAAGTGTTATTTGCAACAGCAAATTCGTATATTTTGTTATTTGTATTATCTGCGTAGTTTCTGTTTGTACATTCTAACTGATTGTAGCAATACTTGCTTAAACACTAACACTGACACCTGTGTGAGATACACACATGCCATCTTTTCTGAAGTCATTTCAAGATCTGCCCTCAGACACAATGAGTCCTGAGAGCTGGCTGAAATATTTTTTGCTAAGGCAAATATTTTTTCAGAAACTGTTTACAAAAATCACATCATATTCAAGATGCCTCCACATTTTTTTTTCCTTTTGACAAAGAAATACCTCTCAGATCTAGGGCTGTCTTTTCTCTTCGTACTAGAAAGACGTGTTAAGTTGAAGGCACAGCTATTGATACTATGTAGTATCATGAAAACATTCAGAAGTACCCAGTTCTCTAAACAAGCGCAAATTCTCGACCTTGTTTTGAAAGTCTGAAAGCTGTTGTGAATCCAGTCTCCTCTACTGCCGGGATCTTTTCAAAATCTTGAATGGACCTTCTCTTTTTCTGTACATCCACAATTACACAGGGGATGGAGGATAGAAATGTACAACAGCACCTCAATATTCTCCTATCCAAAGCTAAAAATCAAAACTTAAGTTAATTCTGAATTTTTCTACTATAAAGTTGAAATACCACCCCTACTACCCCTGAGAACATTTCTGGCAAACTATGTTTTTAAGATTTTTTTAAACTATCATTGATAAAGGAGTTATTCAATATTGTGTGCTAAATACATGAGAGGACCTGACTATATGCTCCAGGGATATCTCTGAATTCAATAAATTAATTCGATACTTAATGTCTGTGAACTTTGATGGTCCCTTTGGGGAGAATCACAGAAACTTTTGGCCTTCACTGATAAAACAGACAGTCAAAAATTGGATTTGCTCTGTCCCTCCATATACTCTTTTACTGGCAAACAGAGATACTGGAACATGCAGTACTTGAAATCCACTTTTTTATTTTCCATAGTAAACCATAACTGGTATGAGGCTAGTCCAGAAATCTGCCAAAGGAATTGGTTCAGCATTTGCAGAATATAAAGCAAATCTGGCAAATAAAACTGGCAGAGTGAAAGCACAGACCCACTGAAAGCATGTGGCAAAGCTCCCATTGGTGAGAGCAGACGCAGAACACACCCGCACTACCTGCAGAATTGATGCAAAACAGAAAGCCACATCTTAGCATGGGATTTTTCATGTGATCTAAGGTGTCAGACACCTTGATCCCACTGCAATTCAGCTTGTCAGAAAGTTCCAGCTGTTCCCCAACAGCTGGGTCCCAAAATTTCCATTACTGCTTTATGATTTGTTCCAGCAGATATCTAAACTTTCTTTAACACTGGCTGGAACTCACATTGCACTGTGTAACAGCAGCGGTACTAACAAATATTTGCTAATACTTGCCAATATTTGCTCCTACTGCTTTGTTAGCCTCCTTACTCTAAGCATGCATTTTCGATTATTGCTGTCGTGCTTCCCTGATCCCATTGGGCTGATGATTGAAATTAACAGTCTGCCCATCATCACCAGGCTTCACACAGATCTTGCAGAAAGTGCGGAGGCAAAGGCAAAGTTGTTCCAAGCTTGGCTGCAAAAAATTGCGGGCATTATCACGAAGTTTAAAGAGACCTGTCATTGCAAAATGCCAGCTACAAACTGCCACCTCTAATTTCCACATCCTCCCCTTCTGATGAATAGGCAGTGATTTGGGTTTGTTCCACTTGCCTGTCCCTCAAACCAGCAAATAACATTTCTCCTTGCCAGTCAGTGTCCTTTTTCCCACTTGGCAAACGCTGGTTTGCTCCCTGCTGCATCGCCTTCTGCGCAAGAAGCTGGCTCTGCAACTGTTTGTTTTCGATTACTTCCTTATTTTTATTAGCGTAGTCTATAACAGCTCAGCTTTGGGAGCCTGGCTAAAGTCCTTCCAATAGCCTTGTCCTCCTGACAGCTCACTTGTCCAGCAGCAGCATAAAAGCTGGCTCGTACACAGGCAAATTTTAAATACCCCTCGATTGGAAGGTGGGTGTAGCTGGGCTCAGGCCAAGTGTTCTGGTGGTAGTCTAAGGCAGTAACATTTTGGTTCAGAGGAAGGAACCTAGAAATAGAGAAGTCCATTTTTGGCTACCATACTACAGCACTCCATCACAACACAAGTGCTCCCTGGTGATACACTTGCCCACACCCCCAGCAGCATGCTGGCTGGGCTGTAGTTTCTATTAGGAATGAGTTTGACACGCGAAAGTAAACCGCATCTGTTTCAATACAACCAGGGACTGAGCCTCAGTCCTCCAGTTCCAAGAGCTGCCTTTGCTGTTGAAAGCAACAAAGAACAGAAATAGACTCTACTCTCACATCTTCAAATCCCAAAGGATTATGTCAGAAACAGCAGGTGATCTCCTTCAGTCCTGCTCTATTCTCTGCACAAATAGAAAAGTACTTAAAAGAAAGAAACTGAAATTTCCTCCCTATGCATTTTTTTTTTCACTCTCCACTGCTTTTCAGTTTTAAAAAATGTGAATTAAAATAGACAGAAAAGTGGGTCTGGCATCCTTCAAGTCACAAAAGCATACAAAAATAGGGAGAGGGCCTGGTTTAAAAAAAAAAAAACAAACACAAACACAACAAAACAACACAACAACAAAATTTGCAAACAAGAAATTATTTTTGCCTCTTGGCTATTTTCTGATTTCATTTGGGAGATAACAAAGCACTGGAACAGCTTGCCCAGAGCAGTCAGGAATCTGTCCTTGTGTTGAAAAAAGCCCTGAGCAACCTGGTCTGATGGTCTGAACCTGCTGTTGGCCCTGCTCAGGGCAGGTGGCTGGACTAAATGACCTCCTGAGTACATCTGGTACATCTGTAATACTGACACCACTGTTGCACCTTCTATCATTTTGGTCCCTTCCAACCCCTACCATTCTGTGACTCTGCAATTTATTTATGCAACATACTTACAACAGTTATTACTTTTGTTCGAACTTTTTTAAACAGGCATATCACTAACATAAAGTAGGACCTCAAAGCAAATCTTGAACCTTTCCTGGTTTGACCTTCACCTCATTCAGAGCTGATGAGAAACCACTGTAGGGAGCTGTATTACAGATATACCTGTATCACCTTAGCCACAGTATCCTGTACAGGCTGGACAGCTCTCTTAATTCCTCCAAGTGTAAATCAGTCTCCAAACTAATGGGCTAGAGAAATTATAGCAGGAGAATGCTATTACCTTGCAGTGCTAAGATATTACCCTTTAAGATATCCAAGCAACAGAAGCCTCTGATTTATCTATTTAAAAACTGCCTGAACAAATGCTTAGCTAAAAGAAATGTGTATTCATTCAAATTTCAGACTTCATATTTGCACTAGGGAGGAAAAAACACTGAAATATCCCGCAAGGAAGTCAATACATCACTGCAGACAAGTAAACCTTGACTGCAGTCTCCATCTCTCTGCCTTATATTCAGTCAATGAGTAGGATGACCAGACCCTGACGACCAGATAAGCCATGACAGTAAAGGAGCTGATAAGTCTTCCAAAAAACAAACAAACCTAATTTGTTAAGTTGGCACGTTATTCATGGCTACAAAACCCAGAACTGGAGAGGGTGTTTTGCCCCCAACCACATCCGTATGGGTCTAAGCACCCTTGGACTTGGAGAAGCATCATTCTTTCCTTTGGCTACATTCCCAGGTCTATGTCCATCCCACTTCAGATCAGGGCCAATTTTCTTTCTACCTTTTCCTGAACTTCTTCTCACTCTAAAGGATGTCCCCATCCATCAGTTACTCATCTACAGTCTCTTTTACCTTTTCTTATGTGCAGAGAGAAGAGCTCTAAGGACCACCTCTCTGGCAATCTACAGATCTTAGATTGGCTCCCAGGCCTACAAAACATGCCAGCTGACAAACCAAACGTTAATTCAGTAAATTGTTCTTTGCCATGTATGACGCATTCAGTTCACTATTATCTTATCCTTTACCTCCGTTTATTGCCTCCACTGTCACCTCCTTTCCCGGGTCAAAATTGAGTTTCTTGAACCTTTTTAGTCCACGCTTCTGAAAAGCTCCCAGTAACTATGACCCCAACCAGTATTGCAGGAAAGTGTATTTCTTCTTTAACTATATGTAAAAAAAGATGAAGTTTTCAGACATGCCTGGCAAAGCAAACAGATCTCAGTAGAAGACATTAGAGGCAGAAATATTTTTCAGGATCAGTGGCTAACCAGGAACTACAGGAGCACACCTCTGAAAAAAAAATTCTTTTCGACACCATCCATGTTTAAATGGCAATATTGACACAAGTGTCTTGCTCTCCACTGTAATTGAGTGTTCCATTTCTGGTCCTTTATTACCAGTTTCAAGAATAATCTTCTGCCTCATGAGGCAGGGGGAGGAGGGCAGGCAGAAATCAACATTTCTATTGAATAGGAAATTCTGGTAATTCAATCTTTTTTCTTCTGTGCAGGAAAAAATAGAAGTGCTTACAAGAAAGCATTAACTTTTTTTTTTTTTTTTCAGAATGAAAGAGTTCAGAAAACAAACTGTTTCATTTTTATTAAACAGTTTCTCAATTGAAATTATTTATTTTACCTTCCTGCTGAAGAAGTCGCACTCCATTTTGTTGAGCCAAACAGAGACTAGCCATGTTAATTCTGGTCCATGTTCCACCAGGCCTGCCTGAGACACAGCAGACTTACTGCTCTCTCTTTCAGTAGGAGCACTTGGAAATGCCACATGCCACTTCAGATTCCACAGTGCTGGGATGATGCATCATCCCCTCATATGCCACATAGTTCTTGCTACAGAAACTTCCACATGACCAGGGAAAGTGGCTGCACAGGGAACAGCTCCACATTTGCATAAGCCTTCTTAATCAGTACAAAACCCCCGTCATTTAAACAAAATTAAATACCATAACTTCCATTTAACTCAGTCTTGCAACTTATTTAAGGCTATGATTAACACATCACAACATTCACTGTTGTCAAATTACTTGCATTTTGGCTTTGTTGTAAAAGCAGGTACAGCATCAACCTTACATCCATGTCTCCAAACCACAGTTAGACCTGATTCCCCACTGCTGAGCTCTGCAGAGCTGTTCCTCAGCTGACATACCTCTTCTGAGTCCACATTTTGAAGCTCAGCTGCCTTGCCAGACAGCAACAACAGCAAGTCACTCAGGTCTTTGCAAAACACTACATCATGCAGCTCCAAGCATCCTCAATTCGATTAACTCTCCTTCTCAAGGATCTCAGTCTCCTTACTCCCCTATTTGCTAGTGGAAACATCTCCCACTGCAAAGCAAAATTTCCATTTCTGTGTAAAACTGACTCCTGAGTAAGCGCAAAACCAAAAAAAGCCAAAATACATCTCTTTTCTTTATGCATAATTTCCTGTCATCAGACATTCTACACAAAACATGGAAGTTTGTTACGTTTTCAGCTGTTTAACAAAAACAATCTATTTTTGTTACCAGAATACCCAGCAGCTGTGGCATTGTCTTACTTTTTGTTGAGAAATTAGCTTTGCCCTGAAAGAAACCATGCAATTGTTTTCTCCATTCATCCTGCTGTCATAGTTTGGGCCAAACTGGCCACTGGGTGACCAACAGATGCTCCCCTCTGCCACCTCTCTTCAAAGAGAGAGGCAGAGGAAAGAGAGAGACTTATGTGTTTAGAAGGAACTAAAATACTTTAATGAAATATTAATAATAAAATAAAAAGAAAATAATGAAATATATACAAAACCATATCAAGCTCCCAGGATGACAATCACAACACCAGTTGGCACTGGGGCAGTCCCAGACTGGACTCAGTGAAGGACAGGAACTGGATTCTGTATCTGGATTCTGGATCAGGATCAAAGGCAAATGAACAGAGTCCTCCTCAGACGCCAGCAGTTAAAGAAAGAGGGCTGACCCTTTGATCCCTCAGCTTTTATACTGAGCATGAGGCAGATGGGACGGAATACCCTGTTGGTCGGTTTTGGGTCACCTGTCCTCCGCACCGGTGGGACTCCTTCATGCTTTTCTGCTTCTGACCCTCCAACGGGACAAATAACAAAGTTGGTTGGCCTTGGCTGTTATAGCAATAAGTATAAGCAGGAGCCTCTCCGCATACCATGCCTGGGCATCAGCTATAAACATTGGTCTTATCACTCTGGGAGTGAACAGTGTCTGCACAATATGCTGTTAATTTCAGTAGTTAGAAGAGGCCCAGCTAAAAAGTAAAGTTACTGAACAAATTGGTCCTGTTTTACCTCAAACCAGGACTCCTGCTATGACACAGAGCAGCTCCCAGCATTACCAATCTGCATGCCCATGGAGCAGCCATTCCCTCATTGAGACAGACACAGAAAAAGGTGCTGCTACTTCTCTTCCCATCACTGGGACTGCAGAGCAAATTGCAGTCTCCCAAGCTGGCGAGACCCTTGAGCTCCTGAAAGCAAAGACAGAAAATAAGGAGGAAGGCAAGAATTTGTTCTCCTCGGAGTTCTGGTACTTGCTCAATACTTTTCTGTTTAGGGTTGGAGATAACAGAATAAATAAAGTCCTGAGGGGAGAATGTTCTCCTATTTTGTGTTCCTGCCTACCAGCTTCTCTATCTTTAGATACATGGCAAGAAACCCAGATAGCTTTTTTCCTTTGCTGAGATGCACATTTTTGGCATAGCATTCCAGATCTTCAAGTGTTTTTCAAGATCCACCTCCAGCCAGATTTTGCAATTAGTGGTGTTTGTACAATAAAGTTGCCAAAACACAAAATTTGGAGCACTTTAATCATAAAGATATTATGTTTTCCATCATCTTACAACTTCTATTAAATCCTTCACAGGATTCATTTTCCTGACTGAGGGTAACCACAAACTACACTATTTAAGTTGTAAATTGCAGCCTTTTACAGTATTTGAAAGCCCAAATCCCCCACACACACTACATTATTTCCATCTAATTGCTAAAGAGATTAAGTATTTAAAAATAAATTTTCTTTAGAACCTTTCCCATTAGGATTAGCTGGAAATGAACTAGCATCAAGTGAACGGGTTTCCTCTATCATTAAAATGTGAGATCAATACAATGAAGATGAATATCACTAATGTTGAGTCACCTTTTTGGCGCTCCCTGTTAAACTGCTCCAAGCACAAAATGCAAATGTTTCCATTGCTTGCTACACACAGGCCTTAACAAACAGAAGACCGGTATACAGAATATATACCAGAATGCAGTATACAAAATTCACTTGAATACAGTACCACTTCCTGCCTGTGTAAGACAGAGTGACCCAGGAAAGGTGAACAAAATCAGGCAAAACAAAGTTAAGTTTAACACCACATAAGACCATGCTTAAGAGTAGGAAAATAAAATTTATTTTTCTCCTCCCCTTTTTGGACAATTAAGAATTATTGTTACATTTTTTAAATTAGGAAAAAATAGTACAGGAGGCAAGAAAAAAAAACACATGACAAATCCAGATAGATAACATGTACTTCTCCCCTTTCACAGTTTGAAGTTTTGGAGAGGAAAAAAAAAAAGGGTCAAATTTTTTCTAGGTCTCGCTTGCTAGAGATGATCCTATGACATGACTCACATTTGCACATGCTCTCTAACATAGAAAAGAAGAAATTGTTGAACTTGATAAAGCATAACCTCAAAAAGCTGATTAGCAGTCTTTTCTTTAGCTAGGCAGGCTCCTCTTAATACAAGTTTCACGCTCTTAAGAACAGAAAAAATCATAGGAATGGTTATACTTGTTCAGAGCAAGGGCATACTTAGCCCTATAGACACCCTTGGACAGAAGCCAACCCCCACCCTTGACCTTAGGCATCCATTAAGAACAGGTTAACAACAAACAGGTATATCTTCCTCATGGTCATCTTCTAACATCCAACTATTTGTGGACTCCGGGACTTTGAACCAAATGTTGGCTTTATGGATTTGGCATGTTTCAATCAATTTATTTTCAATAAAGCTCAAGACTCCTGCTGAAAGAGTGAGAGCTTATATCAGCAATAAATGGCAACCACTAAATTATGTGGCAAGTGGCTCCATAGGTAAACTTCAACGAAGAGCCACCTCCTCTCACTTATTTTATGTTTGCAACCTGCCAGGCTCCTTCAATGCCCCCTGGTTCCTAATTCTTCATGCAATCAATTCAGACAGATCTGTCAATTCAGAGATATAATTTTGTGAGCTGCTACACACATTGCCACAGGTGAATTTCAGACTGGGATATTTCTTTCATGGAGAATGCATTTTAAAAAGAAAAACCAACCTCCTACAGGGAACAAAATGGAGTGAAGTTTCTCCATGCAAACTAAGAGAAACATGCAAAGATCTGTTTGCTGCTGTCACATTTCAATGTAGAAAGTCAGCTGAAACCACACAGACAAGCACTACACAAACAAGAAAGAGCCACAACCCCATGAAAGAGTGTGCAGGAGGCAGGTATAACAAGACATCGTTAAATGCTCAATTGCAAGACCTTCCCAGGCATACTCGACATCCTGGCTAGAGATGAGCTGGTGCAAAGGAAGGAGTTACCTGGCTTTGTTACACATAGCAGAAAGTGTTTTGCCTTTGGGAGCAAGAGTGTGATTCCCTCACAGGCCCTGAAACAGCTCAGCTCTGCCTCACACTTGAGTTTGATGGCAGGGGGCTGGAGGTGGACACGGGTGGGGTGGACAGGGATGGACAGACCCAACATGACTCACAGGTATACAGACAGAAGAAAAGACTTGAGACATTCTGCCAAAACCCCACCCGCTCTGCAGCAAGCAGCAGTCTTTGATCTGTCTTCTCATTTTGAAGTCATTCATTACCCAACAGTGGTATGGAAAAAGTCAGTGGTTCACCAAATGAAATAGCTGATTGCTTTGCTTTTTGGCAATTTGAGGCTCGTTCTCAAAAGACAAACCCTGGGAGGCAAGGCAGAAGAAAACAGTTTCTTCTATAAAGAAGGCTTATTAAAAATAGGGAGCAGGTAAAGAAAATTCACTCTCTAAATATCAGCTGTGCAAGTCCAAATTGATTTCATGAATCTTTCACCTTTTCTCACCTTTTTCTCCCCTCTGATGAGGTCACAACTAATAAGTTTCCTGCTGTGATCCCAACACATGGTGAAAAATCTACGGGATACCCATTCAAGTAGCTGTAGTTTGGCATAAAGGCCTTCTATTAATGAATTGACATTAGAAACATAGCTTCCATCTCCTGCAGGGTCACTGCTACAAGGAAGTACTTACTTGATCTCTAAATGCTAAAGTCATTCTTTTGTTCAGAAACATGGTCTAGACTGAGCTGCCAGACCCCTGGGAAATTACATTTCTATGGAGCTCAAACGTGAAATCAGCAACAAGCAAATCCTACTGGCTCAAAGGCCAGGTTGGTATATTCCTGCTGCACCAACAACACCCCCAAGTCAGCAGCATTCAAGATGAGATAACTGCTAACCTCGGCAGCTTACTCCATGGATATATTACAACACCTCATGCTTATACAGCCTTTTGTAGTCAGGGAGATCAGCTTTTTTTCCAGAACAGATCCCACACAAGGAAGCATGACTATCAAAGAGGAACCTAAGGCACAACAGCAGATGGACGTTATTCATGGTAGGCTTTTATCAGTGAAGAGAAAACACAAGGGCCTCCTCCCCTCTTGCTTTGAATTTTAGGAAGAAGAGAGTATATCCTCTCACACTGTCTCACCGTTGGTCTGATATTTAGGTCTAACCTATTCAAACTCAAGGCAGGAAGTACCAAGTGACAGCCAGCAGAGGTTTTGTCCAGACCACAGTTTTCTTTGCATTGATGTTTGCTGTTGAGTTGTAATTACCTGTGGGGAACACCCACTTTCCTGCAGCTGGAACCGCACATACTTTGCTAAGGTGAGTCAAGCCAGTGCATGTCCTCTTTCATAGCAGCAGAAGGCACAAGTATACAGCCTTAGACCAGGACTGAAGTAATTAATTGGAGTCATGCAAATTTCTTTTCTCTAATCACGCTTGAGAGACCCAGGATGTGGCAGTCCTAATATTTGGTCCGTTATCTCTTTTACCATGTAAATTAAGCTTCTTGGTGCTGCCATTGGCCAAGAGATCAAATTAGAGTGCTGTCTGCATCCCAGCCCGCCCACGTAAAAATGTGTATATATATCAGCACTCAACTTACACCACCAGCAGGATGTGTGTCTCAGTGATTTTACACTTGCAGAAATCATGTCGTAACACGCTGATGCTGAAGCTAAAGTACTGTCCCCACCCAGGTTTCTCTGCAATGTCTCACCCTAGCTCCCCAATATTCTAGCCCTAACTGCTGAATCACAACCCCAGGCAGCATCTCTAGGAAAACCAGAGAGACCTCAGCTGAAAGCGAATCCCTGTAGCACCGACTGCAATAGCTGGTCATGGTAGCCCAATGAACTGCGTGCTCCTAGCTCCAAACCTCCCTGTTAATAATGGCCATTTGGGGGGTTTCTACTTGCTTCTTCATATGGGTGGGTTGGGGCTAGGGAGGTTGTTGCCTTTTTTACGTGCAGGAGATTGCAACAACGTGGACTTCTAGTCGCATACTTTTTATGCGATAACACTGTGCTATGAAATTCAGTGCAATGTGCTCCATAACCAAAGTGAATGGAATATAATGTATTTTATTTGCACAAGGGACTGCTTTTCATCTCTCTCCCACTGCCATCTGCCCCAATGTGCTATCAAGGTTTTTAAAAAATACTGAGTTTTCCTTTTTCATAACATCTCAGATTTCAGTGATTGTGTTATCATTTTAAAAGGACCCACCTTGGGAGAAGCACTAACTGCATTAGAAACGCAGACCTGAGGTTCAGCAGACATGATTTCTAATTCCAGACTTGCCATTGCTTTACCAATTCAAGCAAGTCATTGAGACATGCTTGAAAAATTATCTCCCCACTGCACACAAATAAAACTTTATCAAAAAAATTTCTCTCTTCAGTTGGACGTTTTCAAAAGATTTTTTTTTTTCAACGGACATGTTGGTCCCGGATTTAAAAACAGGGGGGTGGAGGGGTGAGGGGGGAAGGGAATGGAGGGAAGAGGGAGAAGTAGGTGCCTTATGAAATAAAGCAGCACTACAATTTTAATCCAAATTTTCCAAATGGAAAAGTGCCAGAATAGCATAAAAGCTACTTTTTGAGCGGGAAAATAAGGTTTTGCTTCTAAAACTTGTATTTGCATCTGAAAAAATGTCAGTGATTAAAAAGATATGGCCTGCAAGCTGCTTCTGTCCTTCAATAACTACTGTATTTACACTGCTGCAGGCTTCTATTTGTTGGTCTTGTTGATAAATGAAGAGGAGGTAGGACTGTGGTTGAGGACTTCACGCTGAGTACTTGATATTAAACTGATAGATTATTATGATCTAAATATATTAAAGTCCCATTACTTAATACTAAATACAATGCGAGGGTGTATTTGCTAAACAGCCTCTCTGTCTTCTCAGACATCAGTACTCAGCAGATTAAAGGAATGGAATTTCAACAGTCACTCATATTTTTCTGCTAGGCTTCAACAACATGCTATGCTTACAAAAGCCAAAACGCAATACAGTTCGATCCCACTAGGTCTCAATACTCCCCTAGCAGCTGTGCAGGAGGCTTATCGCGACGTACAAAGTGGGCCCTTTCCATGTCTGTTCAATTAGAGATAATAATTGAAGGCATTAATCACACATTTACAACAAAATTTTCCACACTTAGAGACACCCTGCGAATTATGTGATCCAATATACATCCACCTATTTATGTTGGAGGCTATGCTGTCCTTGGTCTGAAAGAAAAACATAATCAAAACTTAAGCAATTAATGGATTTTCACATTTCATGGGCTGGGCTTTCAGCCTGGCACAGCAACTCAGTGGCAGTGACCCTCTCTTGACTTTCATTTTTCCTTACTGCTGTTGGAGGGACTGGGAGAAATCATCCCCAGAACGATTAAGAACAAACCCACTGCTAAAATAAAAAATGTGGTGGAGTTGTTCTCAGCCACACCGTTCACCACTAAGTGTGATAAGCTATTTCATGCGGTATCCTCTCATTGTATCAAGTTAACCCCAACGCTGGGGAACATACTTTGTTCTCATATCAGATGAATTAGAAACTAAAGTTTGAGGCAGTCAGCAATGCCTAGGTGACTGCCCAACATCGCTGACTGAAGGTCGAGGGAAGTTTTAACTTGCAGATCTAGCCCTGGGCACCAAAACAGAAGCACAAGAACCTCAAATACATTTTAAAAGAAGTTTGAGAAGGTGGGATAACAGAATTAGGCAAGATAACAGAAAAGGTCACAAATTGAATATCCAACTCCCTTAAGTTTCTTGTAAATAAGGATTGGGACACAAGAGTAAGCATATGTTTCCAGTGGTGAAACAATGGATGTCCTTGCAAGAACAACATTTTCAGGAACGTCCCCTAACTGTTAATAATCTTCTTTTTAGTTTTTTAGAACCACCTTTGCCAAAAAACCCAAGTGTTTTCCAGGTTGCAAAGCCTTATGCCGAGAGCAGACAAATTCATATCTGAGGTTTCCAACTGCTTCCATTACCTGTTGTACCAGTGAGATCACTGTGACACCGCTTTATTTTTCAGCCCTCTAGAACAGCAAGTTACAGGTGCAGGGTACATGGCCAAGTCAGAGCCACCACGACTGAACTCAAACAGACCTTCGGATTTCAATAAGCCTTTGCTCTCTCCCTTTATCCCTAGAGGAAACAGCAAACACTGCGCTCTCAAACATTGCCATCATCACAGGACTGCTCTTCGGATTTGTACTTCTCTCTGTGAACAACACAATACCTCCAGCTAAAGCAGGTAAGAAGTCATTCGATGGAAGCAAAGGGAGAGCAATTCTTCAAATCCAGAGCATTTCATGGAAATGGCCTGTGTTAGGGCAGCCGAAATACTGTCAGAGTTTACATAGGGCCTCACTGGTCATCAGCAGCCTGCCTGCTAAGACACCAGGGAGCCTTAAAGGTCGTATAGAGAGCCATGCAACGGGTGGCAACACTGAGCCTACTTGCATCCTTCTCTGTAGGTCACTGGCCTCCTGGAGGGGCTGCCAAAGGGCTGGGATGAAGGGCAAGCCTTGCCACTACTTGATGTGAAGAGGAAAGAGAAGCCCCAATGGCTCTGTGTTACTTGCCACGTATCTGGGAGCCTCCATGCCCGCAGTCTGTGGCCCATACCTCTACCCTGACCCAGATCATGTTCCTAATCTCTACCTCCTTATTTAAAGAAAATAAATTTACTGTGAAGCAAATCCCCCAAGCCTGTGTTTTCACAAGATCTTACAGGAAACAAAGTTAGTTATTACTGCAGGAGATGCTCTGACTGCATAGGGCAGATTCAGAAGGAGAGAAGGGGAGCTGCAGGGCTAGCAGGTTTTTCTCCACCATTAGTTCTGCACACGCCACACCAAGCTTCACATCGCGGAGCAGCCATACCATCTCACATCCACACCACACTGCCTGGAGCTCTGCATGTCAGATATGCTAAGCAGACAGATGATGGAGCCTCATCTGCTGCTGACAGGCTGCACAGAAAGATTCCTGTTAGCAACAGGGGGCTCTCATGGCACTACATACATTAGCTCTGCCTTGTGAAATGTTCTCTGAAATGGTCTTCAGCTGCTGTGGAGACATTCGCTTATGTCTCTGGTACAACCATATTTATCTAGAACACAAAGAAAATGTCTTGCACAGCACAAGCTTTTTCTTCAGAAGCTAGAGAAAGTCACTGGAATCTCCCCTTTGTGCTGTTTCCTCGGGACAAGGCTGTTTTGTTTAGCACTAAAGAGCAGCCAAGGTGAGCTCATGTTAGGTGATGAGCAGAAATCAACCAAAGAAAAAGCAGCAAAGAGAGGCAACGTGGAAGAGAAGCCCATGCAACTTGGGTTGAAAACCTTGGGAACTTCCTGATGTTTCTCTGCAAGGAGATGAAATCTGACAAAGACTCAGAGAAACTGCCCTTTATTCAGAAAGGATCTGTCACAGACTGTCACCTATCACAGAAAAAATTATACACACTGTACCAAACAGAAACGTCAGCACAGCTTACAGCAAGTGCACATGTGCATAGTAAATTGCAGTTGTGTCCTGTATAAAATCCTCATCACTAGGCGAGTCATTTACACATTACATGGAAGTCTTCCCTTTGCCTATGGCAAGTCCACACTGAAGTATGTCCACATGGCAAAAACACCTTCTTTTAGCATATGTTTCAAAAAATCATCATGAGTTTGACTGAGGTGCTCACAATGCTTTCTGTTTTTCTTAAGTCTCCTACCCCTGGATTCCTGTGATTACATGAAAAAAAAATCCAATGGCAGCTATAAAAAAAATTTACAAATTTACATAGGGACAGTGAAAACATTTTTTTCTATTAATAAAAAATCCACGGTCTTGCAACTTCCTCCTGAATATGTATAGGCAGCGAACAGCTGAGGTGTGAACACTGCCATGTGGTAAGGGAAAAGAACAGAGCTCAACACTATCACACATGGCTTATTTAGTCAAAGGTAAGCAAGCTCTTAACTATGAAGCCAGTCTCACAGCTGAGGTACATAGGAAGATAAAAGATCTGTCTCCCTTAAATTACAAAGCTTGCACTGAAGTCACCTAGGAAGTTTTGAAAATCATTACCTCAAAATCTGACTAAGCAAACCGGAGAGAAAAATCAAGGTGATGAATACAGCATGCATCCAAAAGCATTTTTAAACACTGCTTTACTAGCATCCCAGTGATTAACATTTGCTGCTTATTTTTCCTATCTCTTTCCTGATCTTCTGTTGTTTTGCTATTTGAAAGTTCTTGTTCCTTGCAGATATATCTGTGCAGACGGCAGGGAAGCAGAACTACCTCTTGCCTGTGTGCAGCTCAGGATGGCTGCAGCCGCAGCCACCAAGGTTGGGAGAACAGCCAGAGCACAGAAGGGTTAGCTGCTTTGGCACAAAAGGAACATACACAGCTACTTCCAAGAACATAACAACCGGAAAGGTAGGTTTGCCAAAACAGCTAGAAAGGACTTTACCTAGGATCAGGTTATCTCTGAACCGATATCTTTTAATGTCTCCTGCTTGGCAAGAGCAATAGTCAAAACCAGTCACTGGATTCTGGTCAGAAAGGAGAAAAGTCCCTAGATAGTTTTACTCCATGGAAATTCCCATTACCCTACAGCATGGTGACTTTGTGGTAGCTGCAGAAATAAACTCATTTTTGTCTCCAGACTGTCTGCAACAGAAATAACTAGGAGATCTGAGTTCCACAAATATTGTTTTATGGAAACCCAGCATGATGCAGAGAACAGGTTTCCATGGGCTCCAACTTAAGTCAAAGCCACAGAGTGACTGGAGTCTTGACAGAGGAAGAAAAGGCAGAAAAGGACCTGGGGGTTTTGATTGACAGCTGGCGGAACAAGAGCCAGCGGTGTGCCCAAGTGGCCAAGAAGATCAATGGCATCCTGGCCTGCATCACAAAGAGTGTAGCCAGCAGGACTAGAGGAGCGATTGTCCCACTGTACTTGGCACTGGTGAGGCTGCACCTTGAGCACTGTGTTCAGCTTTGTGCACCACAGTATAAGAAGGACGTTGAGGTGCTGGAGAGGGTCCAGAGAAGGGCAATGAAGCTGATGAATGGTCTTGAGAATAACTCTTATGAGGAGCAGCTGAAAGACTCGGGGTTGTTTTGTCAGAAGAACAGGAGGCTGAGGGGAGACCTTATCGCTCTCTACAACTACCTGAAAGGAGGTTGTAGAGAGGTGGTGGTCGGTCTCTTCTCACATGTTACAACCAATAGGACAAGAGGAAACAGCCTCAAGTTGCGCAAGGGGATGTTTAGGTTAGACATTAGGATAAAATTCTACACTGAAAGAGTTATGAAAGACTGGAACAGGTTGCCCAGGGAGGTGGTTGAATCGCTGTCCTTGGATGCATTTAAAAGCCATCTAGATATGGTGCTCAGGGACATGGTTTAGAAGTGGGCCTGGTAGAGTTAGATAACGGTTGGACTTTATGATCTTAAAGGTCTTTTCCAGCCATAACAATTCTATGATTCTATGATTAAAAAAATATTCTTCTAACAACAGCACAAAGTCTTAGGACTTACTTTTCAGCAGGCTCTTTTACCAAGGCCCTTCTACTCCTAGATGACTGAGTTTAATGTAGGTTTTGGGCACACTAAGCAGTGTAGGGTAAAGTTGTTAGAAGACAAATCTGTCAGAATGAATACAATTTATCTACGGGGTTTCTTGCACTTGCAGCTGATAGACAGAAACCAGAAGTCACAAGGACTAAGAACAGAATGATAGAGCTGAGTTTAAAAAAAAAAAAAAAAAAACAAACAATGTTTTCTTTCAGACTTAGGACAAGTGCTGATATTTTTCTCAGAAGTGAACAAAATTCCAAATTGGTGGTGGCAAAATATTTAAGCCTCTTTGACATTAAACTTCATTTGCCAGTAAACTCGGTCACCTCTTGATCTCAGTCTTTCCTGGACCAGAGTCTCAGGGAAAGCAAAAACTCAGGCAACACACTCCCAGAGATAGTTTTCTTGAAACAGTTCGATGCTACTGAAGGCTGTGCTGTACTCAGCAAAAAAAACTCAGGCTTTCGTGGAAGACTGAATGCACATGGCCCTTGAGGCACCATAACCCCCTTAAACACATGAACGGGCTGAAAAAATAATCCAAGATAACAGCATTAGGTTATGTGATAAAGGCTGGTCTGCACACACATAAAGGAGCACAGATGCACAATGGCAGCACCTACATATTACAGGATGCAGACAAAGAGCATTTGAGGATTGCACAGGACTTATTATGTGATGTTTAGGAGAGGAATCGAAGGCAGGGAAAAGGATGGATCTAGGTGATTTGGAAAGGAATAACTGTGGGAAATAGAGGGATAAGAGCACCTCTGTACACGTGTCTGACAATACCTGATCAGCACAGTCTGTCCTGACAATTTTCTTATCAAATTCCATTTCTATCTATTTTGCTAGGTGAGTGATCCTCTTTTCTGTGTGCATGGGTGTGTATGGGGGTCTGCATTGCCAGCAGCTGGAAAGACTGGAGTGAGTGAACTTAAGTATCAGCAACCTTGGATCTCAGGGGCTTGTGAGCACTGCCAGCACCTGGAGTGAGCGAGGGGCTAACTCCCTGCTGATTTCAAAAGGCACTTTAATACAACCTGAAGACAAATGCCACCTTTGATTTCACTGTGTTGTCACAAGGTATTATTTGGACCTACCTACCTACATGGAGGTGGAAAGGAGTTGTACACTTTCACTTGCGTTTTGTTACATTAAAGACTTCAAGTACTTGATTACTTTAAGGGAAAATGAGGATTCAGACCTTGAAGATCTATCACATCATAATCTTTCCCCTTATGAATCTTATGAACATGCAAGCAGATGTTATCAGATGCTCAAGTTGTCTCCCTTGACAAGAATACAGTACATAGGCACATACAGCTTTCAAAATTTGACCCTTTATGAGAAAAAAGTATAGCTAATTGATATTATGAAATATTCAAATCCAGTATGAAATACTTAAAAACCCCTACCTTTGCCATATCAGAACACAAAACCAATTAACACACCTGTAAGGACAGTCTGTCAAATTTTTTCCACTTTTATTAAAAAATAACATTAAATAGCATTTTAAAAATGTAATATTTTATTCACGTAAAATAATGGTGGTTTTCCAGTTGGATGGGGGGTGGAAGTCTTACATGTGGTCCATTTGAACTCATTTTTTTATTATTATTGTTATTTTTAGTTTGGCAGCTGAACCAAAAAATCAATTATTTGTACAGGCCTGGATGACAGTTGAAAAAGCAGTTTCTAATCTTGTGTCAGTAAAGGCTGTTGCCATGAGCAGCAAGATCCTCTGACTGACATGTAAACCAGCGGCTTTCAGAATAATTTGACAGCTATTTTTCTTCAGTTTTTTTCCTTTCTTTTTTTGTTTTTTAAACAGGGAAGTCTCTTATTATCATTTACACACAGCAATTCCTCTCTCCAGTACATTAGCTGAAAATCCACTTGTTTAATTAAGCTTTAGGCTGTAAGCCTTCTGTTCTTTCATTTTAATAGACTTAGACATGGAAGCACGGTCTCTGCAGGTTTTACCTTACATATCATCAAGTTGCTGACTTCTTAACCAGATTACTAGATACAAGGCATTTTAGCAAGGCCTTGCTGATTTGAGTCAAGGGGGAGAAGCCACAGCCGCCTGCTTCTAGATAATACAGGTGACAGCATTATTCTCCCAATAAGTGAAAGAAAGCAAGCCACAGTGCTTTTATGGATAGGAATGCAAACAGCAACAATTATGCAAACCGGTAGCAAAAATCAGTCACGGTCCCAAGAAGCTGACAAGACACACAAGTGTTGTGCTAGATGCACTTGCCCAAGGTTATCCAGCAGATCAGTGAGCCCGAAGCAGAGCCAACATGCCATTCACTGGGCCCACACCACCTTTCCTGGACAAGAGTCCGTTTGACTACTTATCCTGGACTCACTTACTAGAAGATAACTAGATTTTTTTTTTTTTTTTTTTAGTTCTAATTAACAAAGAGAAGACAAAAGGTAACAACTTTTTCTAAACTCCAGAAGTATGCAGAAAATATGCCGTTTTCACTGAGTATGTGTTTTGTACAGCATGGTGACCCTCACTGAATGGCGCTCTCCAAACACATGGGGGAGGGATGCTGCTGCACAGCACAGCATGATGCCAGGTGCTGCATGCAGTGTACAGCAAGAAAGATTATGATTTTGAAGTTACCGAGTAAGGCCATGTTGCACGCTTTTGTTCTGTTTGACATATTCCACATACCACCACCTTTCTGCCTTTCTGTGCCACGTGGTTTGATGATAGAGCTACCATGAAGTTTTTGGATTATCCCTGTTAGTGCAATGAAAGAAATTAAAGCAAGGTGACAAGAATATTGTTGGGAATGCCTGGTGGTTTTTGTGGTGTGGTTTTGGTTTGGTTTGGTTTCTTAAAGTTAGGACTCTTTTTACACATCTTGAATCACATACAAAAGTGCAGGACACTTGACACTTAGCACCTATACTGAAAATTTGCCAGACTTTCAAGGGTAACAACAGTCATGCAGTAGCCATAAGGGTAAAAAAAAAGGACCATGATTGCACCAAAATATTCCAGCAAGACTTAGAAGAAGATAGTTAGCATTATGACATGGCCTTTGAGTACCAGCAAGACCTTAATAGATCATGGACAACTCCAAGCCGCAGGGCTGCCTGACAGAACTGAGGGCAGAGCTCTTCTGTGCTCTTGAACTATTTAGCTTTATTAGATACCAATACCTCCACTTCAAGATTTTGTTGTGCCAGATCCACTCATAGCAAGAATCTCTGCTTCAGATATCACAACCACAAGAGTGCAAATGAGCCAGGAATGTGCCAATAGGGAGGGGAAGGCAGAGGATAAGGCAGCATAGTGGTACAGCCTCTCCTCATTAGCACTGCCCAGTAGCACCATGACACTGATGCAGTCACATTCTTCTCCTCAAAGTCCCTTCTACTCATGGTCCAGGGAGCAGCTACATATGACTGGAAGCAAGAGCATGCAAAACTTGTTCTCTGTTAGAGGCTTAAATCTCAGGAGTTTCATTGATATCTGAACTATTTTTCCTTACAAGAAGCAGGGATCCAGAAGAAACCCCATATATACTGTGCAGCTTGGAGTTAAAATACTCAGTCTTGAGAGTAATAAGGCAAGGCAAAGGAAAACTTTCTGCATCCTTTCATAAGATGTATCCTGTCCTCTTTTTGGCAGTCATCTTTCCTTAATTCAAGCTCTTTGCAATATTTTACCAATGCAGATATAAAACAAATGCAATTATTATAAGCGTATTTTCATTCAGTACACTGCACATTATAAGTGTTATTCCATCACCCTCAATAAATCTCATTTTGAGTGAGCAGACATGTTAAGAATTTTCATCAAAATTTAGGCTATAACAAAACAAAATTATATTCAACAAATCATAATGGACAAGATAGTCAAACACAGATAAGACAGCACACAGCAGACTAGTCAACATTGATTAGCAGGTTTGCCCAATATATTTTCAGTAAATGGCAAAACAGAGAACAAAAATAAGTTGTCTTAGTTGAAGCACTTTATGCTTTTTCATAATCTTAAAAACAGGCAATGTAGGAGCAATTTATTAGTATGCCATACATGCTTGCATCTGAGCACGCAGAGTACAAATTTGGTGTGCTGTAGATGCACTGTTGGAGACCAGGGCTCTGATATTCCTTAAAAACACAGTCCGGCACAAGACATGGCAGAAATGTAAAATGCCACTTCTGCAACACTAGAGCACAGGGAATCTCAATCCCTATTTGTGAGAAAAAGTGACCCAAGAGCATCTGTGAGGCCAACAGCCAAAGGCTGCTGCACAACAACCACCTACCTCCCTCATTGGAAGTGAACAGATGAAGCTCTGGGAAGCAGCAAGATACTGACCTGCAACCAGCTCCGCAGTTCCTCTCTGTCCTTGTTTCTTACTGTTCAGACCACACTTTGCACTGCTTGGCCAAATAAGCTTTTGGATACTCACCTTGCAGGATATGGAAATTAGCCATCTCTGCTCTAATCTTTTATCTCAGCAATTTTCGGAAACCTGAATTTGCACTGATAGGAAACAGTAAACACATATTTAGTGGCAATGAAGAGAAAAACTTCCATTTTTCTCCCTTCAAAAAATTCCTAAGTATTCTTATGCTAATAAAAAAAGCAAGAAAGGCAATCAAAGGTAACAGAACAGCTTCTATGTAAAGAATACTCAATTAGAGGAGGACTCCAACCCGGCAAAGGGAATGGGGGAATGGAAGTAAATGATAAGAGGTTTGGAGAAAGCAATCAAAGATAAAAACGTTTGTTCATAGTCTTTCCCAATAAGGACAGTAGGGGATGTTGGGGAAACCCAAAGCTGCTAGAATCAAAAGCAAATACGAGGAGGTGGTTCTACAGCTATGCCTAACAGTCATGAGACTCCCCATCACCTTATATTTGCACCTCAAGCAGCAGCCTCACAAGCCATCCACTGTGCCTGCAAAGTTTCTCTGCTATGAAGTACTGCTCACAGGGGCTTTAGGAAACCTGAAGAGGCCGTATCAGCTGGTGGTTGAGGCTGGACAGTTGGTTTTCAGATTACTGAAATTGTTGGCCAGATGGTTGGCACCAGAAAAGCTATGTTCTATGTATGCACGTAAAGACTGAGACAATCCCACCTCCTTTCCTTATAGAGCAGACCTGCTGATTAAAGAACTCCTTTCCCATAGGGGCAGCTTATTTTACACCTTACTTGGAAACACACACTCCACTGCCCACTATATGTGTAATGATGCTTCTGCATGTACACAGAACACCACAAACATGTTAGCGTGACTGGCCATATTACGCTCCAACAGCCTTTTCAGTTCGGTCAGAGGGTAAACATTTCCTTAAACATTCCTGTTGCTTAAGTTTTTCCTCTAACGAAGTCTATGTTTGTAGACACTCGTGCTTTTTGTGTTCTTTCCTTCTAGACACATAGACTAGATTTCTGAACTCCATCTTCTCTCCTTGTTTCTAATCCCACTCATTCCCCTCTGCATTGTTTTTTTACTCTAAAAGGCATTCTCAGTCCTTCAGAACACAGCAGTATCTGTGAAACCAAGTCACATTTTGTTTACTTGTTCTCATGGATCATTAATGAAAACTGAGGAACACCTCACCCCTCAGCAGCCTCTGACTATTTCTCCTCTCTTCATTGCACACTATACATTGCTGTTTGTCATTTATGGTCTTCCTGACAATCTTCGGTTCACCAGATCTCAGTCCAAATTTATCGGAATTCATTTTTCTAGTAGCATTTGGGAGAACACCACAACAAATGCTTCAGTCACATCCACACGTGTGACAGCGTAGCTGGCACCATTGCTAAACAGATAAAACAGAGAAGATTAGGACTATTTCAGCTATCTTTTCCTCACCTAATGTCATTTTCCATTAGAACAAAACAAGAAAATCATATGCATATGACAGACCATACTCATCATACTGTCCCTGTTCACACTTCTGTTATACTCAGAATTTTTTGGGGTGGGGGTTGGGTCCTTTCTGTCCTTTTTATTTATTTGTGACATCCCTTCAGTGTATGGAATGGATTAGAATACAGGTTCATAAGGAGGAAGACAGGTATTAACATTATATCAGTAGTCCTTTATTCATATATTAGCAGTGCCTTTATTCAACAGGATCTAGTAATGTATTCTTAAATGTTTTGCATCTCCTTACGAAACTCCAGGTGATATCCAGGCAATTCCTAGGCTGATAAGCTTGACATTGATTTAAATGTAGTGGAAACTGGTATGAAAAAGTCAGCCAGATAAAAGATACAGTCATATTGTTGATATTTTTCTACAGACAGTGAGGACTCTAAAATATTTGATTTAGCCTCACATGGCAATACAGAAAAATGTGTACATTTGCAACTTGTAAGCCAGTAACTACAGCAGCAGTAAAGCATAGAAAAAATTTAAGTCAGAAACATTCAACGACACAGTATCATTTTCCTCCAGATCATTATTAAATCCTTGTAAGTAGGATTCATGCAGTACTGAAAACTGGAAGTCTCGTTAATAATAATGACAATGGATCTGTTACCCAGATGAACTCAATCTTGGAATAAGATGATTCATTTGAGTGGTAGGGATTGTTAAACATATCAAATACATGACAAAATGTCTCGGATGTAAAGCTGTGCTTGTAAGATAGGGAAAAATGCAAAATTCTGAAATGCAGTGCCACTTAGTGAATGACTAAGGACTGTAAGGTAGAAAGAATAAGGTAAACAGAATTTCCCCATAGTTAAGACTTCCCTGTGTTACAGCAGAGGGTCAACCTGACTGCCAGGTCTTCAAGCAGGAGATATGAGGCAGGACTGAGAAAGCAGGCAGAGAATTACCTGAAATGCTCTGTGTAGTCCAGGTGTCTTTACTCAAGGACAAGGGGTACCATATTAGAAGAATTTTAGAAAAAAGCCACACAAATAAGTTGAGGTCTAGAAAAAGGAGAAAGGAAGTAAGAAATACTGTCTCCTAAATTTCTGCATGAAGTGATCTCTGATGATGGAAATCCTCAATGGAGAAACAAAGGTCTGGAAACTGAGTGTGGACAAATCCAGCTTTGAAATTGACGTACACGATTTAATTTTTGATCATTTACTATTTTGATAATGCAAGGCTCACTGGATGTGCTTCTGAAGTTGCACCTTAGCTCAAACCTGAAAGCACAAACATGATAGAGGGCCTCATAATGAGACATAAAACTCTTGGCCCCACAAAAAAATGGTAGAATTTTTGGGACCCTTTTCAACAGAATCAGGTTTAAAAAAGAAACTACTCCGTCCCTCATCAGCTTGAAACTAAGACAATGCATTGGTTTCATTTATTTTAATTAATTTCCTCTAAGTCTAACCCATCCCTGCTGGCAGCTTTGCACAACAGAACTGTCACCATAGCAATCTATCATGTCATTTGAAACTGAGAGGTCTCTGCTAAGTTGGCATTCCAGTGAAGGCTATGGTGAGGACACTGAAAGCTCTCCAAGTCAGATGCTGGAAAGAATCTACTGTGGATGAGAAAGTCCCATATATCACTACTGAAGCCAAGTCATCAAGATACATGCTCAAAAAAAAATAGATGAGCTCACTTTTTATTCTGCTCTGTTGTAGCTGGGGCAACCCAACCCTAAAAAGCTTAGTGGGGGTATCAAAGATGAGAAAGTGATGTCTCTGAAGGCTTCTCTGAGCCAGTCCACACTATGATAAAAATCAGAGAATAAGATTTGTTTTGAAGCTTCCCAAGCTTCTCAAATGTTTACTTTTTCCTTTTCCCTCAAGTGAACACAATGAAACACATCAGCTTCATACCCCAACCCCCCTCCATGCTAGGCCCTCGCTGCAGTTTCAAAGGCTCAGTTCTCCTGGCTAGCCTGGCTTCTCCTTGCTGCTGCCATGCACAAGCAAAGTCCCTCGAGTATCTGCTACCATAGGTGCCAAAGAAGACATCTGACAAAAGATGACTCTTTCCCTCAAAGAGGGGAAAACAATGACGAGAAAATTTTTCTGCCCTTCTAGATTTACTTCAGTGACTGATTTTGATGTTTCAAGCCAAATACGTGCTCAATTTGCCTCTTATAGATTGTATTTGTGTGTGAAGAATGCTAGCTGTGGATAACCAGGCTAAAATAATCCCATGCCAAGGATTTCCACTGGAGCTGTACGTGTCGGGGAGAGTTACACAGGCATTTTGAACACGACCCCCATGAAAAGATCAGAACTGGCAGAAACAGCAAACTAGAGTTTCTCAAAAGAAAACCACTTGGCATTTGCTTTTATTACAACCCATCCCAAACTTCTCTGCTGGATCAGCTTCCCCCCTGAGGAGGGAATATTCAAACAATCTGCAAAAACATGACAACTACAGAAGAGATTGTTCAGAGTTATCTCGACTACATTTCAACACCAAATGTTCACTTTGAGTGTTTTATTTTCACCTCTGTTACATTACACATTAATGTCTGATATTTAAAAATATGATGAGCAAACTATGCCATGCTGCCAATTTTTATTTTGCATTCCTATTTTTGAATGCAGTTTTTGAAGTTTTGTCTTCTTACCCCAACTAAAGACAAATTCATTAACTGGGGAAATGCAAATTCAGTTGTAACTTCTGTTGAACTATGGAAAAAAAAAAGGAACGTGCATTTCTTAAACATTCTCATACAAATGTGAACTGTAAAACTGGTTTCCTGGCTCAGTTAGAGGCTCCAAGAAACACAGAATGCTGATTATATGCTGAGGTCAGAAGAAGCAAATGGGTTTAGCTGCTTTACTAATAGCAATCAAGCCTCTCTAGGAAAAGGTGCAGTGAAGTTTTGAAAATTCTTCACTTAAAGATGGGAAGTCAGACCCATGGAAAACTCAGACTCAAGAGACTGCTCCTTATATATGGGGTATACCTCAGAACGTGGAGCAGCCTTATTTATTTTTTTAAGGATTTCAAGAAGTTGGTGTCTAATTCCTGCAGGGCTGCCTTTGGTAGTTTTGAAAATGTTAAGCAGATTGTAAGGTCCTGAAGCAGAAAGTATATGCGGTGGGTAACATTATAGATCAAGGTTACTACATGAGACTGTTCACAGTCATGTGATAAATCCCGCAACAACGATAGCAAATGGGAAACCAGACTTGGATTTGGCTAGCTCAACAAATTAGTGGATGCACTATTAGTGCTTATGCATGTCTGCATTTCCCAGCATTTTAAAAAACAAAATTCAAGGTTCCCAAGGTAGCAAGCTAGCTCACCAGTAAAGAAATAGCCCTAAGTCACATGGAAAGGCCTTTCACTCTAACAGAGGCTTTCAAGGATCAAGAAAAACATTGGGACATTCACCCTAAGCTACTTAAAGTGGGCTCAGCAAGAGCTTCCAAAAACTGCTGCTCAGAAATCACAAAAGGAATATAGTCTTTACCTGCCCAGCTCAAAACCAGTCAACTCTCTTCACATTCAGCTCAGAGAGACTCTACCCAACCACTGTTACCTTGGCTTTGGACATCCCAATCTAACCAATGCAGTTACACACCTCCCCTGTCAGCGAATCAAGATGCCAGTGAGGCATGATGTACCATAACTCAAAGCAAACTAGTGCTGCCTTCTTTAGGGGATCAGAGATGCTCGTGAATAACTCATTTTGTGTTATCTCCTGCTTTATTTCACACATTTCTTAGAAGAAAAGGGACATGCTCCGCAGTGAATGAGCAGAGCAGGAAGGTAGCTGCAGCATCTCAGCAGCTAAAGCCAGCATGTGAGAGCAGCTGCCACAACACGGTTAGGAACAAGATCAGATGCCCTCTAGCAGTGCAGCAACCAAGGCTGGTTGTAAAAGTATCCTTTTCAAGCTTGTATATACTGGGGTATTGTTGAGTTCTTGTTACTTTGTGCACTAAGCTAATGCTAAATATGCACAACGCAGAACAGTACCTCACGCAGCAGACCTGCAGAACCAGGGCAGAGCTGTGTCACCTTGCCTGAGCTCAGCACGGAGCTGGTGAAGTCTACTCTAGTCCTGTCAGCCGATCCTGACAGGGATCAGGGTTATCTCCAGAGCTAGGAGTCACAAGTACAGTCCTGCAGCTCCACTTAAGGCTGCAATTTAACCTTCTTAGCCTGTCTGAAAGAAATCACACAGTACAAGGCGTCAGCTACAGGTACTTTTTAAAATGCCCTTGTTATCAGTTCTCACAGAAAGTGTCCGTTCCTCATACTGAAGAAAAATAAGTGAACACTTCAGCTTCCTTTAGCTCTGTCAGGGAAAAGACAAACAACCTAAAGTGTTTAAAAAGAAGCGAGTATCACCTTCCATATTGCAGTCAGAGGCCAGTATTTCAGCTAACGTCATCAGATCAAACTCCTAGCGTGTACCTCGTTTTCACCAAAGGGCATATATAAACAATAATGTATGTGAGGTCTAACTGCACACAGCTAGGAAATTAAAACATTCCCTTGAATGGCACTCCTAAAATATGCATAGATATATACATAAAATTTCCAAACAGACAGTGGAATTCGGAAATCCTTTTGGTGGAACAAAACACAACAGAGTTTTTTCCCAAAGAGGGACACTGTACAGTGAGGAGTTAGGATTTACCTGTCTAGAGCTTATTTCACTGCAGAAATACTAACATCATTTACTTCCCTGAAGGCTGTCTTGCCCTCTTTTCAATGGAGATTGAAGAAGATCGCTTTCCCACCACGCTTCACCCTGCTTTCCTTCTGTCTGAACCTCTGCTGTCATCTCCATACAACAAATAGGATTACAGTTTTCCTCCTTCTCTCAGGGATATGGTACTTACACTTTTTGATTTCTGTGAGCACAGCATGGGTTTGTTCCACTCTAGTAGCTGACCCACACAAACCCTTTTAGAAAACAGGTATTGCTGCCACTCCACAGTGCTTTTATTGAGGAAGAAAAAGTTGTGTCTCTTGGTGCAGCAGGGAAGCAAGCTCAGGCTGTGATGTGGTCCACTAAATAGTTTGTGAGCTCTGCTCACACTCTCCAGTAGGCCAGCCACTCCAACGTAAAAGCACTACTGCATTTAGACCGGAGGCCTCTCTAATTATGATCAAATAATCTTTGCAGTGAGAATGAGTGCTTGTATGGTATGAGAATTGAGCTTACTGACACGCTCCAGTACGTTTGGGGAGGAACTCTGTGGTGGAGTTAGCATCTCATTTAAAAGAAGTGAGAACTATTTCAGATAAGTTTTATGAGCACAGGGTCCCCATCCTGCTTCTCTATCCATCAAAAGAGAGGTTATTTCCATTTCTCTTTTCTCCCCAAACCAAACTACATGAGACATATTTTGTCAGCAGTTCTTCATTTATTGTGCTTAACCAATACTCCTAATTGGAACATGAATTTTTAGGCCTGTGAGAAATGCAGAGGATGAGCAGGGAAAACACATCTGCATTTTCTGAAGGAAAGAGCAGTATGTAGATAGAAGACTTAAATGGAAGTACTGCTAACAGTACTATTAGTTAGCCATACAGTATCAAGGTTAGCAGTCTGCCCTCCAGCTCCATAGGAGAGCGTGGATTACTGGTGTCGTACTGTAACACAGCCTTCTGGTGAAATGCTTTCATAAAGAAATTATGTGGGAAGATGTATAGTATGAGTGCTGTGTTTTCCAAAAAGGTTTGAAACCCCAGCAGTAGCCTCTATACCTCTGGCAGAAGCATTTAAAGCAATCATGTAAGAAGGGCAGCAGCCTCCAGGTTCACGTGTCCTTCTGTTTTCTGTGCTGAGGTCGTGGTTTTGATTTTTAGTTTTGCTTTACACAGATTCTTTTCTGCATTAGACCCATGACAACTGCCCATTTCTCTGCCCCAAGCAATTAGCACCGCTACTGCCAGTGTGGCATTGTTGCCTATAGTATGGTGGAGCCAATTATCTTCAGCTATAAAATGGGTTTGCACAAACATACCATTGTACATCCTTTGTCACCTGCCCCACACTGGACTGCAGTTACTTTTTTCACTAGCTCTTTTTTCTGAGCTATCAAGCACCACATGGACGCATTTGATTTTGTTCAACTCTCTGTTAGTTCTTGCACGCTCAGAAAGCACCTTCCCATTCATTGCTATTGCTTGAAGTGATGTGTCACGAGGATTTTCATACAAGAGCAGCAGCTTTATGCTGAAGAGGTTTATTTTAATCGGGAAGCAGTGTCTTTTAGAAATTAAAAAATCCCCACACATTCTAATTTAAACCATTAGCATGGCCTGTGGTTAGATGACATTATGTTGCTAATGGATCCACTGCGGAACATGACACCAGTTGCGCTGTCCGCTGGGATTTACAGGCATATAATACACATGTTTATTTCAACTCTAAAAGGCTGTACTAATGGCTTCAGCACTTTTGTGTTAAGTAATCGACATTCTCCCCCTTTGGCAGTCAATGCATATGTAATGCAATCCATGTTTTCCTGGGATAATTGGTCTTTCTTTCCTCAATCAGAGGTATGATGAAATTCCAGACTAGATGTGTGTTAGAGACAAGTTATGTTTGCCTGTAGGCTGTCTCTATTTTTCTTTGGTTTTCTATCTTTTAAAAGTCTTCTAGGTATTTTCCAAGTGGTTGTGCTTTTTACTGCTCATCTCCTTCCTTCCTACTATTTTGCTTTAGGCTTGTGTTCATCAGGACTAAAATGAAAACTAATGCACTAAGATTTTTGTGAAGATGCTGCTTCTTCTGTAGCCCAACACCATTTCAGGAGAGGCAATTCCAGTGGCACTGCCGGCATCTGACATGGGCTGAACTGTCAATGGGACTAATGCAACTGCTTAATGAAAGGTACTATCAATGAGTAATTTTGCTATGTGGTCATGTTTCCGTTGGTTATCAGTATTCCAGCATGCAACTTTACATCTTCGCATTACAACCTTTACAACTTTGCATACATCTTTACAACTTTGCATTAACAGAGGATGCTTGTCACCAAACCAACTTCTATCATCTCAAAAAATGCTAACACACAAGGGTCAAGCAAGAGCAGGTAGCCTTCCAGATACTGCATTCAGTATTAGGTGGCCTAGCAGACAGGACACACTGTGGTAATGGCAATTAGAGTTTGAATGTCCAACAACTGATCAGCTGAGAAATTATCTGATATCAGATATTCTACTTTCTTACTGGTTATATTTATTGTATTACAAGTTTACAATGGTGTGCTTGTTGGAGTGGCTTATGGGTGGTTTTGACCCCAGTGCAGAGGGTTGTGACGCATTCCCATTTGCCACACTACCTGAATGAAAGAAGCCCAAAGGGTGTATCCAAGTCTGAAACAGATCCAGAGAGTCATGGACTTACTCCTAGCAGTCAGCTATAGCAAACAGATCACTAACCAAACCTCCAACGGTTAGCAGTCAGTGAAAGAGGCAGATTCTGGAAAATAACAACACCCTCTTGCTGTTCACTTCTTCCTTTGTAATCTTTCCAGGTGGGTGATGGTTCTGTTTGAATCACAAATAGCACCAAACCAATAAAGCACTTTGCTGTGCCGTTATGTTACCCTTCATACATACGCCAAAGCTAAGCTGTCTTGTGATCTACCCATGCAGTTGGGCACTTGTGTTTGGATAAGGAAGTTCTTTACAAACACGAATTTCAACCACCTGCATTGACAACAGGCTAGAAGGTCTAAAGCTTTGTAAGAGGACTCGAGTTATCAGAAAACTGAGTTGAACGCTCACCTTCCTCTTTCCTTTGCTATACTGCATGAGTTCAGGTTGACCCCACAGCTTTGGTAGAGAACTTGATGATCAGAGTGTGCTGTTTCAGACACATACTAAAATTCAGAGGGAGAGCAAGTGACATTCTGACCTTTAATCGAACAGTTGTTTTATCATGGCTTTGACCTGAATTCCACTCTGTTTCTGAACCAAAGCATGAACAGAGCTAGATTCAGGGCGAAATTATTTAGCTTCAGCTGAACTATACTAAAGGAAAAGCATTCCTGCCTAACGACCTTAAGACAACAGCAGAGCATAATCCTGTAAACATATGAAACTATATATTTCACAAGAATCTGGAAATAAAAAAAAAAGGAAAAAAAAAATCTGCTCTATCCAATGTATGTACGTGTCACGTGCAGAGTTAAACCAAAGGAAAAAAAAAATCTAGAGGAGCACTTCCCCAGGGGGCACTGATATTCCATTAAAAACAAAACCAAAGCCAAATACAAACAAACAAACAAACCAAAACCATAAAACACCCACACAAGGAAAAAGCTCTTTCAAATGCCTCCTTGAGCAACAGGAACTTTCTTAAGTGTTGCACATCACAGTAAACTGCATATTGTCGTCTTCCTTCTCTGCTACTGCAGCATGTATGCCTACCAGGCAGCTCGTGTCTGAAAGTCACCAAGTGACTATTAAATTTCACAAAGGAGGTATGACTGTAACGCTATACTACTATTAATTAGATTTCAACCAAGATAACGATTACCGGGGATTTGTTAGATTTGTAAAATCGTAACTAGTATAATTTCAGTGTTATCTAGGGACCAGAGATAGACATCTCACATTACATTCAAGTTAACTAAACGTAATTTATAAAAAGATAAATCCTCAGCACAAAATGAAATAATTTCAGTTAAAACCATACAATCTGATCAAATACATGGGAGGCTGCTCCTTCTAGCTTGCATTTAATGAGAGGTTTCTAATTTGCATAGCTTTTTAGTAGGGGATAATGTGTCCAATTTAAAGTTCTCACATTTTATTTTTCTCTCTCAAGTACAAAGATGCTGCCACCTGCTTTGGAAGCATCCAGCTGGCCAATCTGTGTGGACAGATTAAATTGTCTTCTACGTCTTGCTGGCACTGGACCTGACCCACTGCAGCGCACGCTACTTCCTCAAAAGTGCTCAGCAACCAGAGCACCCACTCTGGACAGACAAGTGTAAAATAGCATCACTTCACAGTCTTAAGTTACAGCCATTCATTAGCTAGCCCAACAGCTGTAAACCATATTCCCCGTCCTCTTGGATCAGGTACACACTGACAAGGTGACATTATAAAAGCACAACACCTACAGGCCACAATCTTACAACAAAAACTATCTTATGTCCAGAGTCACCCAGCAATTTACAAGAGCAACAAAACCAGAATATAAATGATTCTAAACTTCCACCTGAATTAAGACGCCTCTATGAAGCAGATCTGCTTACTTGCTATATGTGTACATGTGCTTTCCAAGATTTCAAGTGACTGGAAACTGTGATGCAAGAATAAAAAAATGCACCATTAACAATTAAATATCTTGATAGCACAACCACTGCAATACCATAGCTAATAGGAACCTGAGATTTTTATACTTTCCACTTACTTGTTAGCATTGAAAAACCCCAATGACTTACTCTTGGGTGTCTCCACGGCAATTCCCACACCATTAGTTATTCACAATATTGCCTACTATCTATAAATGCACCTATCATGGTATGTGTGGGTTTAGAAGCAGTATATATATTACATTTCCTAACACATCTCCTTCAATAGATACAAGAATCATGCACAGTGAAAGCTAGTTTGGTCTTTTTTTCCCCTTGTTTTTTTTTTTATTATTATTTCAGTTTTTAAACCCAAAGAAATAACCATCAATAGAAAAGTACATAGCTTTAATCAAAGCCATTCAAGAAATGACATGGAAGATTACAACACTAAAAAGCATATGCCAGCAGTTGGAATGGCATATGGAAAAAAAATGCAGACTACATTCATAACCAGTATGGAGGAAAAAATCTTTTGAGAGTTATTTTTGTTGCATATTCATGCCCCAATAAATTGCTTTAATTGGCTAAAAGAATGAGGAGGCAACCAAGAATGAATATGTTGTGCTGAGTATGCACACCTTAAGAATATCACTAACATTTCAAAAACTGCATTCTGGTAGAAATCCACACCTACTGTTTTCCCTCTGTGTATTATTCAGACATTTACTGCTGACAGGACTGAGGAGCTGTACATGAAAGATAAAGTCACTTTGCAACACAGTTGTCTGTTAAGATGCCCATGATAATTCTTCCCCCTTATATCCCGCTTCCCTCCCATGAATAACCATACTTTAAAAAAACCCAAATGGCTAAACCTCCATTTTCTTCTTAAGACCATGTATATACACTGCTGTGGAAACAGACAAGGGAAGTTTGAGAACACGAGTATCAAATAAAGTCCAAGGCATCGGTTCATTATCCCACAAAGCCCTACCAACAGAGGCCATCTCAAAACTTCAGAACGCAAGTATTAATTGTACACCTAAAGTGGGATACATTCATTTGCAGCTTTTCTTAAAAAAGTTGCCAGGAGGAGAGCCAACACTCTCTATGAATGCATGAAAAGGAAGATGAAGATCTTGGAGATGCAAGGATATTAGATGCTCCTTTCTTTAAGTGTCCATCTGCTTTCAAACTTTAAGTGCCAAATATTTGAAAATTTCAGATTTCTTTATGGGTTTTAGGTTAAACTCTGGCCCCTACCCTTCCACATTACTACTTATGAACATCCACTTAAGGGAATAGTGACCTTGCTATTTGATCATGATGAATCTGCATATTACTTTAGAGAAGAATATCAGCTTTTCAACTTGATAGAACTCAGCACTAGTTTTCTTAGCCTGTTCAGATCATAGTTCTCAATTTGCCCTTCTACTTCATGGGCAAACAACACTTACAATGAGAGCAGCAGTTCTGAGCTAGGACTAGACCATGTGGACCTTGGAGGGAATGGACAGCAAGGGAGAAAGCTGACCCTTTTTTCAGGTCCTACTACATGCTAGTCCCAGGGATTTCCCTTCCTCCTTTTAATTATAGACTTTACTAACAAGCCACATCTGGTTTTGAGCACTTGTCAATGACTTCAGATTAGATGGGGACATGGCTATTTCCCTTTGGTAATGTAGTGAATAGTGAAGTAATAAGCTAGCCCAAAGAAGCAATTTTCACCCAAACTTCCTTCTAATTACCATTCTCATTTAAAAACAATAAAAGGTGATTTCCCCTGACAAATGAAACAGTTTGTTGACATTCCTTTGAAGATAAATTTAAATTAAATTCACTGTATTATTCTAAATAACTCATCTACACACATGCAGATCATTTACCGAACCATCAAGAGGTTGAAGAAGCTCGCACTCAGTCATCTTCTCTTAGCAGTTCAAAGTAGTGCTTTTATTCCCCAGGACGAGTAGCGAGTAGCAGCCAGCAGTTCTCCCTTTCTCTTATCACTTTTATTCTTCCTCCTATTACTTGTTCCTTTGCAGACACCTGAAATGCAGTCCTGGCCCCAGTGAAAAAAAAACAAACACATGGCTTGCGCGTTTTACACCCCAAGCTCCCCGCAGGTTCCTACACCCTCCTCTGGAGGGACAGTGGTGAACAAAAGAGATCAGACTTAAGGCAATCAAAACACTCTGAGGGCAGAACAGACACAGCTTTTGCAAAATGTACTATCACTGGCAGGATCACTGACAAGATGACAGTCTTGCAGTTTTAGCTTCCATTAGCCCTATCAGTTATACTGATGCTACAAGAAACTCTCAGACTGCATCAAGGTTCCCTCCTATGACCTCATTTAACATTTGGATTAACAATCTGGGGAAAATTTCTGGAAAGGAGGAAACCAAATCTGCAAAAGCCATGAACTTTCTTCTAGTGTAATTAGAACGAAGCGAAAGTTGCAAACAGCCTAAGAGAACAGCACTTGTAATTGCAAACAAAATTATGCCCAAAGGCAGAGATCAGCTGAATTTATTCATCTTAGCAAGGTGTAAATAAGCAGTGCAGGAAAACTACCTGGCCATCATTATCAACAGATTGAGCCATGGTTCAAAATGTTTTACAATGCAGCTGAAGCAGCCCAGGAGCACTGCCGGGGCCAAGCACTGCAGGCAGCAGTTCTGAAGGCATACCTGCCTGTCATAGGCACACAAACTTTGAAAACACTCTTCTGACCCCCTGCAAAGGCTGCAAGAGTATGGGCTTGGACAAATTTCCGAGCATCATGTGCCTAACTGCACATGTGATTATCAACAAGCACATCCATAATTGTCACAAAAACCAATGAGAAATATATCTTAAGTCCGAACGTATTTGGCTGCTTTGACAGTTACAGTAACAGTGTAACAGAGCAACAGCAACAGTGGGTCACAGTGGGGCAATAGAGCATTCTTATTATAAAAAGTATCAAATGCCATATCCATCCTTCTTATATTTAGTTGCATTGAAGTTAACAGGTGATCATCAGTCTCACCCACTTGCTTTTCACCTGCAAACTGAGTGTACACATAAGTCACATCTTGGATACTGAGCGATGGTAGGGACAGAAGTCTCCAGTGCTGCAGACCATTACCTACCTTAAGCAATTCATCTGTGGTTGTGATATTCTGAAGAACACTCTCCTTATACATACATACTTCCAGAAAGAATCCTGAAAATCCAATCATTTGGCACCCAGATCTGCCCCTGCAGTTCTCTATGGCAGCAGCACAGTCCAGAGGTTTGTTTGTAATACCTGTCCTGTTTCAGCAAGCTGAGTACTCTTGTGACTGCCTTTATCTCCCCATTTCCCTTTAAGCAAAGTATTAACAGGTTACAGGTTATTGTTCTTTCAGAACTAAACTGTGAATGCATTGTTCAGACAAGCAAGTAAACACTACATTCACACAACGATATAAATCCACTAACATCACTGGAAACACAGAAAAAGAAATTCTGAACCCATGCGGTTTGGGTCATCATCTACCAAACACACTGTACAGTACAATACTCCTCTAAACAAAGAAGCTGAATCTTCCTTGAAATCTGTTACAAAGAGCAAATAACTTTGCAGCTGAAATTATGACCTAAATAGGCATGTTACATTTCAAGAATCAAAAAGTTACTGTCCCCAGAGTCTCAGTATTATGTCTGGAAATAATTCCAATATTTTACAGTATAATTAAATTCATTGCTTGCCTAGCTTTTAAATGCTGGGCTGGGAAAAAGTGTGAACATGAGTAATGAAATGTGTGTAGTTACTATTGAACTTGGAGGATTTCTGGTCCTAGCTAAATTTACAGAACCTACAGTCAAATAAATGGGAATGAAAACAGGCACACTGAATGTTAAAAAGGATATGTACAACGTCCTTGAAAACACCACAAGAGCCACATACCTGGCTCTGAATGTTGTACCACATTAATCAGTATTACCCTGGTGTAGAAAAGCCTATCACATTCCCTCATATCCCAAAACCTTTAGTGTCTTCAGTGGCAACAGAGAGCAGCAGAAGTTCCACAACTAGTATTGCTACTAATACTTGACTCATAAGGGAGAAAAAATTAACTTTAGTGGAAGCATCAGCGGGCATTGTACTTCCCACATGCACATCCCAGATAGAAAGCCCACCAGGACCAAATAATGAGAATTTGCAAATTCACACTCATATTTTCATAGAAGACCTGTCTTTAGTTTGCAAGATATATTAGTGACTTTTGGCTACCAAACCTTAGCAGGTAGAAGGATATAAATGAGGCAGCCCTGTAACATGCCCTCAGTGATAAAACTAAGAAAATCAATCACAAATTTTAAAAAGTATTTATTTTAAATAAGATTTCAAGTTGAAAATCCAATGAATTGCCATAGCATAGTTTTAATCTGCCCTCTTATTACATCCTTGCACAGAAAGTGTTGTTTTCTCCATTCAGACTTAAAAATCAGCAGAAATTGCAGAGCTGCCTCCCTACAAGGCAAAGCAAAACACTCAGATCTTTGAATTTCTCTGCACTGCCTGGAAGAAATCTGTTGGAGAAGGCAGATACACAAAGAACTGTGCCAGGTGGTGGGCAGCAACTGAATCACTCTTGGTGATTCAAACATGGTGTCTCAGTTTCTCATCTACCAGAGACTTTTCAGGAACTCTAGAACACAGAAGTTTTAGAAGAGCTCAGCTCCCAGCCAACCACTGCTACAAAATCTCCAGTACAGACTACAGAATGATAGAATCACAGAACAGTTGGGTTTGGAAGGGAACTCTGGACACCTTCTGGTCCAACTCACTGTTCAAGCTAGGACATCTAGAGCCAGCTGTTCAGGACCATGTCCAGATGATTTTTTAATATCACCCAGATCATTAATGCAGATATTAAATAGGACTGGACCCAGTATTGACCTCTAGGGTACATTGTTAGTTACTGGTCTCCAACTAGACTTCGTGATGCTGATCACCACCCTTCAGGCCTGGCCATTCAGTCAGTTTTGAATCCACATCACCAACTGCTTACCCAGCCCATACATCTATAGCATTTCTACGAGGATCTCTGGGGAGACAGTGTCAAAGGCCTTACTTAAGTCCAGGTAGAAAACATTCAATGAACTACCTAACAACATACCCGCCAAGTGCCCAAGCTGAGATCCAAGTCAGCCTAGGACCACCTAACACAGTCAGGTAAAGCAAGGAAAACTCCTTCAGACTCCAGAAGGCTGAACCACCCTGTGGAAGTGTCTACTATAAAGAGAATCAAGGGCCCTTCAGCCATGAATTGGGCAGTTACTTGACAAGCACTCCTTACAAGCCTGGGCTCTTGCTTCAGAGCTTGTCTTTGCATTTGTATACTGCTGTTTCTACAGGTAGCCCTAGCTAACCTGTATAACTTGTTTGGCAGAGCATGAGATTTTTGATCCCAAAATTAGATTAGAACTCATCTGACTATGTCTCAACAGAAAAACAAATTTGGATGCAATTATTTTTTCACAGGGCAGGAACCATTTCGGCTGAAATGCTGGTTTGGACCAGACAGCTAAAGAAAAGTGCTTGACCCCATGCAAGTCAAAAGTGTATGCAGGCTGACCAGCTGCTTATATTTTCACACCCTGATATGAGCAGTTAACATTTGCAGAGTCTCTTACAATTTATCACAACACTCTTTCTTTGTACTCTTTTGCAGACAACGCCAAGCTGAGTGGTGCGGTTGACACAACTGAGAGATGGGATGCCATCCAGGGGGACCTGGACAAGCTCGAGAATTGGGCCCATGTGAACCTTATGACGATTAACAACGCCAAGTTCTTTCTACCTTATATCTAGCCCGAATCTACCCCCTTTTAGTTTAAAACCATTACCCCTTGTCTTATCACTACAGACCCTGCTAAAAAGTTTGTCCCCATCTTTCTTATAAGCCCCCTTCAAGTACTGGAAGGCTGCTATAAGGTGTGCCCGGAGCCTTCTCTTCTCCAGGCTGAACAACTCCAACTCTCTCAGCCTGTCCTCATAGCAGAGGTGCTCCAGCCCTCTGATCATCATTGTGGCCCTCCTCTGGACCCGCTCCAACAGGTACATGCCCTTCTTATGTAGGAGGCCCAAGAGCTGGACACAGTACTCCAGGTGGAGTCTCACCAGAGTGGAGTAGAGGAGCAGAATCACCTCCTTTGACATGCTGGCCATGCTTCTGTTGATGCAGTGCAGGATGCGGTAAACTTTCTGGGCTGCAAGCGCACATTGCTGGCTCATGTTGAGCTTATGTGCCCTAAGATTTGTTAGTAGTTAAGTTCACAGAAAAAAGCTTAAGAACTTGCCACAATCCTGTTGAGAAACCTGGAAGTTGTCAATAATTCTAGGGGGTTTTGAAGTGATATTTGATTCTGAGTAAAACCAGTAGGACATAGAGCTTTTGAGCCCAGAAACAATAAGAAGGGTAAATTTACACTCCTCTTTTTCTCTCTTCACTTGGAAATGACTCAAAGGACATTAATTACACTCTCCAAAAATTCACAAGCTTGGCGAGTTTGCTGGCAAGGCACACTTTCCCAGAACCTCACTGCTATAGATTAAAGCAAAGCATGAAGAGAAGTTCAAACACAGGATACTGAATCTCTGATGCTTTAAAGTTGGTAACGTATGAGGTAACCTTCTTATCCTGCCCAACACACATACACTCAAAATGCTTAGAAATGGTATCATGCAGCTGTCACTGTTTCACACACACACAGAAATTCAACATTTGCCATGACATAACATACAGTTACCATGGATATTTCCCTGTTCTTAGCATACTGGGAAGAAAACAAGAAAAGAAAAAAAGAGCAAAAATCTCCATTATCTAATGCACAGTAACCTTGAGCAATTGTTGACTCTGCAGTGACAGCCACCATACTAACACAAAAATGAATTTTATTTTGCCCAAATTATAGCAGATGAATAATCTATGCACTGTTTAAGACTAGGATTGCTTTGCTACATGCCACACAAGGATTGTCACAGGGCAGTCAATACCCAAAGAGTCTTGTGAACCACTAATAAACAGGGGATAGTGAAAGCTGGTTCATGACCAAGACCCTTCCTGACAGCAATAATTCATAATCAGTGTTCAGTTTAGGATAAATTAACTAACAGAAGAGGTACAATGGAGAGCTACTGGCATAAAGTAAAGGGGGGGATTGGGGCTTAAGATGAACGTTGCTTCTAAAAAGAACCAAACGTGTTGTGGCTTCTTAAGCTTACACCCAGGGGAGCATCCTGGGGAGAAAAAAAGATATCAAATCCAAAAGAATGATGGACCAAAAGCAAGCATGTATTAGACCAGCTGTGTATTAACAAATATTGGAGATGACATGAAGTTCCAAAGAGACAACAGGGCAGTTGTGGAGTTTTCCAGTTGGACCAGCAGATAAAAGAAGGAACTAGCATTTCTTATGTCACAACCTGGCAAATTCACAGCTGGGCTGACACAAAATCACTTTCTATTATTGTAGAAGTTAAGCTCTTTTTTTCTGGTCAAGCAAAGGCGCCTCAAGGCACTGCTGCCCCCTTGTAAATTGAGCCAGAAAACGTCAAGCTACTTCACTGTTCAGAGATTCTATTGTTTAAAAAACAACCAATCAACCCAAACAAACAAAAAAACCCACCCCAAACCACAACAAACAAACAAAAACCCCAAACAACTTGACCAAACCTAATTTACGTCAAATTCACTTAGTACAGGAGAAGTTGTAGTCAACTGAAACTGCAGTTTCAAATGAACAAGCAGTTAATCAAAAAGAAAAGAAAAATGTACTCAGAATGTGTTTTCTGCAGGGGTGGGGCTGGCTGGAGGTGGGTAGCAGGGAATAAAATAAACTAAGGTTAATTCATTTGGGTGGAGGTAGCTGTGATAGCCTGGCGTTTCCCAATTTCTCACCTGCCTTTCTTACCAGAAAGATTCAAACTGGAGCTGTAAAGTACATTTTGTGCCACAACCACCCAATCACAGCTCTACCTAGAGGACAGTCTCATTCTCCAGAGAATCTTTAAAATATTTGGCATTTATAGTCAAATATGTGCCATCATAGAAGAGCAAGTGACAGTTAGGACATGTCAAGATGTAACCCTCTCTCCTGCAGTGGTTTCCCTGGTTGTCACTCCTCTGCATTAACCACATGCTGTACTGCTCTGCCCTGCTGTGCTGAGATGCTTTATCCAGCAGGGGATTCTCCAAGGGATAGATACCTCCTGTGGCCTACCAGAGCACCAAAGCAAGGCTCAAAATCTTTTTTTATTAAAGTCGAAACTTGAGATCTGAAGATGATATTAAAGCAAAAAGACGAATTTAACCAAAAACAGTTCTGGAAGAAGTTCTCAGTGGCACTTTTCTTCCACACCATTAAATAAAAATAGACAAAAATGGTGTTGAATCATTAGAATGGGTGTTGCTTTGGAAAACCAAACTGCAAACCAGTTGTACTGGTGACTTCAGGAGGAAGGGAGTGGGGGGGAGAGCGGGGGCGGCGGGCAAGGTGCTTGTCTTTTAAAATATCTTTCTCACACTCTCTGTTCTGTAAAAGGTACAGTCCGATCACAGTCACAGTCCATTTGTTTGGGCATATAAATTTTCCAAGACTGCTTTCTACTTTTGGTCAAATCAGTTCATCTCTGAAATGAAATACCAGTGGTTTTGGACAAAAACTCCCATAGGTAATGGAATGTGCCTTTGTGATACAAAAGCTGCTAACAGTTTTAGAACTGAAACCCTCTAGCACCAAGTTTTGGACTTACTCTAAACTACATACAGCGTATCCATCCTCACAGTATCCTGCTGTAATTATTCCCAGCCTATCAGGTGAGATAAGACAATACTGAGTGAACTGTGGCACAGAAAAATATTGGCACCTGCCCTGTCTCACAGATCTCAACAGTAGAAGAGGAAATAATCTCTTGTCTTCCAAGCTAGCACTCTACCACTACACCACCCTGCCTCTCCTTGACAGTTTTCAAAACAGTGTTATATTAAAAAATAAAAGATGAGCTTTGAGGGCATTTATGCGTATCTTTCACACCTAGCAGCAGTAGCTAAACATGACTTTAAATATGAATCCAAACAGTTGCCTTGACAGTGCTTGCAATAACATAAAGCAGAATTAATCAAGCCAAAACCCTCAGACAGTGGCATGGCAGGACCATGGACCTGTATGGAGCAAGACACCTCGTCTTCCCCAGTTTTCTCTCTAGGTTCACCAGGGTCTCCAGGGTGTACTGACTGCTACTCATGCACATCCTGCATATTCCACAAGCATAATTTTTCCCACTAGACCAAGTGGCAACAACAAAGACTTAGTAGCAAATTTCTCTAAGGAAGTTACGCATTACCGTCCCCTCTTTACTCTTGCAAGACATACTACTATGGTATCTGTACTAGTTGATCACTATGAAGTATTGTCATAAATTATTTAAAGAACAATTGTCCAAATAAATGAGTGAGGTACTGCTTATTTGTGAATACACATTTGCTTGCTAATTTGTAATAACTAGTCTCCCACAGAAGGCTTCCAGGCCATTACTGTGAGTTAGTATAGTCCTACAGTATATTGGTTTGGTTTATCATATCCCTGACAAATACAATAAAATCTGACAATTTTTTTTTATGTTTCATACTTCCAAGCAAATCCTGGGCAGATATCCAGCCACATGGGAAACACCAGAGTATTTCAAGACACACAAACTACATTAAAAAAGAATTGTTTCGGACACCAACCCCTGCCATTATAAGGGAAAAAAATCAATTCACTGACACTGTGAACAACTAGTCAAAGTAGGGGCTTCAGCAGACTAGTTAGGAAAGTGCATTAAAGGTTCTAATTGTCAGAGTCACTTGGAGCTAATGAAAGATTCTCCTAGTACAAAATATGTAATATTGTATTACCTTGCTCAAACATCATCATGTAATCCCCAGTATGAGACAAGCCTACACCCACATCCTCCAGGCGGTACCATCTAGAAGTTGCCAGCTGCTGCAGAATTACCAAAAGCTCTTACATACCAATAAAGATGAAATGCCTCAGAGAACATAAGAGTGTAACATCCATGAAGATAGCAGTGTTGGTATGCCCCAACTGTTCCCTCATTTTTTGTTTATTAAGCATAACAACTTATAAGAATAAACAGTGGTGTAAATCCAGTTTTACCATGTCTCAGGAAAGCGCATCATCATTAAATGATAGTATACCTCTAGGCATAAGAAGATGTGACAGAATGCTCTCATTCTTTATTCCTGAAATTGTGCTATTTCACATGGCATAATATGCACCTAATTATCAACTAAAACAAACAGCATACTTGCATTCCTGGAACAAATTCCTCGACCAGAGGGGTCAGTGCATTCCAGATTCCATTCCCAAAGAACCCTGAAATATGCAAAAATATAAATAGTCCATGCAGCACAGCTAAGAAGCCAGGGTTCACCCATCTTAGGTGGCACTCTGAAAGACAGTCCTGCCCTTACTTGCACTCCACCAAATACTTGCTCATTCAGAAGAAGTGGAAGAGCTTCAAGAAAAGCCAGAACATCCTGGAATATCCTACGGACATGCAAATAGTTGCAAGACCTGGGAAATGGTTGCTTTCAAAATCTTTCAGGCAGATGAAGGATTTGGATGTGTCTCACATGCTGCAGAAATGGAAGGAAAAAAATGATGCAAACCACTGAGCTGGCAAGTAAACACAGAGCTAGCCACAGCATCATATGGGGACCCTAACGACCTAGCCATCAAAAGTTAGGTAACTTTGCACTCAGTGTCATAACGTACAAACCTTCTGTCTATATTCAAGTTGATATGTCTAAAAAGAATTCTTATTTTTAATGAAAAATAAAAATCCAGTTCTTCAGGTAAATCTTTAAAGAAGCTCCTGGATAATTAAGTCCCATTTTAAGAAGCATCTTGGACAGATAAAACCATGTTTGGAACATAAGTTTAATACCGAATTATTTGGGTTTTCCAAGGATAAATAAAGTAGCCTTTGTAATCCCATTCTACCTGCTTTTGAAATACCTGATCCCACTTCCCTGCCCAGTGGCTCTCGTCTGTTTACACTTTTAAGTCTTTAGGGCAGGGATTGCTGCTGTCTGTATGATGCAGTCCTGAACTCAGCTGGGCCCCAAGGCATTCCTGTGATGCAGAGCATAATATGTTTATAGAAAAGAAAAAGGCTATGTTCTTTAGCAGCTAGACCAAGTTTGAATAAGCAGCCACCTACTTCTGGCAGTAAATACACAAGAGAACAAGCAATACCGTCTTTGATCTATGCTCACCTAACAAAAAAGGACTGTTTTGACAGGTAATTTCTAATCAAGAGGATAATCTGGACAGTGCATTGCAGCTAACACTGGTGAACAACATTTTATTAAATTCATATACTGGTGAATTGTCAGCAGTTATTTTAACCTGCGTGTAGTGCAGCTTTCAGCACTATCAATCATGAAATTTTAATATAAGGCTTGGAAACATCCACTGGCATTTCAAGAACACCATACGATTGATTTAGAACCTAGCTGCCCCCCAGAGTCGAGTCCTTATTGTCTAGTATCCTCCTCCTCTCCCTTTTCAGCTCAGCTGGTTACTGCATAAAAAGTTGCTTGAAATTTAATTTTACTCCGAGTCCATAGGCCGTGCTAGCATTTATGCTATAGCCTTTTACTGAAACTCTGCATTTCTCAAAGCTTTCTATTGCTTTATAGATTTATTTCACGTGTACCTTGTTTGATGCTGTTATGCTGGGCTCCCTTTTCCCCAGGTCTGTGCAACAGTGAAAATTCAAATTTAATCAGGTTTTCTCACAAGTAAATGCACCCAAACCTGAAATTATGATACCTTGTCACCTCACTGCCCTCATAATTAATAGTCCACTTCCATTTGCTTTCAACAGATAGAACTTCTGGATAAAACCTTGCCTTCAAAATCAATTTCGACTGTAACCCACCATATGAATTAGATGCAGAACTTGAAGGCTGTTAAAAAAAACAAACAACAAAACCCCAAACCAACACAACCACCAAAACAACAATAAAAACAAACAAACAAAAACACTCAAAAAACCCAAACAAAAAAAAGCAAAAACCCACTCACCGTTCCCCCCCACACACCCTACTCCCCAGTCCATTCTCCATCTCTTGAATATTGCCTGACTTTGCTGACATTTGTTTCCCAAGACTGAAATTCTGCCTTGGACATTGATTTCCCCCCATCCCCAGCAACCTGATTATTGTGATTTTGTGTCGTTTGTCTCCCTTCAGCTACTATATCAAACAGCGATATGGACAGAGCCAGCTTGCACAGCCCTGCAGGAGACACCTGGCTGCACCGAGTATCACTTGGTGCCATGTCAACAGACATCCTGAAATCACCTCAAAATAAATAATAGCCTGATCCCACTCAGGTGAAATAACACCTGGCTCTGGATCAGGCCCTGGGGGCTGGTTTCATCCCAACAAATTTCAGGCACTTAACTCATACACTTTAGGAAACATGGAGAGAGCAAGAAAGCTTGGCACATTCTCAGGGCAGCCCATCACTGCCAGAGCCATAGTCCTCCTAGGAGCACCAGAGCTTCTAAATGCCTAAGTACGGCCATTATTTATTAATGATATAAACCCTTTTTGACATGGCTTAACTTAAAAAAAAAAAACCAACCAAAAAAGCCCCAAGCAAACATAAACCCAAAAAAACAATCAACAAAAAAAACCCCAACAAATTAAAAGCATAACCAATTTATTGCTGGCATGTTTAAAGTCCAAAGTGAGATCCCAGCCAAAATTAAGGAAGAAGAAACAGTTGTCCATTGTCCCTCACATCCCAAAATCCATTAATAAACCACAGGAGGAAAAGAAAAGCAGCCCTCATTTTGCAACGGGAGCTCCAGTCAACCAGCTACCCTACTTTGGCTCTACCGAGCAGCAAGTTTCTCAGAGACCTCCAATAACTTTACTCTCTATTTCTACTTTATTTTCATAAACATCACGATGCTCAGACTTTTAAGCTCAGCCTCACTCCAGCCACCATGAAGCTCCTGGTGTCACTCCCACCCCACAAAAAAGAAGCAGTAGGTCAAGCTTCATAAGTGAAATTTTACAAAACCACTTTTAAAAGTGAGAGAAAATGCAAGGCAAACTGGGAAGGAAAAAAATAGCAAGTAGAAAAGAAATATTCAGCCCAGCCCCTGGTCACTGTGCTGCAGAGAGGCATTTGCCTCAGGTCTGCTGCCGGTGCAGACCCTCCTGACAGTGGGTGATGGTGTGGAGGCCCAGGTGGTGATGGAAGAGTGATTCATCGCACCTTGCTTAGCCACACCGTGCTACTGAGGGACAGGGACAAAGCTTGGGGATGGGAGGAATCCGGAGACCACCTGCAAGGGGGATACCTAGATGTCCGAGGAGGGAGAGCTCCTAAGAAGGAGCTCCTGTCCACTAGCCCCCTGAAAACTTGCTCCGCTGTGGCTGGCATCGCCAGGAAGAGTTTTATTTGCTGCACGCTTGGCTAAACCAGAAGTAGGCAAGCCCCAAGGCCAAGGAAAGCAGCCTCTGCATGTCAGGAGAGATTTCTGTACCCTGCTATGTCCCTCAGCTGTGGAAAACCCTTGCATGATTCTCAGACCCAGCACGTGCCCCCACAAGGGCCTGTCCCCCCACCCTTGCCCTGGAGGACTGGAAAGAAAAACCAAGAGGCAAGTACAGGATATTTTCCCGGTAGAGCAAAGCTGTACAGAGACAGCCATGATTTGCAGAACACCAAATCTCCTCATTTGCTGCCCCTCAGTCTCCTTCAGAAACAATATATTATCCAGCAATGATTTCTCAACTGTGATAATTATCAGCAATGACAGGCTATTAAGGGCTTAAAACTGACTAGGAGAAGGAATACAAATAAGACCTAAGCACAAGATAGACTATATTCAGAATCAATGGTTATTCTCCTAGCCCTATCATTACCTTGATTTCCTGCTGTCTGTGATATGTAGATACTCCAGTACCATGTCAACTGCTGGAGCCAGAGCGAAAACGTAGGCTCAGGGGGGCTGTGCAGAGGTGGAGCAAGAAACATGAAAACAACCAAACTTCTGGCCTTGCAAAACAGTGCAGGGGCTGCTGTCAGCAATCCCTTTTGCCATAAGGATTTCCAGGACTGAAAGCACCAGCAGTGCTAACTCCCAGTAGTGAGATCACCTTTCATCTGGTCACGCCGGCTAAGGAAACACATACCTACAGTACCGATAGCTCCAGTCTGGCCCTCTGTGAAATCCCTTGGGGAAATTCACATATATATACATATCCCTCTCTCAACATGTCATGTTTTATAGGCCTTAAATGTAGGCTTGGATTCCACAAGCTCGTCTTTCACTCAAAAAGTCGGAAAGCACGCTAGCAAATAAACTTGATGAAAAACAATCACCCTTGCTTCCAGTCAACAAGCCACAGAATGCAATTACTTTGTACAGGAGTTTGTTATTTCCCCTACACCAAGGCAGGACAAAGGGTTTGGCTAAAATGTAGAATATGCAACAACAAATTCCCTTCTCCCCTACATCATCCCAGACAAGTAGCAGAACTGTTCTACAGAAAAGAAAGCAGTCAGAACACCATGCACTTCAGTGGAGCCAAGTCAATAGCAGCTGAGTTATGGGGCTCACTACTGAGGTATATTGGCTGTAAGCCAGCAATGCCACTAGACCACTCATTGAGGCAGTTGGACATCTGGTCCCAAAGCCCACTTCTTCCTGAACACAGTGCGAGTGTCCCCTCCTGGGAAGACAGACCTCCGACTGCCAAGTGACAATATCAGCCAGCTAGGAGTAGTTTTCACCCTGTCCCAAAAGTTACACTGTTCCCTAAAAGAGCATGGAATTATAGAGGTACAATGCACAGCCTTATAAGACTAGAAGACATAAAACTATTGGACAACTGGAAAGGTTCCTAGACACATAACGAGACTTCCGCAGAAGCTGCCAGCACTACCTCTGCAGATTTAGCACAGGCTGAAATATCAGCCACGATGACTAGATCTGACACAGGGCCTGACCTTTAAATGTGTGTTTGGAGCAGGAGCTCGTCTCCGAGCTGCTAGGAACACTTTGCCATCTTCCCCGCACAGAACTCCTCCAGAAGAATTAATTCTGTTGTCTTTCCACTTCCACAAACCCACATGGTCATTAAGAAAGTGGAATTGAAGTGTCATTCCCAAAGATTCTCAGGTGACTAAGCTAGCATGGCTAATGACTTTTTAATATCTTTTTATGCCTTCAGGAAAAGTGATGTAAGTAATGTAGTATTTTGTTTTCCAGTTCTATAAACCCATTTGTTTTTGTCTCATTTCAGAGTCCCTCTGGAGTAGCTCTCCAATTGGGCTTATTTTGTATTTGTTGAAATTTATATCCATCTATTATCCTAGTAACAGGGTTGAAAGCCAGGAAGTGTAATATCTTTATATTTCTAAGAAGTCATTTCTTTCTGGCTAACCTGGTCTCTCTGACCCAGAAGAAACTGTATCATCATTGAATTAATTTTCCTCAAAAAAAAAAAAAGAAGCCTAGAATGAAATAAGCCACAGGGAACTGTGTGGAATAGGAATAACAGCAGACTGATATGTTCATTTTATGTAACTACTTCTGCTCTTTTATGGGCCAAGTAAATTATTCTATTCTTCCAGTTCTTGTGTCTTGTTAAACATTAGAGGTGTTATTATAGCTGCAGCTAGAAGAATCTTATTCTGATACTATTTAAACATGTTTTTGTTTTGTTGGGTTTTTTTTAAAGAAATGTATCTGTGCTTAGATAGAATTACTATTAAGTATAAAACAAAACCAGCCAAATATAAACTGCAAAAGAATTATAGTCAAATGAATTGCAGGAGGTAAATGTGTTTCATAGAAAGTAATACAAGTGCTATCATTCAGACCAGAGACTACATTAGAGGAATTAGAGACAGATTATTGTTCATTAGGATTTTATACTGAGACTCTTATGAACATTTAAGCAGGTCTGTTCACAGCATTAAAACATCCTCCTTAGACCAGTTCAGAAAGTAAATACTAGGACACAATTATCTAACATGCCTTATTTTCAAGCCTATATTGTAGATGCCTTGCAACTTACTACTGAAGGAATCAAGCTGAAAATTGGTATCTGACTATTTTACCATCTCATTAGAATGCTGAATTTGCCACAACTGGACACGACCTGTTTTTCTTACCCCGGTGAGAGAGCAAACTGATCTTACTCAGATACAGTGGGAAAGCAGACAATGCTCTCCCAGGGGCAAGCTGGTGTGAGACAGCACAAGGCTGCACATGTGTGTGGAAAAGTCTTGAATTTCTAATTTCTCTTTGAAATGGCACTCTACACCAAAGCAGACCAACTACAGAAGCTGTCTACAGGGGAACTCTGCTTTTATAAAGTTACAAAGATGAGTTATATTCCTTTCCTTACAGTTTTTCCATCCCTCCAGGGCATATATGCTGAACCTACTTATGGAAGATTTACCTCAACACTTGACCCATTCTTGTGAGGCAGTTGCAATTCAATAGGGCATTTCATCCCTTCCGTAGTGCCCCGTAGGTAACTTCAGAGAAGAGCACTATTGGGCACATCACCCCAGGGACTATATGGTCCGTATGTATAGTCCACTATCAGGACTTGCAAGCACTGCTCTAATAGACAGGTGAGACCTTGACTAGCAGAAGAGAAACTACCTCAGGAATAACAGCTCACACAGAGGCAAACCTCTGTGTATTGCCACAAATTGGCACCAGTGGACCCGTCTCCAGCACAGCCACAAGAATTATCCATTAGGGTGCTGGCATTCTCCTCGCCAGGAGTTTCCCAAATAACAACCTTTAGCTAAAAAAATACATCAGGCTCATCCTCTGTACACCTCAAACTTTGTGCTGCAATGTACCAAATCACCTCTCCTTGTCTTTCCAAATATATGACGTTTTTTTCTATTTTTTTTCTTCTTTTTTTCCCTGTGGAAGGGTGACTTCCCCTGGTTTAGACACCAGCTGCTGATCTTCCCTCCTCTCTGAGAACCAGAGACTAGCCTGGCACTGGCATGCTCCCACTAGGCATTTCCATGTTGCACATGGGTCCAGACAAAGCCAAGGTTGTGCCAGCTGAAGGAAAAATAGCTCCTGTCTCAGACACATTTTTCAAGCAGCTTGTTCCTTCCTCTGTGCGAACATGCACTGACAGCCTGTCTCTGTCTCATCTTCAGCATCCCAGACAGGGCTGTTGGACTGCAAGCAGCAACTCTCTGCTGATAGCTCAGGCTTTTAGTGATGATGTGGAAGAGGTGGTATTACTAATACCCCAGACAGAGGTAGTTCACACAACATCTCCTACTCCTCAGTCCCATTCCTCTTTCAAAAAACTACCTACCAGGCTGTGGACAAAAAAAAAACTCAGAATCCAGCTGACTGCTATTTAGGCTCTCTATAAGCAGAGGCAAAATAGATGACCCCTGTTTCAAAGCTCACCCTCACAAAGTAAATGCTTATAGCTCTCCTACCACCTGATTTCTCAATGGTCATTCCCACAGAGAGGAAATTATGGCCTTCCCCCCTTCCTACTGTGCTAATTGATTCTCTCAAGCTGAAAATGGTCTGCTAAATGTCCTTCAAGAACCAGCCAAAGTGGAGTAATCCGATTCCTCTCTCTGCTTGTGCGATCTGCACTTCTGCTGACCTAATGGGGGCTTAAAGATGTGACTGCAGGGGATTCATATGTGTCCTATAGAAAAGTCCCTTAAGCCCCCCTGGTCTGTTAAACTCCTATAAGAAAAGTAGCATATTATAGTTTGCTAGTTAAACTTTCTCTGCCAGCTTTTGCAAGGCCCAGTTCTGGCTTGCTCCACCCTTGGAAAAGCTCAGCTTGTATAACACTGCTTGCCAGCCATCCTACCAAAATACCTTTATATTCCAGTGCAGGCTTCCTGTACAGCCAAAGCAGCATCTCCATGAATTCCTGGTGAACAGGTTTATTTTTTTTTTAATCGTATGGTTACAAGTCAGAAAGCTTTATACCAGAGGATTTATAAGACAGGTTAGCCTTAATTGGCCGATGTCTTTCTCTGGCCTTAACGCACATGCTAAATGGGTGTAAAGGCTGTTGTATCAGCAGTTCTTAATTATACTCCCTTTGTAAACCACCACACAAGACACAAATTAAGGCAATGTCAGATTCATATTCCGGAAACTTGTGCTTCCCATTGTAAAGTTGGACGGCAACAGCATCCTTGATCATTGTAGAAAATGTCAGTCGTAAGTACAATATAAATTGTTTTGCATTTAAAATATTTCAGTTCAAGTGCACTGAAGATAGTTATCAGTTCCATTTGCTGCAATGAATTTTCTGAGCAAGTACCTACAGTGTGGTTGTGCCACAGCTCTCCTCCATTTGACTCCAGACCTTGTTTTTATGATGTGGTTGGCTCCTAAGTACACTTACCCTTAAACATGTTACAGAAAGATCGATACAAATTAGATCATTCTGTATTAAGATAGCCCCCCCAAACAATCCCTTATATTCTAATCTTGTGATTCAGTGTAATTATGTAATGCTTGTTCAGTGATGAATACACTGATAGGTTGACATTAAAGCCAAGAGTTATTCTAGTCTGTAGCACAATGATCACATGCCCAGTAATAAAATTAATGCTGCCTCTTGGAGTTGTACCCTCAAACTCTGAGAGCACTCCTCAGACCACCTCTGCCATACAAAAGAAATGCCTCAAGAGGAGGAAGAGGGGCTGTAGCATTCCCCACAAAAATTGTGTTTTACTGCCATATGCCTTTGCCCCTTTTTTCTTTCAAGATACTTCCATCTGCCTCCTGCAGACCTTGCTACAGCATCCCTGTGTGTAAATAGCATGCTCCTCTATAATTAGCTTCCTCCTCTGTGACTTAATCAGTGATATTGTAAACCAGACACTGTGATAATTTGATCAGCTCAGTGGCAGTGAATTGTACCATGACTAAAAAATCCACGCTGATTGTAACTATAGGAGAAGCATCTGCTTGAGGGGACGAGTGATCTAGTCCTTAGGTTCACAGCATGTGAACCTGCATTTAAATCCTATAGCTAATCCCAGTTCCTATTCACTAATCCCAGTTCCTATTCGTTAATCCCAGTTCCTGTTCCTCACAGACAATCATCTCAAAGCACCTGGATATCATCTCAAAGCACCTGGATGAAAAGAAGGTTATCAGAAGTAGTCAACATGGATTCACTAAGGGGAAGTCGTGTCTGACTAATCTGATAGCATTCTATGATGAGGTCACTAGATGGGTGGATGAGGGGAGGGCAGTGGATGTTGTCTACCTTGACTTTGGCAAGGCTTTCGACACTGTCTCCCACATCATCCTCACTGGCAAGCTTAGGAAGTGTGGGCTAGATGGATGGACAGTGGGGTGGATTGAGAACTGGCTAGCAGATAGAGCTCAGAGGGTTGTGGTTAGTGGTGCAGAGTCTAGTTGGAGGTCGGTAACAAGTGGTGTCCCTCAAGGGTCAGTACTGGGTCCAGTCCTGTTCAATATATTCATCGATGATCTGGACGAAGGGATAGAGTGTACCATCAGCAAGTTTGCTGATGACACTAAACTGGGAGGAGTGGCTGATATGCCAGAAGGCTGTGCTGCCTTACAGCGTGACCTGGATAGGCTGGAGAGTTGGGCAGAGAGGAACTTAATGAAATTCAACAAGGGTAAATGTAGGGTACTGCATCTGGGGAGGAATAACCCCATGCATCAGTACAGGTTGGGGGCCGACCTCCTGGAGAGCAGCTCTGTGGAAAGGGACCTGGGAGTCCTGGTGGACAACAGGATGACCATGAGCCAGCAATGTGCCCTGGCGGCCAAGAGGGCCAATGGCATCCTGGGGTGCATCAAAAGGAGTGTGGCCAGCAGGTCGAGGGAGGTCATCCTCCCCCTCTACTCTGCCCTGGTGAGGCCGCATCTGGAATACTGCGTCCAGTTCTGGGCTCCCCAGTTCAAGAAGGACAGGGATCTGCTGGAGAGGGTCCAGCAAAGGGCTACAAAGATGATTAGGGGATTGGAACATCTTTCATATGAGGAGAGGCTGAGGGATTTGGGTCTCTTTAGTCTGGAGAAAAGAAGATTGAGGGGGGATCTTGTTAATGTTTTCAAATACCTGAAGGGAGGATGCCAGGGGGATGGGAGCAGTCTTTTTTCAGTGGTGCCCATTGATAGGACGAGGGGTAATGGGCACAAACTTGAACATAGGAAGTTCCATCTTAACATGAGGAGGAACTTCTTTACTTTGAGGGTGGTGGAGCACTGGAACAGGCTGCCCAGAGAGGTTGTGGACTCTCCCACTCTGGAGACATTCAAAACCCGCCTGGACGCTGTCCTGTGCAACCTGCTGTAGGTGACCCTGCTCTGGCGGGGGGGTTGGACTAGATGATCTCCAGAGGTCCCTTCCAACCCTGACTATTCTGTGATTCTGTAATCCTACTCCCTAGGTTGAAGAGGCACACAAGCTCTCTCTCCCTCCAGTGATTCTTAGCTACTCCATGCACTGCTTATGCAGAAGAGGAAAGATTGCTATATCCACTCCAGAAGAGATCATAGTCCCATGATCAAATGCTTTCCAAGGAGGTAAATTTGGGTTTCAGACCTCTTCATGCAGGAGAGAACAAAATCCTGCATTTCTCCTAGCTGTAGGAGTGGATGGGAGGATATCAAGAGAAGCAAGTCTTTCTCTTGCCCTAGAAAAATGAAAAATTACAGTAGCGCCACTGGATTTTGTGCAGTGCATAAACTGCAAGCTGCACCCTGCACATGGCACTCGCATCAGGGTAGGCAAAGGGATGCCTTTGCTGTGCATAAGTGCTACAGCCTTCAAAGAACTCTCCTCCCAACTGGATTTTGCTGGTGCAAAGCCGGGAATCCAGGAGATGACTGGGCATGCCAAAAGAAATACTGTGTTTCTTTCGTTTTAGAGGAGATTTGTGTTCCAAGACTCTAAGAAGCTACATGGCTGCTTTGGCTCACAAGCTCCTTATCGATCCCACCACTACTAGTTGTAGGCAGTATGTTGCAATCTCCATGTAATCTTGAATTGTTTGGAGCATATATGAATAAATGGGTTTGTTTAGTTCTCTTCCCCCCCACTACCTGGAGGACCTTTCCAAAACCTCCAGCAGGTTTCTATGTTGCATTAGGTAGTGCTGTGCTTTCTGGCTTTGAGCCAGCCATAGTAAGACATCACTGAATCTAAAAGTTTCCTTCTGTGATGTCAGTTTTCTCTAGACTGCTTGGGTAACCGTTGGCTGTGTTAGTACATGCAAATTACACTCTGCGATCTGCTAATGAGTTCTCAAGCTGGATTGTGCACTTAAATAACTGAAAGTTGCTCACATAATTTATCTGTCCCTGTGTCCGCCCCTGCCCCACCCCCACCCCCCAAGTAAGCTTGGTTTCAGAAGATCAGGCATGCCATTAGGAGCAATTTGCTATTGCATCAACATGGTGCCACTGTTTCTGTGTGTGTTAACTCTGGATTTGCAGGTGTATGCTTGCATGGAGGTAGCATGAGCAAGCTTGCTTCCCTCATGCTTCTAATTACAGCATTTAGCACCAAAGCTCTCAATCAATGCTCTCACTCTCAATCAATGCTCTCACTCACAATGCAGAGTTCACTTTTTCCTCTATGTCACCTGGGTGTGAATTTCAGAGCATATGATATGAACAAAGAAGAAAAAGCTGTGCATTTCTTTCCAAGGAATTTTGCTGAGCCTATTCAACAGTGCAGTACCAAGACACTTCTGGGAGTAGCAAAGGACGAACTGGACAAGAGGAAATGGCCATGCACTATGTAGACAATGCATGAACAGGTAAGAAGCCAAGCCAGGAGGGAAGGTGGATTTGTGTTACATGTCTAGGAAGTTAGCGGAGAGATTCCCTGACTGCTGTCAGGGAAGAAATACGAATAGGCAGCAGATGTTAGTGACACAGTGCTGTCCCAGCACAAGGGTGAAATACCCATGGGCAGCATTCACAGATCACCTGGTAGGAGAAGATGATGGATAAATTGAATACTTATTTGTCAGAGGTCAAATTCTGCCTCCGTGGATCCAAAAAATACAGCTGTGACTTCTTGCCCTATCAGCAAGCTGAACTGAAAACATACCACGCCCCTAAAGTGGGCTGTTTTGTTCAAGGATTTATCCTTTCCTTCTGGCAGCAAAACAAACAGCGGAGATTGTATTAAGACTGGTGGAGTCTCTGTTGACTCAGTGCAATGGCATAAACAGGCTGCTCCCAGTGTACTGGGCCTGGCGGAGGTGTTCACGGCCTGCTTTAAAGGCCAGAAAGAACTGATTGTGATAAATATTCTGTTTGCCTATGTATGTGTGGGTAGGTAGGGAGGTATGTGTGCAAAACCACACATAAACCTTATTGTTTACCTAAGAAACGCTGCTGCGAGGATGCAGGGCTGGACACTGCTTTTCCCTGAAAAGGCTCTTCCTGGGGACCCCATTTTGTGGTCCCAATGCACAACCCAAACCTGGCTCCCAGAGATACTGTCAAACAGACAGGAGCAGCAGAGAGCTGTGGAGCCTCAGTCTCAGGAAGCAGAACTGCAGCATAACCTGCGGTCCCCTGTGGCTTGCAAAACAGATTAGATAAATCAGAAGCTTTTCAAAACCGATAGTATCTCCAGGAACAGGCACCCTGCCCAGTGTGACAGTATTTTTCTTCACTTGAGATTCTTGTCCTGAAAAATCTCTCCTAATTTCTGTGCTTGTTCTGTATAAAGACAAGACAGTAGATTCTGTCTTGCTTTCAGTGCTTTGCTCCTTAGCCACGATGGGAATGTGCTGCTGCAGAGCTCTGAAAAAACACTGAAGGAAGTTAGAAGCAGAAGTGCCACTGAGAAATGGTGAGCCTGGCACTCCAAAATCCTTTGGCAGCCACTGGGAAATCTGCCCAGCATTAATACAGACCCTAAATGCCCAAAGGACTTTGTCACTGAAAGAAGCACATCTGCACCAGGAAAGTGTGCTGATGCATCTCCATTGTGTAAAATACCAGCCAAAATGACAACTCAGCCTACCTCACTGAGGAAAAGGGAAAAAGGAAAATTCAACTTGTACAAAGTCATCTTTACCTGGCCTCTTACTTTGGCAAACAAATAAGAGCCTATACAGCTTACGTATGCATTGGGATTTCTGGAGAGGGTAAGGCTTATTCACGTAGTAAGTCAGTCAATCACAACAACAGCACCCCACCAAGTGAGCTTGCATATGGACTAAGTAATGTTCCAAGCAAGTACTTAAGAGATGTTATGTGGGAGCACTTAGGAGCTGTCACAGAATCACAGAATAGTCAGGGTTGGAAGGGACCTCTGGAGATCATCTAGTCCAACCCCCCCGCCAGAGCAGGGTCACCTACAGCAGGTTGCACAGGACAGCGTCCAGGCGGGTTTTGAATGTCTCCAGAGTGGGAGAGTCCACAACCTCTCTGGGCAGCCTGTTCCAGTGCTCCACCACCCTCAAAGTAAAGAAGTTCCTCCTCATGTTAAGATGGAACTTCCTATGTTCAAGTTTGTGCCCATTACCCCTCGTCCTATCAATGGGCACCACTGAAAAAAGACTGCTCCCATCCCCCTGGCATCCTCCCTTCAGGTATTTGAAAGCATTAACAAGATCCCCCCTCAATCTTCTTTTCTCCAGACTAAAGAGACCCAAATCCCTCAGCCTCTCCTCATATGAAAGATGTAACGAGTAGAAGGATCCAATTTTGGGTCCTTAAAGGATTCTTGAAATGTATTCTATATAAGCTATGCCTTAGACTATTTGCCATAAAGCTGTTGCATAGCTCTGCATATGGCAATTCAAGAACAGTGTTTGCTAGGACATGTCTGACACCACTGCTAAAATACTACATGCAGCCATTTTTTGCGTTTCTGAAAAGATACTGGAAAGTTGGAGAGGAAGCGGAATGTCTTAGTTTGAGGATGAAAAAAAAAACTTGCATCAAGAGGTTTAATTAGTGCACTCTGCTTAAATTACCAAAACAAAGATCAAAAGGTGAATTAAGAGTGGAATAGCTTAATGTGGATAAAATACTGGGTATTGAAGATACATTTAAATAATGGAGAAAGATGTAAAAAGGCAGCAGCTGAGAGCAAAAGGGGGATAGATTCAAACGGAAGAGGATACAGCTTTTAACAGTGAAGGAGCTTAATTATTGCAATAAAATATTGGGGCAGGGGTGGAGTCATATCATTAGGTGAGTTCAAATCAAACCTGCATCTTTTTCTGAGGAAATGTGTCTCTTACCCAGGCTTTACTGTTCCCAGTACAGGAGCATTACATATTGTTTTAAGGTCTTGTAATACACTGGGGTGCAGACCAGAGGATCTATCAACATGTTCTGAGGTCAGAATGTCTGCACTGAGGATAGTCACTAGGCTCAACACGATCCCCAGATCCCATGACCTACATCTTCCTAAAATACTTCTTTTTATTAAGTCCTGAAGTATGCTGTCCTTGAGTTGACTGACAGCTCATCTCCATCACATAGCCAAACTCAAGACCCACAAATCCATGGGCCCTGATGCACCCGTGAGAGCTGAGGGAGCTGGCAGATGTTATTGCAAAGCCGCTCTCCATCATCTTGGAAAAGTCATGGAGAACAGGAGAAGTGCCTGAGGACTGGAGGAAAGCCAATGTCACGCCAGTCTTCAAAAACGGCAAGAAGGAGGACCCAGGAAACTACAGGCCAGTCAGCCTCACCTCCATCCCTGCAAAGGTGATGGAACAACTCTTTCTGGATGTCATCTCCAAGCATGTAGAAGAAAAGGTTATCAGGAGTGGTCAACATGTATTCACCAGAGGAAGTCATGCTTGACCAATCTGATAGCCTTCTATGATGGCATGACTGGCTGAGTGGATGAGGGGAGAGCTGCGGTCGTTGCCTACCTTGACTTCAGCAGAGCTTTTGACACTGTCTCCCCTAACATCCTCATAGGTAAGCTTAGGAAGGGTGGGTTAGATGAGTGGACAGTGAGGTGAAATGAGAACTGGCTGAATGGCAGAGTTCAGAGGGTTGTGATCAGCAGCGCAGAGTCTAGTTGGAGGCCTGTAGCTAGCGGTGTTCCCCAGCGGTCAGTACTGAGTCCAGTATTGTTCAACATATTAACCAACGACTTGATAGAGGGGACAGAGTGTACCTGCAGCAAGTTTGCTGATGACACAAAACTGGGAGGAGTGGCTGACACCCCAGAAGGCTGTGCTGCCATACAGTGAGACCTGGACAGGCTAGAGAGTTGAGTGGAGAGGAACATAATGAGGTTCAACAAGGGCAAGTGAAGGGTCCTGCACCTAGGGAAGAATAACCCCATGCACCAGTACAGGTTAGGGGTTGACCTGGGAGTCCTGGTGGACAGTAAGTTGACCATGAGGCAGCAACGTGCCCTTGTGACCAAGAAGGCCAATGGTATCCTGGAGTGCATTAAAAAGAGTGTGGCCAGCACGTTGAGGGAGGTTATCCTCCCCCTCTACTTTGCCCTGGTGAGGCCACATCTGGAGTACTGTGTCTAGTTCTGGGCTCCCCAGTTAAAGAAAGACAAGGAACTGCCGGAGCAGTTCCAGCAGAGGGCTACAAAGATGATCAAGGGAATGGACCACCTCTCTTGTGAGGGAAGGCTGAGAGACCTGGGTCTGTTTAGCCTAGAGAAGCAAAGAGTCAGAGGGGATCTCATCAATGCTTATTATTATCTAAAGGAAGGGGTCAAGAGGATGGGGCCAGACTCTCTTCAGTGGTGTCCAGCGACAGGACAAGGGGCAACGGGCACAAGCTGAAACACAGGAAATTTCATCTCAACATGAGGAGAAACTTCTTTACTTTGAGGGTGGCAGAGCACTGGAACAGGCTGCCCAGAGAGGTTGTGGAGTATCCTTCTCTGGCGATATTCAAAACCTGCCTGGATACATTATTGTCCAACGTGTTGTATGTAAACCTACTTTGGCAGGTGGTTTGGACTAGATGATCTCCGAAGATCTCTTCCAACTGCTACCATTCTGTGACTGAGTGCCACTTAGAGAGGGAGTCCTCACTAGAGGTGAAGCTTCCAACCTGACTGAATGAAAATAACCTGATTCTGGCAGCAGGTATGCTACAGTCACATCTCTGCAAGGCAGACGGCTGGGTTTCAGCTGAAACAATTGCTTCATTTCACTTGGGACAATACCTTATATCATTATTTCTCTAAAGACATCAAGTACCACAAATAATCAAGTACCACTTCTTCAATTTAGAGTTGCACGTTTTGGAGTCTGACTGCCTCAGGTTCCTTCAGCAAACACTAGTCTGAATGATGGAAGTCCACTGACTAGGCAAGCCCCACAGCAAACTCTTACCCTGAAACTGGGCTCCTTGTCTAGCAGGTCACTTGTCATAATCACATCATTCTGTAGTGCCACAACTTTTGCTGCATGACAGAGGAACTGTTTCCTTTAAGTGAACAAAGATAGTTAGTTTTGGCAGGTAGCCATTGCTCTTCTCTGTCTAAATTCCAATGTGTCATGGCTCCAGTGCGAGATGAACATAAACAACAGATCCATGCGCTGTTCAACAGCTCTTGCACCACATTATGAATTCACCATATTCATTTAAGCAATACATTCACATGCAGTGTGGGATGCAAGTGTTTTATGTATCGCAGCACGTTTTTACCACATATCACTCAGCCTAATCCGGTATCAGCAAAACAAACCTTTTTCAATGTTTTCCCCTATATCTAGTGTTTGGATATTGAGTTTTGACAAATGGGAGGGGTTCCCTGTAGATGATCTCTAAATAATTGCAGCAGAAAGCATAATTAGGTTCATCTTTTGGAGTAGCATGAAATCATCTGCATGTACTTAAGAGCTCAGCAAGGCTTAAATACTTTGCTGAATAAAGATTGATGGATAAGTCAGATCTGCAATGAATCTGACTTTTGGATTGCTACACCCTTGGCACATCAGCACCCTGGTCCCAATCCGTACGCATTACTGGCTGTATTTAAGTGCTAGATTGTTTTTTTTTCCACTGCCTGTATGGAACAGCACATGGGAGGGTAAGTCCTGCTGGCTGATTTTAGTGTAATAGGAGCTATTGAGTAGAGTTTCACCACAAACTGAAATGCTTGAAGGGAGTTTGGCATCCAAGCATTCAAAATAATTCTCCTGGAGGCTGGTTTCCAGTGTCCTGATAGGTATCCAAGACCCTTCCAAATAATGAAGGGTATAGGACAAATACTTGCTCATCAGTCCAATTAATGGTATATGCAGATGTGACTGAAGTTTGACTCTGTATTAGATGTCAAGCAACAGCTTAACAGCCATTCCACAGCCAAGCCATTTTAAAGATATTATCCTTCTTCAGTGCTGCCTGCTACAGAAAATGTAGCATATGTGTTCTATTTTATTTTTTCCCTAAAGGCTGGCAACAAATAGACCAAGATAAACTTTATCCTATGATCCAGGAAAATTCAGTTTGGAAGGGACCTCAAGAGACCATTTACTGCTCCTATGATTCCCCTGTAACTATGATTTCACTGTAGTAGTGAAGAAAGATATGTGGTCTATTTGTCTGAGCAAACCTGGGTCAAATCTTGGTTTTACTGTGATCTAGTAGAACAGCCTTGAGTTGGGTACCAGGAGACTGCTGCTTTGGGATTCAATACTGCTGCTGTGCAGCTTTGTGCAACCCTGTCTTCTTTTTATCCCTTTTGTTGCCTAATTGCACAGGAAGGTCTTGGAGGAAAAGGCTCTTTGTTCCAGGATATTTGTGCTGTGTGTAGCATGATGTGGCTGTGATTTCAGTCAGGGTTTGTAGATGCAACCATAATAAAACTTAGCACAACAGTGAAGTGATAGCAGCATTACAAGGAGTCTGCAGCAGATACTGGAACTGAAACCCAGTTCCCTGAAGTTTAGTCTCTGCTTAATCAATGTCATCTCCTGTGGCATTTGCCTATTTCCATCAATAAAATACCAAGATTCCCACAACAGTTCACTCATTACTCAGTCTCACTTTTTATAAGACTCACAGCCCTCGTAGCAGGTGTCTGAGATGACTGAATTATTTAAAGATCCCAGATATTATTTTTTCTAATTCTTCATTTCTTCTCAGCTTCATTGCAAACTTGAAAGGCATCATTTTAAGTCTCTGCAACGAACCTCCAAATTGTTTCTTTGAAGCACCATCTCACAATGGGAGTCATCTTAGTATGGAGTTTTTTTTAAAATGCAGCAAGTTAATGATTTACTGAGTTATTTAGCAAAAGCCCCATTGATTTGACATGCCAGTGAGCTCTCCAGCTATCTTTCCTGCCTCCCAGTGTGTCATCAGAACATTTAAAGCTGTCAGCCTGATACAGAGCCTGTGAGTTGGCAAGTGTCTTTTGACACCTTGCACCAGATATTCACCTGCTTTATACCATGACAGGGCCACTCAGACATGCAGTAGATATGTCCACCCCGAGAATAGCTTTTAGTGGAGTCAGATTAAGCATTTTGCAAAAAGAGCTGTTTTATTATGCTAATAGCCAGCATGTCTCATCCTAGGGAGACTCTGGGCTACTTCGCCCAGAGAAAAAATGGATGTTAGATTAAATGACACTTATTGTGCTTTCTGGCCTCAGTTAATTTAAAAAGTTTCCTGGTACATACGTTTTCACTTTGAGATTAAAAAAAGTATGATTTAGCGTGCAGACACAAGCCAGGTCTCTCAAATGGAAAAAAGCAACTTTAGACTAATATACTGTGATATAATTCAGTAACTTAAATTGCTATGTATTTTTCCACTTATTCTATTAGAATTAGTAGTACTCAGGAGAGGTGGAGGGGAAAAGACTGCTAAAAACAATAATTGTGCTATTACTTCCGAAGAAACTGCATTTTTTCCAATGGACTTAGATGTTCGATTTGAAAAAGGTTTTTTCAGTTGCCAGTGAGAAAAACTATGGGACCAAGTGGTCATGGTCTGTTAATATACTATATATTTTTGCTAACCATCTGGCTGTTTTCAGTGCTTTTGCCACTCAGGAAGAATGTCATTTACAATCAATTTCAATAAATACCTTATGCATTAGGCTGGGAAAACAAATGATATTTTAATGTTACACATTGTAGAAAATTTTCAAATTCACCAGACCCTTAAAGTTGTTTGGTTTGGTTTTCATTTGCTGTTTTTGTTTGGGGGTGCTTTTTTGTGTTTTTTTATTTGGTTGCTTTTTGTTTTTTTGCTTTTTAATACTATCCAGCCCAGCAGCTTGGAGACTGAGGGTCCAGTTGGTAATCCTGTAGGCACTTGCTCAGCTACTTAGGTTGAGATATGCATAGACACTGAGGAGGTCCTTTCTGGAGTCAGGGCATGTGAGACCAGCTCACAAGCATCAACTCCAGAGCACAAGCCAGAGCCTTGGCCCAAGAGCCCGTTTCCCACTCAGAGCGTAGACAAGTGTAAGGACATGAAAGATTTATATCAATCAACACCAGGGCTTCTAACCCTAGAATTGGGAGCTGGTTTGCACTTACTGAAGATTTAGAGTAAAAACACAAGACCCCTTAATACTGAACTCCTCAAGGTTCCTTCCACTAGTAGTCAAATATGCAGGCATGAAGGGAAGTTCTTTACAGCTACTCAGAATTTTACGAGACAGGTATCGAGGTTTTGGTAAGCATTGTTTTAGTGGCTCTATTTTTCAGTTAGCAAAGTAGAGATTTTTCTACAAAAACTCTGAAAAAAAAATCAGAATTTCATTAATCTTTTCATGTGTTTGAAAGTTAAAATAGTAAATATTTTAACGGTGCTTCTAATTAGTTAACATAGTCATCTAGTCTTGCAAGTAGAACGTATGGAAAATTTCTACTGAAGTTGAATGTTAACAGATGGGACTTTACAAGCAGTCAGCATTTATCTAATCCTTCTTCTATTTGACTAAACTGGAGTTTTACCACGTGCTTCAGGAAGAACAGGTTTGGGCCAATTTTAAAATTCCTTTGCTATTAAGTACATAATGACTACCAGATTTGGATGAAGTTGCAGTCTCATTTTCAAGACAGCATGATAAGCATTGATATTTTTAAATATCATTTACACTCACTCCATTCTAACATTTTATAACAGACACATTAAGCAGGATTGAATTGCTATTCAAGCCACTAAAAGATCTTACAATACGATCTTTTGAACCTCAGACCAACAGCAACGTGAATGACGTTGACGGAATACACAGAATGAGTTTAGAAGCACTTCAAAACGACTGACCGCCCATCCTTTAGATTAGAGATGCAGATTCCTTTGTGGAAATACACTAACTTTACAAGTGTAACGGCAAAATATTATCAGCCTGACTTCAGGTATGTTAGCAACTCCATTCCTTTCACGTTTGGAACCTTATACATTGCAAAATGTGTCTTAGCAACTGAAAAGATGTTTTCTGACAAGACATACAAATCACTTCCATGATCAAAAGACCTTGTGCACAAGAACTCACATAACCCAATATTCCTCAGCATTCAGAAAAAAGATGTATACTAATTTGTACTAACTAGGGAATTGATTCTCCTACATTGCTCATAAGCAGTGTACTTGGCAAGTTACAAACAGCATGTTATCTGTAGATTTAATTTTTCATGGAAGGCTGTAATCAGCACTCCCCTTACAGTGCTGTTATTTCAACGGAAAGTGCTCCAAGCACAGTTGGGCATTTTGTCCCCAGATAGCACTATACGAGGGGTATGATTGTTACTGCACCTGCAATGCCCTCAGCAGATTAACTATTAGCTGTATCTCATCTGTGCTACCAACCAGAGATATAAACTCACTGCAAAAATAAAGTAGTCTGAAAGAGCTTTGCGTTTGTTCTACCAGTCTGTTATGTGTGCTGTGCCCTCAACGGGGCTGGCTGGACTTGCTGCAATTCTTTTCAGTGAAAGATGTAAGGTGTCAGAAGTGATTTTATAGAATAGCCTCTATAGAGACCTGTCCTAGAGTAGTTAGCACCAGCTTGAAATAGCTCTGCTCTGGATGTTAACATGGCATAAGCAGCCGGGTTTCAAGTTTTCTGAGATTAAGCACAACCTGGGCACTAGAGTCTTTTCCAAGACCCTTCTAGAGGAGTATTCTTTCTAGTGTTTCTTTTGAAAACAAACTCCCTTTCCCCATCACTCGTGGCTGCTGCCACAAGCTCCATGGGCTAAAGGTCTTTCCCAGAAGTCAGCTTTGTGACTTCTTCAGCTTGCTCTTCAGCCTCCTGGGGACACACAGCCAGCACCCCACAAAAGTGACTTTCAAGCTTCCAACAATAGCTCAGTGCTTTGGATAGGAAGAGAAATGTGCAGTTATAGTTAAGACAAGCCCACCTCTTCAGCATGTCTCCCTCCATATTCACAGATCTCGGGCACTATTTGGGTCAGGCCTTTCAAGAGCCCAGGGGTCCCCACACCATGTAACTTCTGCTCCTCATGAAGAAATCAGAGTGTTTCTCTCCCCTCTGTAAGCCACTTTCAATTTTCCCAATTCAGGTACATTAGGATGTGGGTTTATTTTGTCAGTCTCTGGGAATGCAGGCAATATCTGACCTGTTTTTATCCTGTCGACTGCCATTGTCAAATGCAAGCCAGCAATCTCATCCTGGGTTTCCTTTTCACCTCTCCACACTAAGCCCCAGAGACCTCTTGTTCAGGAATGCTTTTTGGCCTTGATATGCATTTCATCCTTATGTTGCCGTGTAGATCCATCCTCCTAAACATGTCTATTAACTGACAGGAAGCTGCTATAAGAACATCCCTTGCCTACATACACACAAATTTGTGGTCTGTAGGTAGGACTTAAGGATGGACAGCATTGCCTGGAAGTCTTGGCAGCTGCCACCAAATTCTTTTGTACAATTCCTTAGCATAACACCTTATTTCATAGCATTTCCATTAGCATAGTATCTTATTGCACAAAACAAGCCATTTTTTGTTCCTTATCCATACCGCCTCTTGGCTAAAATTATAGACTTCTTCTTTTCTAGATACATCAGTGTTCACTAAAACAGAAATAAGTATTAATTTAGCGAAAGCACAATACTAATTAAGCTCTTCTGGTAAATAGACATCACACACTGCAATACGGGGAGCATGGAAGTTACAACTAACACACAACCCATATGACCCATATCACTGAGCAGCAATGCAGTTTCCAGGGATTATTCTTGGCTTTCAGACACCTCAGAAGCAGATTTTTCGGAACAGATAAACACCAAGCAAGCAGAGAAAACACTACCGCACTGCCATAGGTTAGCTGATACAGAGCAGTACTGTTGACAGGCACTGTTGCTTTAAGTGCTTCACAGCGTTGGATCTACACTGGAGCTTTTAACAGATTGCTACCAGCATTATATCTTAGCCACTCAGTAAACGTAGGTTCAGAACTCTTTACAACTGCATCTAACTCCTATAACTTAATTACAACCCTAGATTGTGGGTCATTACCACCTGTAGCCTTCAGCTTTTCTTTATGTCCCTGAAAAAGATAGAAACGTCTTTTACTTAATAGCAAAGTGCTTTGAAGACATATCCGTGCTTTTTTAGCCTCTTCAATTTAGAGAAATTTTGTGGAAGGTTTTGGTGGTCTGAATCATGATCTATAATACCAGTGATTTCATCAATGGCAGGTATTAAGCTAGAACCGTGGGCGCTTTCCATTCTGAGTAAATTAAAAATAGTGAGGCCGGTATAGACCAGCTGCTACAGTGTGTGGCTTCTGAAATAGAAGATTATCTTCTGTCTTTGGATGTTGAAGTCTGAACTGAGTGCAGGTTCCAAAGTTCTGGGTGTATCATATAGTTTTTAAACATAAAAATGTGATTGTCAAGTAAGTGTTCATATAAAACCACAAGAACAAAAACTGCAGAGATCTGAGACATACAAATTTAAGAAAATATGTTGAAGAAGGAATGTTGTTTGCTGTGAGCATTTCAGCTATAGGAAAATGTGATATCTTTAAAATGGCTACACAGAGGATAACTCTAAACTAGCTCCTCTGAGTTCTATTGTTCACACTCTGAATAAGACTAGGGGCCCATGTGAAAATGAAAAGTGCTAGATGCAGAACTGATAAAACACTTTCCCCATTACTAATTGCCAGAGCTCTACCATAAGATGCCAGTGGAAGATACTGTGGAAGCATTCAAAACAGCAGCATTTGTTTTGGTATACAGAACATTACCAGTGTTAAAGAAAAAGATTAAGTAAATGAAGTTACTTTAGGAGTTAAATCAACAGGTATTCAGACATGGAAGGAAACATTCTTTATAGACAACTTGCTTGCAGGATGCTTACATCTCCCCCTGAAGCATCCAGTGCTGACTACCATTGCAGGTAGCAAAGACTTAGCTAGGATGTGGATTTGATCTAGTCTAAAGTTGACACTCCTGAAGTCACATGCAGCTATTGCATTCAACAAAGTTGTCAGACTTCATTAAATACTTTGTTTGTAACCGAAAATCCAAGAATCTGTCTTTATTCGTTTAGAATAAACTGAGGTTTGTTTTTGAAAAACTCACCTTTGTGTGCATCTATGTTTGCTCTTGATTTACTGCTACACATATAGAGCACTTAAGCTCAGAGATCTTACTTCTTTTTGCCCTCCTCCACAAAAGCAGAAAGTAGTAACCAACCTGGTCACATACTGAAAATACGTTGAGAGCGCTTTAAAATCTGTCTTTGTGTAAGAGAAGTCGCCTGAAAAATCAGGTGCCAGACCAGGTGGCAACCCCATAACTGCTGGGAGCTGGGTATAGGAAAAGGCCATGGCACACCCCGGCCTGTGCACTTACAGGTGTGACAGCACTTCACACTTTGGTTTACAGCTCTCCTGAAAGTGTAAAGGTATATGCTTGCTCCTCCACAGTTTAAAAGTGTACTGTAAATGCATTGCATTTTGCAGAAAAGTTTCTACCCCAACTCAAGAGCCAAAGTGCCTGGCAAAGCAAGGACAATGCAGTTTCCACAGGTACAGGTCAAGCAAAGGATTTCCTCAAGCATTCACTTTTCATTTAGCTGATGCTCAAAATGACACCAAGAATCCACCCAAGTTCTGAGTGAGAAGCAGACACCAGTGTTGAGCAATTGCTGAAAATACAGAACACTTGAAATCCAGACAACTTCAATTCAGGCTGTTTCCAGCTGCAAAAGTCCTGGCAGGAAGACCCAGCTAGAGCTGAACCTCAAGCAACTTGGCAGGGGATGCTGGACACATTAAACAGGGCAGACACGTAAGGTATGCAAGCTGGTAGCCCTGGCATTAAACCGGTGACAAAAACCCACACAAAACTCAAGGGCGTGAGGGGCCCCATGCAACGAGTTTTCAGGGGCAAACCCTGCCTTCTTCTGGGGTACCACACAGGCATTTATAGCCCTCATGAGACTCCCCATAGGACCACCATGACAATCTTAGAACAAAGTCCAATTGCTTCTTGTTCCCAGGGCAGCACTAGTGCTCCTGACCTAGTCTGCTTCTCATCCTCTAACCCACCACTCCTCAAGCAATGACACGAATTAAGAGCCACCCTTGAAAATGAGCCAGTTGTTAGAAGCCAAACCATTTTGTCCAACTGATTTGTATTCACAGATCAGAAGAAGCTTCTCCCACCACACTTCAACCTCTCTAAAATAAAAAGTTACCAGGTGAGGTCTCTTCTTTCAGCTGCCAAATAGGGGTCAAAATACCAAGCTGAATTACAGACAGAAAATTCCTCCTGAAGGAGGAACTGCTTAAGTTGTAGTTCTCTGTGCTGTACTTTATTCACTTTCAGACCTATTAGCGCCCCTCATCTTTCACTCCCATTCCTTCTTTTCTCCCTATTACAATGCTTCTGCTTTGCAAAATGTCTGGAAATGAAAAGGAAATCAAGAAGTCAGAATCAGAAGATAGATTCAGACCCTTGTGAGCAAAATAGGCAGTTTAAGCAACGGCTTGCATTTGCCCTTTGTTTTTGTGCACTGCAGGCTTTCCCCCCTGATCCTAGGTAAAAGATTGGACTGTGAGAACCCAGATCACCCAGTTCTGCTTGTCCAGCTGGGAAGGATCTGGTGGGGTCTGGCCTCTGGAGGATGCCTTTTCACAGGAGGTGTTCACTCCACAGCACTGCCCACTATCTGAGAGATGTTCTTCTCCCTGACGTCTCACACCAGATGCTCACAATGAATATGCCAAGCTTTTCCCCTTACTCCTTCTGTGTTGTCCCTACAAGTAAGCAGCCTCCTTTGCTCTCCCTTACTAGTTTGTCAGAAAAGCAGGCTTCAGCTTCTGTAGCCTTTAGTAAACAAAACTTCACAGATCCCCAGTTCATTGTCTTGAAGAGTTACATTGAGCAAAGACAAAACCCCTAAGAGGAAGTCCTTTCAAAAAATAAAAATTCCTCTCCCTAGTTTAAACACTGGAAAGATGTCACTTACCAGTGTTTGCTAATGAGCAAACAAAACCAGGGGGAAAACTGGAGAAAGTGAAAAAGACTTTCTGTAGGATTTAATGGCCAAATGTCTAGCTTGATACCATCATCTTCCCCATTCTTTACAAGATCATCCTGGCTCAATGAAACTAACGAGTTTGCAAATCTAATTTGAATTCTTAAAAGCGACTCTAATTTATCATGTTCCTTTCTAAGGTCATATCTATGCTGCATTCTTTTTCGAAGTTTTCCAGCATGGTAAGTACTGTAGCTGCATAATAAAAGGAAACACAATTCTTACTTTATGGAAAATTTCCTTGAAAAAGAAATAACTCTGCACTGCTGTAGCTATTATGAATTTCAGCTTTTATAATGCACATTAGTATGCTCATTGGCTTTCACAAGAGCCTTGTACTCCTTGTAACTGCCAGACATTGTTTTTATATATATACACACACTTATACATATATATGTAATGCTCAGAGAAGATAAAACAATTCAAAAGATGCCAAAGTGCAGCAAACTTGGGAATTGTATCTTCTTAATAACAGTGCTTTGCTAAAACTTATTTTTAAGTAGAACAGTAGTTGATGGACTTTGCAGGACCGTAGGATAGCTCAGGCATCTTAATTGCTAAATTCAAGTATGGCTGCTACACTGGTAAATGACAAACTAGAAAGCCCAGAAAATACACCAGAAGTAATGAAAAATGAGTTTAATACATTTGGCTATACACATAAAGCACAAACTTCAAATTACAGATCTAGTTCTATTCTCTAAGGATGATATAAGCTCACAAGTTCCCTGCAGACATAGAACTTCTATGCTGTGGAGCAGCATCACAGCTCAGATTTTGGCTGCAATTTTCAGAAGAGCCTGAGTAAATTCTAAATACCACTGAAATTAAATACATACAGATAATTTCATTCCCTTGAATAAGCAGTTGTGCAGAACTACTAACAATTTAGGTCGCTAAGCCAGTGCTGCTAAAACCTTGATACCACATTGCTCCACAGTAGAATAAACACTTGGTTTCATTGGGGAGTTATTTCTGTTCTTTTCACTGGTCCATTTTTAAAACTTTTGACATAACATGGGGCTCTCAGGGCCATGAATGTAGCCTTACGAGGACTCAAAAAGGGGGAAAATAAGACAAATTTCTTTAGAGTAGTTCACTGTAGCAGCACTGCAGGATGTTGCAGGAATAATGGCAGTGGATTGTTCTAATGGGACATGACAGTAGTTGCTTCCCAATGGTAGAGGGAGTCTACTGCTGTTTCTAAGCATATGTGATATTATTACACTCATCTCCATGCCAGGACTCTACATTGCTCACCCAAGGTCTTAGACTAGAACTATTTTGACATAAAGTTGAATTTGATCTTTATGACTGGATGTAAGCAGCACAGAAAGACATTTCTCTGTCAGACAAGGTGTTGCTCTTCAAATAGCTTTTACCTCAAAGTATTTAAAGCTGTTTGCAATGTTAGACTGAATTCTGAGGGAGGCAGACTAACAGGGAAGACACAGGTGAGAGGTTTAAAAACATACAATTCACTGCACAGCAATGCAACTCACAGCCTGAAACTGGTCTCAGCTGTATTCCATATAGCATCAGCACTGCCAGAGCTGGGTGTCTGACAAATGCTTATTTCAGAATCAGCATAAACATGTATTTGTAGGTATGACCTTTGGCACCTGGCTTAAGAAACAGGATGTGACCATGTAGCTCCGATAGGCACATATTCATACACCCTCATACCGAGTTTCAGTCAAATATCTGACCACCAAGTCCCAATTTGATGGACTAACTACCGATTTGGAAACTTCCATTTCTAGAGGCATTGGAAAATCTGGAGCTGATTTATTCTCTGAGGTGTTGGGTGACTACAGAGCAGGCAAGCAGAAAGGTCTTTGTGTCTAAGGCACAAGACTTTTGCTTTTAGTGGTGCCCCAAGGCAAACTTAGTCCAGAGGTTAATGGACAAAGCACAAATAATGAAGCCCTGCGCCAGTTTTTATACCAGCTATCAGGCTTTTAAATTCAGCAAGCCTTTGTGGTTATGCTTTTTCCCCACATTTTTTAAAAGTTGGGAGCACTTCAAAATTCTTCAGCAGTGAAATGTGGTGCTCAAGGACAAGAAATGCAGCTGCAATTCTGACTCTAACAGTGTGTAAGGGACATAGTGAAAGCCCTCCAGGCACAGTACCCACACTAAATCCCAGAACTCAACTGTCAAAATTCAGGCTAGCTCGCACAGACAGGTTTCCCTGTTGGCAAACAAATGCCAAGGAAAGGGGAATGGTTTCCTAGCCAACAATGTTCACTAAGCCAATGTTTACCTGGAGTCTTAAACAGTGCCATACTCAGATCCAAACGCAGTCGAGCTTTATTCTCCAAGATTTTCCCCAGCTTATTCATTATACCCAAGGCTACATACTGTAACAAGATGGAAACAGTCCAGCCTCCCCAAAACTTACACCACCACCACCCCCCAAGAGAAACTGCCAGAGAAGCCTTGAGTTAGGGAACCATTTCTGTTAGTGCTTACATTGCTCCTTGCTCAGGGGAGTATGCACATAGGTATTCATGTGCTTTCATGGTTTCTCTCAACCAGGTGTCTCACCTTGCTTCTTCCTTCAGCAGTGCCTTTGTTTTTTGTCTTTCTCTAGTTTTGACTAATAGATCACCCAAAGAGGCAGCTTTTCTACGTTGGATGAAAACAGGATCTCCCACAACAGGGCTCCAACCTCATTGCAAAAAAGAAATAACTGAAATGTAGAGTAAAGCTTTAAGACCATTTTGGAGATAACATTGTTGAACAAGACATTCTATCCCTTCCCCCTGATATTGAGACTGATGATTTATCTAACCAAACTATGAATCACCAATATCTTTTTGTTGTACCAGTGTGTAATTATACCTCAGTCAAAACAGCTCCCTGCACCTGTTCATGGACATTTGGACAGGTTTTGACACTTCTGAAGGCAAATAGACACCAAGAGATGACATAAGCCTATCCAATAACATACTGCTTTTCACAATAGTCACAAGGGAATTATAGGCTGTTATTCTGTTTTTGTTGGTTGGAATGCCTTTTAACTACTTATTGTTTATTTAAAAAACAATAATCCACCATTTTAAAGATTCACAGAGCAAATAAGAGGACTTGTTTTTCTGAAAAGAAAATTGCCCTGCAGACGTAGATGGTCATGCAACCAGTCTGGGGTGACAGCTGGTATTTAAATGGAAAATTAATTCTTCTCAGTCTGTCAAAACAGGGACCTCATCTTCCAAAGGAAGTGTGAGATTGCTTAAGACCCTGCATATCATGAAGTCACTGACAGGAAGGACAAATGAGTGAGATGAAACTAGAAATCATCTTTCCCCATGAAAGCTGCAGCTTGCTTGCAAGCCCTACTTCCACATGCCCTGGGGAGGGGGTAAGGGGGGAGCGTCTGTAGGGTAGCAGAGGAGTAACACTCATGCAACAGTGGTGACAGTCCAACAAATCCTAGGGAGACAGTGTCTGACTGTACAATAAAGGCTCTCACTTAGCTCCTGCTCACACTCACCCTGGAGTGTACTTTTATAGTCTGCTTTTAAGCCCTGAGACATCTGCGAAGATGAGAGAATGGGGCTGTTCAGAGCCGCAATTACTCCTCACTGTGTAATGCCACCAGTAACTTATTTCACTCCAGAGCACAGCTTATCCTCTGCTACATCCCTCAACTTACTATTGGGGGGGCTGCTCAGCAAGTGCTCCCTGTTGGGTGCCTGGGAAAACCAAAACTGTTGTATACACTGTGCTGTGCATCCTATGATCAGCTCCACTGCCATTCCCTGCCTGCTCCTGCCCAGCAAGTACTACCTCATACAAAGGCACCACACAGCATAGCAGGAGCACCCAAGAGCTGCCCAAATATGTGTATGATCATCTTCAAATCATAAGCCTTTAAATTTCTATTGTACAGATAAACCTCCACTACTGCAGTACTTGATGTTGCCTCCATGCTCCCACAGCCCCACAACACAGGAAAGTGCTACCAACCAAATTACAGATGAACACGAGGTCCAGAGAATAATAGGGCAAGCCTTTAAGACTAGTGTGCAGGCAACTTGACAGCAGTCACACAAGAAGCACCCAGCCGAGCTGGGAACCAAGCATTAGGCGCACATATACTGAGGAATGTGTACTAACATTAGCTTACACCAGCCTTCCTCTTCAGTAAAATACTCAGTTTAGTTTGCTGTATGCTTTGCCATAGTGGGGTTTTCACCAGGAAAGGAGACTATGAGCATACATACACACATACAAGAGGCATGCAGGTGAACACAACCTATTTTAAAAACACAATAGACAGCACATAGCTTTAACTTGTCAAAGGCCTGCCATAGACCTTGCCTCACGCTCCTGCCAAACCAATGATCTGGATGCAGATCATGGGCTCTGACTGCAGATGTTAGGAGTGCACCATTCCTAACAGATGCATAATCTGATTAAATATGAAATGCAATGATATTGTCAAAACCCATTAATCACTCTTTCAAGACACATTAATGTAGGTTTTACTGACAGCTGTGATGATTATACTGTCTCTGCAGGTACTGTTGCTCATCAAAGTTACCCATTGGGTCTCAAAGAAGAAAAGATATTCAGTACACAGAATACACTTGAGCGTGCCATACAGATATTTCTATCAGGAAAAGTGTTTGTACCACTTATATTCCTGCGGCTTTCTCTAGGTTATTATCTGATTTCTATGTAACCCTCCGCATCTGTGCCTTGTGCAAAGATAGTGATAACGTGTCAAAAATACATGGATTCAGAAACGAACTGCAAGCGTGGCAGGTCCATGTATTAAAATGCATCTCCATAGGAGATATTCTACTATCTCCCTGCATAACTGGAGGAAACCTGCAGGCATCTGAGGTAGAAGGAAGACTGAACCAAGCACTTTGCACCTACAGAGTGCATTGCACAGAAAAGACTTACCGTGATTAGGGCCTAAATGTCATAGGCAGAGAGTTTCAGAAATAAAATAACCCCAAACCCCATGTTTAGGCAACCAAGCCTTGATTTTCAAGGCCCTTTGAGTATCTGTTGACCTCCATGACAAATGCTGGTGCCTAGATCCTCTCAATAATTAATCAGTACAAAACCTGAGTTTAATTCTTACCACTTCAGACCGCTTGTTGTGTCTTCCTGTGCCTCAATTTGCTAATCCTCCTCCAGAAGGAAGAGCTTTCCATAGTTTCTATAGGTCCTACCTTGTTTCCCCTCCACACACTACTGCTTTTCAGAACCACCCATTTGCCTCTGTTCATATAGCTACAATTCTTGCACAGAAATACTAGGATAGCATCAAGGTTTAGTAAATACTATCTGCTTGCATCCCTTCCCTGCTGCACCACCATCTTGGGATTAACCCTGCTGCCTCTGCTAGCAAGGCAGGACACTCCAAGCTTCTGCTCTTCAGGCAGAGGAGCACAGCAGGCAGAGGACTTCATAGGGCTGCTATGTCAACTGAGATGGCCTCTCCTTTAACAGACACATCCAAATATCTGGCTTCTTGGCTTGGGAATTAAGTCTGCATGCACTCCCTTATTTTATCTCAGTGGGTCCAAAGGACACAAGCTATGAATCAGTCTTACATCCATGCAAGCTTCCTTTATACTGGCCTCCTATGCCCTTAATGCAGCTACCACTATAAAGCATCCATTGACAAAGTTATCTGCACATTTATGCACAACTGGAATTTATGTCTACATCTGATTTTAGCTTTTTCTCAGCTTCATTTATTTGATTCCAGCTTTGTTATATGTCTTCCTAGACCTTTGAATTAGTCATTTTGGCTTCAACGTAAGAGAAACAGCAGCTCTCAGGGCCAGTAGACATTAGGAAGAACAACAGCAGACAGCCTTTTGTAATAGTTGAGGGAACAGATCCAACTGGCTGACACAGTAGGGACATGTCCATTTTCTGTTCAAGAGTTTGGTCATGACAAGATACCCAAGGAAGAGCAATGACTCGTTTAGAGAAATGACCAACTATGGTGTTGGGGAAAGGGTAATAAAGGCCATTGTGTCTTCACAAGGCAAAAAATGTTTTGGCAAACTTACCAGTAATAAAGTCTAGTGGCTACCAGCAAGTTATCACACCAGACTTCTTCAAGAAGATGATGTCAAATTAAAAAGCATAGAAGGATAAGACCAGGATGTACCAGGTCACAGTCTGGACTAATGTCCCACAACAGACAGTGTCCAGATATGGATATCTGCAAACATAAGGGGTTAAAACTGGGGAGAAAAGTTGTTACTTTCTGGCCCACCAGAAAGTTGTTTCCCATTTGTCCTGTGCCAGAGGCAATGGCTCTGTTTAATAGCCTGCAATGCCTTTTTATTCCATTAATTTGTAGTCACACTTTGAGCCCATACAAGCTTTCAGCATGTGCAGTACCTTGCGGCAAGGACATCAACCGCTTAACTACCTGTTGTGTAACAGATTACCTCTTTTAAGTCATCCTGCACACTTACTAGCCACCTACTAGGTTACCACAGTGCCTTGTAGTTCTTGTGCTAGAAGAGACAATATCCTACCCCTATTTCCATTCACCATATCATTCCTATGGACCTGTCATATCTTCAGTCATTTTTCCATTGTTTTTTAGTCACTGCTCAGTTCTAGAAAATACTCCATCGTTTTTGTTGGTCTTGTTTCCACTGTACTTCTCTCCTTCCTCCCACCTCAGCCATCTTGCCAATCTAGGCCTCTAATCTGTAATTCACAGGATCAAGTAGAGCCTAAATTAGAAAATTGAGCATCTTCATTTTTTTTCCTCAGAAATTATCAATTTGTCCATTGGGGAAGATTTCTATCAGTCTTCCCCCTTCTAGGCTACAATCTGTTCTTGTAGAGGGTTTTGTGGGGGGTGTTTTGTTTTGTTTTTAAATTACCCGTTTCTCACCTTACATCCTTGCCAGACATATCTCCCATTAGGTTTGCTGCTACATGGTCAATATGGTCTGTTTCTAGTCTAATGTTTCTTCGTCTAATGTTTACACCTATGTTTAATGCAGAGCGTCTCACAACACTGGACAAGGAATCTTTTAATTTCTAAAAAAATTTTCATCGTGAGGCTGGTGAGGCATTGGAACAGGTTGCCCAGGGAAGTTGTGGAGGCCCTGTCCCTGGAAATGTTCTAGGCCAGGCTGGTCTTTGAGCAACCTGGTCTAGTGGGAGGTGTCCCTGCCCATGGCAGGGCGGTTGGAACTAGATGATCTTTAAGGTCTCTTCCAACCTAAACCATTCATGTCCCCAAAGTGTAACAGGCTCTACATTCTAGATTTCTGATCAGCAATACATTTTATGAATAATTTTATAAAGGCAAAGCCAGTAGAAAAAAAAAAGTTAATGTAATAACTCTTTTCAGTGGTGTCCAGCGACAGGACAAGGGGCAACGGGCACAAGCTGAAACACAGGAAATTCCATCTCAACATGAGGAAAAACTTCTTTACTTTGAGGGTGGCAGAGCACTGGAACAGGCTGCCCAGAGAGGTTGTGGAGTCTCCTTCCTTGGAGATATTCAAAACCTGCTCAGATGCATTCCTGTCCAACCTGCTGTAGGTGAACCTACTTTGGCAGGGTGTTTGGACTAGATGATCTCCAAAGATCCCTTCCAACCCCTACCATTCTGTAATTCTGTGAAAAACAAAGGACAATCAGTCTTCAGTAGAAAGTAGAGCCTCACAATCAATACAAGCGCATTCTAAAAGCTGAAATACCTCAAAGGAACAAGTCAGTGGGTAGACTCTGCAATAGAATTACTTAACAACATTAACTGGCTGGAGATTTAAGCAGAGGTGTCAACATCTTATGACAAAATAGTAATGGTACAATTCTTTGTAGATAGAGTTGACCAGCAGTGCTTTGTCTTTTCACAGGCACCCAGCAGCCAGGGGAAACCATCTCATTTGAAACTCAGGTCTTCTTGACTGTTCAGTGCCAGGGAGGTTTTCTGCTCCCTGTAGCATTTGGGTCATGCTGCCTCCCTCTGTGTGAAGTAACTCCTGTTGTAATTTTAGTGTTGCTCTGGAGCAGCATCGGCAGCTCACAGCATTGCTCATGACATAACTCAACCCTAGGCTTCCTTAAAAGTGTTCATTGAAAGTCCTCCTTTCAGTGAATAACTGGCCCAGAAACAGAGGCTAGCGGAGAAGATACCTGCTTTTAGCTGTCCACCCAGAAAGCCCAAAAATACTGGAAAGAGGAGAAAAACATTTATTTCACATTGAACTACTGGAAAAAAAGACTTCCTTTTTTTTTTTTTGATAACATTACATTCTTTAGCAAGTCACTACTTGAGCTCCACGTGTACAGGATAGGCTATATTTTTGACCTATATGGCAATAATCTGAAACAAGCCTAAGGAATCACAACTATAGTCAGTTGCAGCTACTAAAAATGTTTAGACCCAATTCTCATTTACACTAAGACTGCCGTTTAGTACTATTGAAGTATAAGGCAACTGCTCTTCCCATCAGAGGACCCAGGAGTGACTCACTGACACATGGGGAGTCACACTTGTGTTTCCAAACACATTAACGTCTTCTAGTGAAACCATTAATTTCTGAAGTCCTTATTACACCAACACGAAAAATATAAGCTTCCCTGCCAGTTCTCACGTACTTAGAGTTATTGCCACAAGTCTGCCCCAACTCCCTCTTGCTCCTATTAGGTGATTGTCACTCCTGAACTAGGCTGCAGAGAGAGTTTCGACTCTCTTGCTCAAGGAGCTGGTGGCTATTAGGAAACACATGCAGGGCTGCTTAGGCAAGCAGTGAGCTCTCCCCTGCCACACCAGAGGCAAGGCAAGGAATTGCAGACTGAAGTGCAACCCTGGAGACTGCAGGTTTGAAAACCAAGACTGATTCATGACGCACAAGCTCATAAGGCTTCACTTAGAGAAGTGTAAGGACTTCTTATCATGACCCCAGAAGTTTCTGCTTGGCTTTCTGCCTTCAGAGTTTCAATTTATTTCCACCATCACCAGCAGCAGCTGCAAAATATGTCAACTTAGAGGGCTGGAAGCACCACCGTCCAAGCATGAGAGACAAGTCTCCTGTAATGCTATGCTAGTGTAATTTGGCCAAAGGAGTGCCTGATGGGGGCAGTGAAAGCCAGGTTGACTTGCACAAAGCCCGCTTGAATTAATGTGGCCGAACAAACCACTACAGAGAAAACCACTACGCATATCCCAAGACAAAATGCTGAGTGTACATGGGAAATCATCTTCGCGACATGAGAAGAAAGGAGAATTGCTATTTTTGGCTTGTAGAGACAAAGCACTGTGATCTGTGTATGCACATACTGTTTCATACCAGGGCACTATTTAAGTTTGTTAAAAGAAACAAATAGTTCATTGTAGTGGGCAATTAGCATCACTGACGCCTGTCACCCTACGGAGGCCTGATGAGATATCCTTTTCAATGCATTGCTGTCATGGTTTAGGCCAAATCGGCTACAGGGGATGTGGAGCACCCCAGATGGGACCAACAGATGCTCCCCTCTACCCTCTTCAAAGAGGGAGGCAGAGGAGGGAAAAAAAGACTCACAAGTTTAGAAAGAACTAAGCTACTTTAATGAAATATTAATAACAAAATAGAAAGAAAACAATGAAATATATACAAAACTGTATCAAGCTGGCACTGGGGAAGTCCCAGGCTGGACTCGGTGGCAGATGGGAACTGGATTCTGGATCTGCATTCAGGATTGGGATCAAAGGCAGACGAATAGATAGAGTCCTTGTCGGACACCAGCCACTGAAGAAAGCAGGCTGACCCTTTGATCCCTCAGCTTTTATACTGAGCATGAGGCAGATGGAATGGAATACCCTATTGGTCAGTTTTGTGTCATCTGTCCTGTCTGCTCCTCCCCGCAGGTGGGACCCCTTTATGCTTTTCTGCTTCTGACCCTCCAATGGGCAAATAACAAAGCTGGTTGGCCTTGGGTGTTACAGCAATAAGTATAAGCAAGAGCCTCTCTGCATACCATGTCCGGGCATCAGCTATAAACATTGGTCTTATCACTCAGAGAGCGAACATTGTCTGCAAAATATGCTGTTAATTTCAGTAGTTAGAAGATGCCCAGCTAAGAAGCAAAGTTACTGAACAAAATTGGTCCTGTTTTACCTCAAACCAGGACAATTGCTATTTAACAATATGCTTTACATTTTCTAGAACAGGAAACACAGTGTCCTGGAGTTGGTTTTGTGCAGGCTTATATATAACATGGTCCAAGCCCCTCAGCGGTCACCTGGCTCTTACACACAGCTACACCAGCTAGCACAGGGACATTTTCCCTTGAGCTTTTGCAGGAATTGCATACATCAGACAGACTTGAGGCTACTACTTCATCTGTTGCAGTATTTCAAGGAATGGAATGAGAAAATCCTAGATAGACATGAATAACTATTTCTTGACTACCTTAACTTCTACAATACTTGCCAATACTTCCCTGGACACCCAGCCTCAAGAGCTAGGAGACAGGGAGGGGAAGCAGAATGAGAGTATCACATTCAAAGAGGAAGAGATCAGTGACCTGCTATGCCGCTTGGATGCACACAAGTCTATGGGACCGGATGGGCTACACCCAGGAGTGCTGAGGGAGTTGGCAGGTGTGCTCGCCAAACCGCTTTCCATCATTTACAGGAAATCATGGCTAACTGGGGAGGTCCCAATGGACTGGAGGGTGGCAAATGTAACACCCATCTACAAAAAAGGCAAAAAGGAGGATCCAGGTAACTATAGACCTGTCAGTCTAACCTCAATACCAGGGAAGGTCATGGAGCAGGTCATCTTGAGTGCCATCAAAACCCACATAATGGGCAACCAGGGGATCAGGCCTAGTCAGCATGGGTTTATGGAAGGCAGGTCCTGCCAGACGAACCTGATCTCCTTCTATGACAAGATTACCAGAATACTGGATGAGGGAAAGGCTGTTGATATTGTATACCTGGACTTTCAAAAAGCATTCGATACTGTCCCCCATACAATTCTTGTGGAAAAACTGGCTTCGCACGGCCTGAATGAGCATACGATCCGCTGGATCAAGCACTGGCTGACTGGAAGGTCCCAAAGAGTGGTGCTCAATGGATTTAAATCCAGCTGGCGGCCGGTCACAAGTGGTGTGCCTCAGGGCTCAGTGTTGGGACCATTTCTGTTCAACGTCTTTATTGATGATCTTGATAAGGACATAGGGTGTATCATCAGCAAGTTTGCAGATGACACCAAGTTAAGCAGGAGTGTTGATTCCCAGGAGGACAGGGAAGCTCTACAGAGAGACTTAGATAGATTGGATCACTGGGCCAACATCAATGGTATGAGTTTCAACAAGGGCAAGTGCCAGGTTCTGCACTTGGGCCACAATAACCCCATGCAGCGCTACAGGCTTGGGGAGGTGTGGCTGGAAAGCTGCCTGGCAGAAAGAGACCTGGGGGTTCTAATTGACAAGCGGCTGAATATGAGCCGGCAGTGTGCCCAGGTGGCCAAGAAAGCCAACGGCATCCTGGCTTGTATTAGAAATAGCGTGGCCAGCAGAAGTAGGGAGGTGATTGTGCCCCTGTACTCAGCACTGGTGAGGCCACACCTCGAGTATTGTGTCCAGTTTTGGGCACCGCAATACAAGAGAGATATCGAGGTGCTGGAGCGAGTGCAGAGGAGGGCAACGAAACTGGTGAAGGGCCTAGCAGACAAATCATATGAAGAGCGGTTGAAGGAGCTGGGACTGTTTAGTTTGAGGAAGAGAAGGCTGATGGGAGACCTCATCACACTCTACAACTATTTGAAAGGACACTGTAGAGACGTTGGTGCTGGTTTCTTCTCACAGGTAATTAATGACAGAACAAGAGGGAATGGCTTCAAGCTCCAACAGGGTAGGTTTAGACTGAACATTAGGAAAGAATTTTTCACAGAAAGGGTGGTTGGGCATTGGAATAGACTGCCCAGGGAGGTGGTTGAGTCACCATCCCTGGATGTGTTTAAGAGACGTTTAGATGTGGTGTTGGCGGATATGGTGTAGGGGAGAACTTTGTAGAGTAGGGTAGATGGTTGGACTCGATGATCCCAAGGGTCTCTTCCAACCTAGACAATTCTATGATTCTATGAAGTATTTCTAGACAGTATTTCTAGCTGTTGAACATACAAATATTCATGCTTTGCATTTAAAGCCACTGGTGCAACTCAGGACTGCTTATGATTAAGTATAACTTATACATTTGGCTAAAATCAGGGTAAGAGCACTCCACATCTGCAGGCTGGAACTCTCCTGAACAAGTGTTTGCAGAAGCTCACAGTACTGTCTGTTATTTCTAAGCAGAGGCCAACATCCTGAAAAGCACTGTGCATGAAGTTTTAATAAGAAACATTGGCCACAGGTAGAAAAGAGAGTATTGAGTTGTCTATGTGTAGAGAGTTGCTTAGATAATAAATTTTAGTACCATGCTGCATTTAGTGTAGAAACAATCATGTAAGCAATTATCACCCATTTGTTGCAATCTGTAAAGTTAGTATAGGAATTTGGAGCTTTCTGATCTCCATTCCAAGCCAAAAGTCGGTAAGAGTTATTGCAATGGTTAAAGACCAGCACTCTTTCTGATTTTGAATCATGCTCTAACAATGCCATTTATTTGCATGGTTATGCAAAGGGATTTTCAACAATGGTTCAATATCGAGGAACCCTCAAATACATGTATTTGCCCCTCTCTTCACCTTTCTAAAACCAAAAAACCTTTCCACTGCAGAACATAGGGACACAAACCTATGATTCTGCAATACTGATTTTGTGCTTTGTCAGGCCACTGTAGTCTTGTAAAGGGCTAGAAGAAACATTTATGTGTGAGCCCTTTTGCCTTGCTGCCACCTCTGTGCAGAGATCATCAGAAATATTACTTTATTGCAAAATGAGGCATAACGCTAGCATGGCTCAAGATAATAGCACTGTGAATAGCACAGCTTGAGAGTGAGCCAAAGCAGACTCAGAGCTTTCCAGCCTTTTCTCAAGCATCCTTAACAGCCCAGATGTCAGAAGGAGAAGATCACGGTAAAGAGAATATAGGGAAAACCAGTGATAACACCATCTCCCCTGTCATGGAAGAGTCATTTCATTATACTAGCAGGTTCTGAGTCATTCTCCAAGAGTGGCTGGTTTTCCTCTGTGGAAGGTCTTTGTCTCCTTTTTCCGTATCAGACATTTAATGTACTTAAACTCCCAGTGCCAAGAACTGGCATGTAACCATCCTTCCTTCACATGGAGAAATATCCAGGCTCTCAGTCTTTTGCAAAAAACACCTAAGAACTTCAGCCCATTAATTATAACATTGGTACTCTGAGCAGGGACCATCTCCTCATGGTACAATAGCCAGGACCCAATTGAGGGATGACTCGAGCACTCCCTGCTTTGGGGGTGACTCACCCAGTTATGAGTTGACTCATTCTAGGAGGGCAAAGGGATATAACTGCCTCATGGACCTCAAACTCTAAAGCAAGCCTTTAGGAGCTGCATCCAGCCTGAATACAGCTCATGAGCTAAAAAAAAAAATATCACCAGCTTGGATACTTTGATTTTCATTCACCCTTCTGGAGCTCACTAGTCACTACTCAAACACCAAGGGTCAAGGAATCCAAGACATACACCAGTTAGCTTAATCTTTTATTATAGAGACAGCGAGTTCCCAAATGAAAAACAGAAACCTCATGGAAGTGAGAAGTTTTATGCACTTGTTAACATTTATCATGCCCTATCACAGGGAGAAGGGCTGGCAGAGGAGCAGGAAGCAATGTTACACTTAACAGATCTGTTCTGGCTTGCACCTCAGCAAAAAGCCTCTTCCACAGCAGGAGGGTGCTGAAAACTCCAGCAAGTTCAAGACAGAGCAATGAGAACAAGGTGGTATTTTCTTCCCACCCAGAGAAATACTGACAGGATCCAAATCCCTGCATCTCAGATGGGAGAACAAGAAAATCCAGGAATAGTTGAAGCTAACCTGCTTATATAGCAAATCCCACTGGACACATTTTTCTGACCATTTTAAACAAACACCTGCTCTGGGATCAATTTGCAACAAGCTGAAGAGGAGGAAAGGTGCTGCCATAGTCACCTGGGTACAGAACAGCACAGAGCTGCTATTTCTTCATTGTGCCTTACTGAACCATGTATGGGATCTCACATTGACTGTCCATCAAATCCCAGGACTGAGGCTAACTTTTATGGAAGCATTTTATTGGCTGGATCTGAACATACTTAAACAAAACATTTCAGGGAATCTGTGTAAAACATAGTGATGCACAGCATGAGAAAATGATTCTATTATTATTCACCTCATAGCAAGATGAATGCAAGCAAGGTTTATAACAGGAGCTATCTTTCAAATATCAAATTCAACACATAACTGTCACAGAAAAACAAATATCTCCCACACCATAATCCCCTCCCATGTGTCATAGTTAAAATCTGCTTAGAAGCAGGGCAAGAGTTGGAGCAAAATCTGTGCCAACTGTTGGCATTGGCAGAGTACAGTTCCTGGAATAACATTGCATAAGCAGGAGAATTACTCATAGAAGATAACATGGTCTGAATTTTTATTATTCTGGGATTTGCTGAAACACACAGCTTGGAGAGAAGGAGCAAGGCTGTTGATATGTGTGACAATAGTTGGGAACACTGTATTTCAGAGACAACATGCTGTCCCTTTCAATAGCATCAGCTCTGTATCTCCACGTAATCAGTCTAGTTTAAAATTAGAACAGGAGCCTGTGGCCAGAGAGTTTTAACACTTCTGCAGCACTTAAACAGTCAACATTTGGGGGGAAAATGATCAGGTGATCCATAGTGCACGCACTTTGCTAGCTGTCAGGAGGTTAATGGTGTGCCTCAAGCACAAGGCTAAATTAGGATGTGAACACCTTGATCTACAGTTGCAAATGCTGACAGCAATGGCACTTCATCAACTATTTTTGCAGTCTTATTTGCTGCATATCTCCCCGATTTCTCAAGCCTATGCCACCAACCCTCCCTCATCTCCACATAAATTAGCTAAATGACCTCTTGTAGCCTGCTTGAAATGAAAATTGTCATCTGAAGGAGAAAATAACTGTTCTAAAGGTTTGCAGGGAATGGAGAGGGCGTTGAAGATTGCACGCTTTCCTGCAATACAAAACCTCCAAAAAAATCATGTGCCAGAAATTAGTCTTATCTGATATTCAGCGCTAAGGACTTAATAGTCTTTCCTCAAAAGCACAGATCCCCTCTTTATATTTGCACTCAATATTTTTAGGTCTGTAATGCACTAATAACCTATGGATCTTGTTTAAAAAAAAATATTGCTGTAGCAGAGCTGGAATTTCCCTGTATTTGTTACGTGTGCCTTATAACACAGACTCTGTGCCATACTGCTAAAGAAAACTGGTGGATAGAGGCATCTGAGTGGCCACCATAGATGCATTGATACTGTGCTCTTAAAAGCTTTACTGCAGGAATGCATTAAACAAAGCTGAATGGTAGAGACAGCTTCAACCTTACACTGGCACCATTTGAGCAGGGGGAGAGATATTGAAATTAGAAAATAGAAATTAAAATAATTGGCCACAAGTACGATAGCACTTCTCCAATTTGTTACATGTACCCCGAAAAGATTAATTTAAGGACAGCAAAAGAAATAAGTCGCAGCAAATTGACCTGGGAGTGAATTATTTCCTCCAGGGTAACTGCCTTGGAAGACATGCTTAACACAGGAGATATGAAGAAGTTTTAGCTAAACAGGGAGGTTCCCAATAACCTTATCACAGGTCCCTTGGAGCAGATGTGGATATCACCTCCTTCCACCTGCTCTTACATAGCTCCAGATGCCAGTGGACTCCTCCACTGCCAGGGCACAGGACCAGCTCATGCTTAACTCCCCAAGGCTGGGGACACCAGGGTCTTTCTGGCAGATTTGCTCTCTGGGTGGTCAGGCACAGCCCGTATCATTGCCAGGGACTCATCCTCCACCAGGCAGGACTTGGCATTTCTCCTTGTTGAATTACACCAAGGTCCCTGGCAGTCCACTCCAGCCTGCCTAGGTCCCTCTGCATGGCAGCCCTGTCTTCCAATTAGAGGTCATCTGCAACCTTGATGCCACCGTGCTCCACCCATCTTCCAGGGGATGGATAGAGCAGCTTAACAGCGCACATCCCTGTACGGACCACATGGTACTCCACTTGTCACCAGCCTCCAGGTAGATTATAAAGCATGAAACACAGTCCATCTCAGATTTAAAAGTTTGAAAGCAACATTGAAGGGGAAACACTAGCCTTCAAACACGGTTGGAAACTATGAGGAAAAAGGTCACTTATCCCATGGCTCTTGATAACTGAGAACATATGCCAGTGCTGCTAAGATCCCTGTTACTCACAGGAGTAAGCTGTCGTTTTACCTTCATCCATGGGGCCAAAGCTCAGTAAAAATCTTTTTGGTGATCTTACTAACACCATTATTAAGTGTCTGTACACGTAGAAAGGTAAAGAGGAAGGGAGAGAAACAAAAGGGAAAGTATCCATCCATCCAACTATGCTTCCATACCCACAGTTAAGATATCCATCATCCACATACCTAACCTGTGACGACGTTATCAGGAAGTCTCAAATAATGTTATCCCAACTGTGACAGAAACTCAGAAAAAAAAAAAAGAAAAAAAAAAAGGTGCATTAGCTAATAGACCTTTTAAGAGAGCAGAAAGGCATCTTCAGGCAACAGCACAATGTGGAAGGATTATCTCCAGAGAAGCATCCTTATGAAGAGAAGAATAATGGAGGAAGGTTGGAGAATACAAGTAGTCCACTATTTTAGGACAAACTATTTCATTATTCTCCAGACTCTGGGAGCTAAACAAACTTTTGAGGCCTAGATCTGACCCTTTAAAGAGTGCATAATAGAGTTGAGGCAGAAAAGCAAGAATGCAATTTACTCTTTTATAAGAAAGCCTAATCAGAAGGCTAGGACAACAGGATATTTGCACATCATCTGACTGCCCAATATGAAAGGGCTCTTCAAGCACACACCCTGCATCACCTGAACAGCATGACAGAGGTCTCAGTTGCCCCACCTCTGCCTCTGATACTCACTTGGTCAGTTCACTGACAGGCAAGATTATTGCAAACCTTATTGCAGCAGCTGACACTCATCTGAGAAACACCCTGTGTGCCTCTCCATGTTAGATGGATAAGCAGAAGAATTACTTATAGACGATAATACAGTCTGAATTAAAAATGAGCACACACACCCCCCAATAACTCTACCAAATATTTAGAAGTCTAGTAAATTGTAAAACCCTTTTGCTTCAGCAAGTCACAGCTTTGCCTCCTTACTTATTTCTGCTTCCTCAAGAGTAAGGAAGACCACTGTGTTTCTCTCCAGCCAAAAGCCAGGTCTCTGGAGAGATATAAAGGGGCATGATTGCCCTGAAAATCCAAGGAGAGGACAACCTACACTCTGGCGAAGCCATACAAGTTGTCCAAGCTGATCCCAAAGTCTGTTCTTCCTCTTTGGCAGAGAGACTTCTGCAGCCATTACACATGGATAAACACACAGCTTCAAAATTGCCAGAGAAATAAATCCTGAAGAAAGCAGCTGCAGCATTTTTGAGGCTTGAGAATTTTCTCCTGTATAACACATAATACAACAATTCACATGTATTTATATATTGTGGAGTGCCCCTGTAATACTCTTATGCAATTTTATGCAAACTGTGTTAAGCTTCAGCCCTAGCTGAGTGACAGAACCAGAGACAATGAAGAAAAGAAAAATACAGATGTACTCACAGTCACCTTTGTTCAGAAAGGCCATTAATACAAGGTTAAGCAAGTACTTACAATTATGCCTGAAGTTTTCATTCAACTAATACTTTTCTAGGTTGGAATGAAATCAAACAAGAAAAAAAAAACAGTATTCTTGTCATAACTGTAGCACAGCCCAGCAAAGATTAAAGTCTCCTACAAAGGAGAACTTTTCAGTGTAAATTTAGAGTACTTCCTCCAAAAATATTTTAGTGCTAAGATGCTCTCCCTGTTTACATACTTGCAACAGGGCTATTGCTAGCACCTTTTGCACTGAGATCCTCTGAACCGTAGCAACTCAAGTCAGGTGGCCTTGACCTCAGCCTTCACTTATTTTCATGAGTCAGTGTCCCCAGACCCCATGGGGTCTTGTGAAAGAGCTTCTGTACAGCTACCAATTCTGTCCTCTAATTTCAACATATGCCTCAGACGGACCCATGTGTTGGGGGAATAGTGACACAGACAGTGAGTTCAATGGCTTCATCACTGCTCCAGAACCTTGTCAAGTGCCTCAAGACTCACCAAAACCTCACACAGATGCAGCAAAAGGGTGAGGTTTCAGAGATGCGAAAGATTCAAGTCAGCCTAAGCAGCAAGAAGTGTTATATCCAATATTTCCCAGTGTAATGGCGAGGGGCTTATTTACATTAGTTATTCAGAGTGCAAACCACTGCCAAACATCCCACAGCAGGTTTACCAAGTGTTTTAGCTGCAGGAGAAATTCTCATCTCTTTGGTGATTCCAGACCAGCAAGCAGAAGATGTAAAAAGATAACTTTCATTATTACAACAGAATGTTTTTTTCCATAGCAGTTGTTACCCCATTTGGAAAATACTGCTTGATATCCTGTAATCCCTCTGCATCTGTCATTTCAGTTTATTAGTTCCCTGAGTATATTCAAAGCTGTAAATGGAGAAACTGAGCTGTCCGAGTTTCAAATTGAAGATGGGAGCCAACTGACAAAATACCATGTAGCTGTTTCAGTTTAATAATCCCATGTGGACCGATGATGCATCTACTATTCCTTCGGAAGCTTATTTCCCAAACTCAGTTATCATGCAGATGGTAAAATCTATTCTTTGAGGGTCAGGATTAAAGCCAATGGAAAGTACCATGCAATTCATTGAGGAAAAATTGCTATTACTGCTATCTGGAAGGTAATATCTATTTCCAGTACAGAACACCCTACATTTTATGACAGCTAACATTTTCCAAAACCTTTCTAAGCACCTAAACTTTAAAAATAATCTAATTTCAGACACTGCACAGAAGCAAACAAGTGCAGTTCAATATAGCCACAAATGCTTTCCAGACTATGTAATCCAAACAAGCAGATGCCCCACTTGAAGACCATTATCTCTCCTTCGAATCCCAAATGCCCCCCCTACTCAGAGCAGGGCTTAGGCACCCAGCACACATGCCAAACCTTCCCCAGCACTAGAAACAAAAGACCTTCCCTGCCCAGCCTTCACAAGGACTCAGCACAGCTGGAGTGATGCCTACATCCCATGAAAGGTCCTGGCATTCTTACTATAGCCAGAGAAGTGGACATACCCCCGGGGCTTGCTGGTGTGAGGTATGAATCAAGTAATGCCCCTGATCTAACAGCTGCATTAGAGAAAAAATGCAGGCACCTCTATACCATCTCTACAGCATGCCAAACAGAGCGTATGTAAAAATTGGCTAATGGTCTAAAACCAGAAAAATATTATCCCAATGTGTCTTAGAATAAGTTCATAATATTTATTACTTTGGAAATTATTAATTCATACAGCTGGTGCACTTATTTTTACTGGGAAGAAAAGGCATTTAGTTTAACCCTAGCATTAAAATATACTTCCTAAATGTAGCAGTAGTGCATTGTTGAAGACAAATGAATTTAAACATGAGGCTGACTCTATAAAACATCAGAATCACCCTTCCAAAGCAAAAAATACTTTAAGGACATTTAGGTCTTTAAAAACAAAATTAGTCAGTGACTTAAACCACCTTCTCTTGGTCACAATAAAATGAAATTCTCTGGCTCAGCTGAATTTCCGCTATTTATATACCTGCAAAACAGGCACAGGCCAAACAAAGTTCCACTTTTTTATTCCCCCTCATCTACAGAACTGGCTAAAACTCAGTTTTACCTGGAGACCTTTGCAGTCTTAAGAAGGGGCATAGTGAGCTGAAAGAAGTATGACGTGCTCATAGAAGCAAACTGTGATTATCAAAATGAAAGCCACAGGGCATTCATCATTAAAAACTGAATTAACAAGGCATTCTGCATTTCCTCTGTAGAATTTTCTTTAAGTGAGGAGGATGGTCTGGATTCAGGAGCTCAATAAATATATTGAAGTGTCATGGCAAACCTTGTAAAGCACATCATGACCCACACATTGGCATGGTACCACGCCAAAGCAGGCATGTAGCACTGGTCAGCAAGGAACAGGATAATGCAAGACAAGACTTTGAAGTCTTCCTCAAAATCTGGACCTTGGCCCATCTGTCCAGGTAAACCAAACACTGCTTGGAGCAGCAGGGCAGGGATATCCTCCATGGAGGCTACCATCAGGCATACTCGCCTTCTACCCTGTCCCACATTGCTCAGTTTGGGCAACAGGCCAGTACTTTCTCAGGTCTTAGCAGGGAGAGGTGGAGGCATTAATGTGGGTTTTCCCTTACATTGCAGCTTTCACCTGAACACTCATTTCCACTAGCAGGGCTAGTTTAGAGTCTGCCAGCTTTTTTTGTGGATTCTTTGTACAATCCAGCATTTTCCCAAACTTAATGCACTCCACACAGACCTTTTTGACTTGAAGGCATTGTGGTTTTAATCTAAATTCTCTGTAAAGGGACACACGCTATCAATATCTTTGAGCAACTCCCTACTGCAGTCAGCAGGGAATTCTGCTCAGAAAAATCAATGGCACAACCAAGCCTATGGTTGTTGGGGCTTTGTTTTATATATTGCGTGTTATAGCTTTTAAATGAATCCTGGCATTGATCCTTAGGAAAATTAATGAAAAATTAAATGAAAAGGAGAAAAAGATGACAAAATACTTGCTGCAGTCAAAAGGCTGGAAGGGCAAAGACAGTAACATATTGTGCTGCTAGAATATTAGATGTAGAATCTTGATAATGTCATAAAATAACTTTGCTGTAAGCCCGGCAGGTGTTTCTGGGATCTGTCTGCATCATTTGATTATCTATTGTAGAAGCTGCCGAAAAAGCAGAGCAGGGCTACCGCTATCGGGAGTGAAAGACTACAAAAAACCTGGCTGAAGGGAGGGCACTCAACAGCATGCAAAAGCCCTCAAGCACATCTTTAACACTAAAAGGACAGGGACTAGCTCTCCTAAATCCTTTAAGCACTTGGACAACCTTACTTATTAGGTGTAAAAAACTAGCCTATTGTAGGAGCTTTGCCAACATGTACCAGCCCCGCTAGCTACAAAAAAGATCCATTTTTGCTAGCTAAGAAGCCAGGGTCGTCCCTCCAAGCTTTAATGGAGTTGTGATTAATTGCACCAAAGTGGATATGGCCCAGTCCTTTCAATGCAACGCTATTGATTTACTCCTGCAACACAAGTAACCCACCAGATTTTGACATTGAAATATTATCTTCTTTAATGACACCCTCTCTTAGTAATATCTTCCAGCTTTCTCTGTTATTCGTTCTGGGATTTAGATTTAATTTGGGTGCTGTTATGTTGCATATACTTTTATTGTACTCTGTTTACAAAATTATTCTTGCAATTAATTACAGTAATGAGATTATGGCTAAAAGACTTACAGAATGCTGATTAGATAATTAATGATTGGTTGTTGTTTGTAGCATTTTATTGAATATATACTCTGGGTTAGTCTCTCCCCTTTCCTTTTTTGGTCTTTCTTGCCGGAGTTCTAATAGGTAATTGAATAAATGATTAGTGGGAAAGTAGATTACATGAATCATATTTAACCCCTTGGCACTTAGACAGGAATCCAGAGTAATATAATGTGAGGAATATAAGAAATCAATTTCTTTGGTATTTTCATTGTAGTAATTACAGGCTGAAAATAGCTTTAAATCAGACATTACTTCAAAATTGGCAAATAGGCCGGACCTGACATAAGAAACCTCTCTACAGGAGCAAGCGATGTTAAAATAGCTGCCTGCCAGTGAGGACAGGACTGATCATCCTGCAAAGGGGCTGGTCAGAACACAGCAGAGGTTGACCATGCAACCTAGTGTGGCCAAGTCTAGTCAAATGGCTGACCACGGGAAAAACATTTTCTTTCAGGGCCTGGGATGGAAACAAGAGAGCAGGTCACCCTTCCCCTTCTCTCAGTAAGCTCCTGTGAAACGCTTCAGCCAAGCCAAAGCCCCATCTCTCTTCAGGGCCAAGGTATACCACAGGCAACAACATACTACCACCATGAGCCAGATGACCAACAGGTGCAGTCAAATTCCAGATTGACCAAAAGCCACACATCAAAATACCATTGACTCAATCATCTGGTTTGCTTTCAAAAGTAAAGCCACAAAGTTGAGCACTTCCTGTGTGCAAGTTATGATACAGTCTAATTAAAAGAGCTCCCATTGACTTCAACCTCAGCACTTCTGAGAGTCAGATCCCCAGATTTTCAGCAAGAGGAATCTGTGTTCAGGCCAGTGAAGCAAAGGTCCTTCCAGCTGTTTTCCCTTGACCAAACCCCAGAGAAAGTCCATTCTGTAGCTTAACACAAGTAGGGAACTCATGGCAAAAACTAGTCAGTATTTAGATAATTGATCAAACTTCATATGCAAAAACTGGCCAAATAAAAGTTGCTGGGCAGCCTTAACTACTGCCTTCTTGGAAGAGCAGAGCACTCTTCCCCACTTGCCTTGTTTCTTTCCCCAAGTCTGACAGCTTTTTTTTTTTCTTTTTTTTTTTTTTAATTAAAAAAGTTTTTTTCAGAGCTTTGTTGAAGTGTTTAGGTTTTCTTAACTAGCAGAAAAGAATGAGCAAGAAAAGCTACTACAGTCTACTTTCAGCTTCTAACATTGCCAACCAGATGAAATACAAAATAAGTCATCATGAGGGACTGACGTTATATTTTTTCATGGGGACAAAGGTAACTGTAAAATAAAAGTTATGTTGTCAGAGAATGAACTATGGCAGTTTCCAGCCATTTTACAGAAAAAAACATCAAGCCATTATCATTTCTTAACTGTCCCACAATGACTTCCACGCCTTTTTTCCTCCAATAAGGTAACCTAGCATTCCCTGCAAAACAGGATGCACAAGACAAGATGCAACATTTCAGATTGGTCCTGCAGTTTCAGGCAGTTTCAGCATTTTTGTGTCATGCAGAAGAGGCATCTTTTACTGTCCCTAATCCTAGAATAGGCCCATCTCAGGCCTGAAGGTGCAGAACTTTCTCCCAAGGCTTTGGCTTAAGAAAAAAACTGCAAAGGACAAGATCATCTCAAGACATCACATTGTCATTCTTCTTTCTGACCTTACACAGTCCTTGAACCACAGCTTACACAAAACCAGATTTAACCATTTAAAGAATTACTTGGCTGCCTTAGGACCTGTGCAATTTGGTCCAAAGATGCAGACTTTTCTAAAATCCCTCTAAAGGGGGCAGAAGCTGCTTGTGCTCAGCCTCCTGGGAAAAATCCAGGCTTTCGCATACCTTCTTCATAGGTGAAAGTTTTTGAAAGTCACACTTCAGCTCGAGGTACTGGCAAGCAGACCATTTTTTCTCACAGTAGCTCAGATGTCAGCCTCCACAGGTGAGGTAGAAACAAGTTTAAGCTTCAAAAGGATGCAAAACAAGACTTCATTGCTGTGTCTTTGACAGAAGTCGCTATTTTACCAGTCACGTGACAGACTGCCAAATTCACTCAGGTAAGTTGCGGGCATTAACATCCATCAGAACCTGGCTATCCTGTGATCAGCATTATTCCACTACTGAGGCCAAACACCCAGATTACAGCAGATGACATACCAGCCCATTCTGAATACATTCTCACATTGATTTAATGAATGAAGATGAATTATCTTGCCTCCATCTACTACCAAAGACACAGGCCTCCATAGATAAATTCCTGCAAAACAGACCTATTCACTCATAGAAGAGCAGATTAAGCTATCATATGCCCAAGGCACATAACTTTCTCACTATCTACCTGTATTTCTTCAACTGTCAGTTCAGTAGTTTTCCAATGAAACACAGATACCTTACAATACATTTTCAGAAGAAAAAGAAACCTAGTAGGGAGAAAAGTGGGCAAGATTTCTCTCCACCCACCATCAAAAAGCGATTTTACCAACTGACTATGATAGCCAGACATTTGAAGGAAGTTACATATTGGGCACAATTTTCTTCTACACAGCATGATCCTAGACAACTAACATACATGATTGCTAAGAATACAATTATAAGCCCCTGGCTAGAACATGACTTTTCAAGAATCCCATTCAAATTAGGGGGTAGGAGGGTCACAATCTGTTCTGGTTACATCATATGTTATAGATGCTTCCAATATGTTTAAGATGAGGAACAGGATTGCTACTAATACAACACAGGCTTTTTCATAAGCTTCAGAAGCCAGTTGTCTTGGAGTAAAATCAAAGTCTACCAATGCTGCTGATTTGTGTGAGCACAGTTAAAACCAAAGTTGCTTAAGATGCTTTTTGTTAACCTGTGTACAGGAGCTAACACCTGATCAGTCACTGCATTAAGATCTTAAAGGATTAGCATTTATCTTGAAAAAGAAAAAGCATAGGAAAGATTTTATTTTAAGAACATGTCCTGCAGTTACACTTATACACCAGTCTGTGGCAGCCCTCAGGGTTCTGGCAGCTTGCCTGCACTCTAACAGCCATATATCTTGTACTCCTGCAAAGTAGTTTTTTGCGTACAAAGTTTAAATGCCTTCTACAGTTCCCAACTAAGAGCTAGACCCCTGCAGTTTACTTCACCTTCTGTGGCCAAGGTCTGTATGAACCACACAGCAGTTATGAGAACAGCCAGAATTCAGTTTAAGCAGATTTATCTTGAAGTTTCTGGCTATTCCTCATTTCATGCAATACCTGCTTGCAGACTGCAAAGGAAGCCACTGCTGCTTTGCAGAAGTGAGAAGCAAGATTGCGTATTAGAGCACTCCGTCTCTGGCCCCTCATTCATACAACAAATTTCAAGAGTGCCACTGTCAAAAACACAGCATCTTCCTGAAAATTCATGCACATGGTCACGAAATTCATAAATATACTGGTGCCACAGAAAAAAGCCTGAGCTGTAGGTAGCACAAGTGCTGTTATAACCTCACAACAGGACCAAGGAGATCAGCATCTCCAAAAAAAAGCAGTACCTTCAATCTGTACTCCTTCCCAAAGGTCAGCTCAGCATGTACCATCAGTTATTTCCCATCATGTCACTAATCCAGTTCAAGTTCCTGATGCAAGTGCCAATATGATAGTTTGAGGCAACGATTACAACTTATTACATTAATAATGGACAGACATTAGGCTGTTGTATAGTTAAAACATGTTTTAGTACTTCAGATAGCGAGAAAAGGTTTTGTCATAAGTTTAGTCAAGTTAGTCTTGACAATCTTTCAAGAGAGGGCAGATCCTTCATTGTTGCAGACAGAGCAAACAGGATAGGTCAGAAACACTCAGTTACAGCTGAGCTCTTGCTGAAGGTCCCAGAGGATAAGCTGAAACTCAAGTAGGTGCTGTACTTCACTCCTCTTGCAGTCTTAAGTGTACACAGCAAACACTTTGGAAAATTTGGGATTGCCATCTAAACAGATGTACAGACAGGTTAGGAAACCTGGACGGCACAACCAAGTGAGCTATATCAAATTGCCTCATACAACTTCTACACCCGCCTTCATTCAGCTTCTACTTCTTAAGGTCAAGAACCCAAGGTCATGTTAGTGTTCATTCAATATTTGCCTTATTGACCCACATTAGCCATGTTAATTTGTAGCACCATCCAGTACAAATGATAGCATCTAACTTTACTCAAACTCTGAACTGCAGCTTGTCTTTCTTTAAATCATGTGAAGCCAGTGACTCTTGACTTGTATCATGGTACTTTACTCAGAAAAGCTGTCAGCTTTGCAGTATGCATTTACGCGATGGTGCTTTTAGGGTGCATGTCATCAGCAGTGCCAAAGCTACCTTAATTAAGCAACAATCACTGATCAAAAGTTGCCTCTTGAATAAATAGGTCAGAGAAACTAAGATGAAATATTCAAGTTCCAAGTGTCCTCTTCCACAAGAGACTAGAAATGTAAAAGTTTCAACAGGAACGACTGGAAACCTCCCATCTCTAAAACAGCCTGTTGGGTAAGCCAAAGGCCAGTCATTTGCTGTCGTTATGAACCTAGCTCCTGCATACTTTAGATGCCCCTGAACTGCTAACCACAGCACACATATGGTCTAGGTTTGCTGTTGCAAGTGAGGCTTAAAATACCTTTTAACTCACCATGTCTAGAATTCCCTATAGACAAAACCAAGTGCTTTTAATTTCATCAGGAAGAAGATACACCAACTTCTGCTCGTTAGATATTTGACTACAAGCAGTTTCATTCAGCCTCCATCTTGGAAAACCACATGGGTGTTTGGGTCAACCATTGAAAAATTACGGTAAGAGTGTCAGTCCAATGGATTGCCAAACCAACATTTACTTCAGGCAAACTTCCTAAGCCAAGGCCAACCTCTTCTCACTTCACTGAGAAGTATATTGTACAGTTACCACTAGCTCTACAATTTCCCTCAAGCTGGAGTATGTAGTTTGGGGAAAACCCATGAGCATTCTCACTATCTGAGATGAAAGTTACTGAATATTTTGCCCTGAAGCCAGACTACAAAGTGCTATAGAAGCAACAGAAAAATCAGAAGCTTGACAAGAGGAAATACATGCAACTAGTTCTTTTACAAAGAACTCTGTACGTCACAGATACCATGATAGCAACTTCTGTTTTTCTTTGCCACAAAGCAAGGAACCCAACACCACTCAAATACTCATCTCACTTCCTCAAAGCAGTTATCACACCTGTCATACATACACATATACACCAACCTCAATCATAGTGCTTAACTAACTGCTCTCTCCCAAGTTGCCTCCATGCAACTTTGGTTCCTTGATAGAGAGTTAAATGTAATACATTCCAGTATTTCCAGTACTTGGAGTGAAGATTTCCTCAGATGCTGCACATTACACAGATAAAGGCGCCAAAAATCACTTGTGAGCAGTCTTACATAGCTCCTATATGCTGCCTTTTTAAATCCTTCAAGTACATCCCTACTTGTCTTTTGCAAGCTTCAAAGAAGTTTCCATTTGGAAAGCCATAATTTTAACTCTAAACTCAACAGCTAAGGAGACAATAATGCTTCAGAAGTGTGTTAAAGTTACTTTCTGTGCCTATCACTCCCATTTTACATGAATATGTAAAGTCAAGCAGAAAAAGTGCATCCCTACTGTAGTACAACCCCCATACATCCTATTGTACCATTGATGAGACAAGTAGATTCATAAACCGTGCTTACGGCCAAGAAAATTTTTTCCCTACTTGGGAACTATGGGCCCCATCCTTCCCATGTATCCTCACCCTTCCCACCCAGGAGCATATAACTCCTGGAGCAGTTTAAAGCTCTTACCAATTATTGTTAGTATGGCACAAGTCCTTAGGGATGCTAGCAAGCAAGAACGTTATCACATATACCACATAAAAAGAGCAAAGAATCAGTCTCTATAGACTTCACAAGCCAAATGCCTCTATACACATCTACATGGAGAACTTGACATATGCAGATTAAAACCAGAATAAAATTAAGTGAAAGATTTAAGCATTATTGAACGGACTTCAAAAATAGCACACTAGTGGCAAAAGGAAAGCCCTTCAGTTCTGTGCAACTGTATCTGTGAGAAACTATTTGCACTATTTTGTTTAGGAATTTTGGGCAGCAGCCCCTGTTTTACATGTAATAAAACCAGCAAAATGAAAGTTAGCATACAGACCATGAAGGATTTGAACAGTCCTTTCAGGCTCATAAGCATGGCCACATGCACCTTAAGACTCCTTGGTTCTGCACTCAAACACCAGCTCATAAATAAAGCATGACTGAAAACTCTAGATCATATCGCAATGCGATAAACAGACTGAATCAGTGCTCTGTAAGCTTACAGGAGTAAAAAAAATACATCTTGTAAATTAATCACATCAAGTGTTACTGACAGAACACATTTCTTCTGCACTCACTGTAGAACAGAGTCTATTTCCTGTAGTTTCTTGCATATGCTTAGTTCTATGCACCTGAAGCAGCCTCAAACATGTCAGCAAAATTACCCACAGCATGAAGTTCAGCATATGCTTAGGCAGAGAAACAAAACTTAATCAATGTATTAGCAGCTCTGCATAGAAGCAGCTTGCACTGAACAGGCATATAGCTTTCACCTGTACCCAGCAGGCAAAGCTTAACTAACCCAGCTGAGACAATCAGGGTTTGGATTGCCTAAGGAAGACCCAAAGTTTTAACCAATTTTAACTACTTTTCTAAAACAGCAATTATCGCAAGGAGCCCCAGTAACCACCCTCTCCCCACTCCAGCATCTCAGGGAAAGAAAGCTACTATTTATTAAAAAATATGTATGTAGGTTAAAGAGTGGTTCAGGAAGGAAAAGCTACAATACTACTTCTCAGGGATAAACTGACAGGAGAAAAAAAATCTCTACTTCTTACTAAAGTAAGGAAAAAGGTTTCTTCAGCCTCCAAAACTGAGAATCCTTATTCTCCACATGATGTTTTAAACATGCTCTGGTAAAAGAGGAACAGAGCTCACCTACACAGCTGAGAAGCCCCAAGCTACTCATGAACAAGAGCTGCTTATGGAAAAGGCACAATTATTTAGCTGACAAGAAAGAAACCAAAGGGCTTTGTAACACGACTACCACCAACCAGACACCTCTTGTAAAGGTCTCCGTACTGCCTAAAACCAACAATAAGACACCATCCACAGCCCATAAGCATCTCTGTAGGCTTTCAGACCCCCTAGCTCACTGCTTCCTAGCCCTTTATTTTTATTGAAACAAACAAATCTCTTACCAACAACCTTGAGTTGAATAGAAAACACCTCGCCTTTCCAGAATAAGCTACAGCCTGCCCCTCCCCACTCCCTTATCACACAGTTCAACTCCCTCTCACAAGCAAAACTACAAATATCCCTCCACATGCAGACTTTATAGCAATTGTGTCTCATTGCTACTTGGTCATAGCTGGGAGAAGCTCTCAAACACTATTTATTGCTTGGGTGCATACTGTAGGCTCTTGTTTATTCCTTATAAGAGAGTTTTAGAGTAGAAGGTGGTGTTCTGCTATTTTCGTATTAAAAGGTTGGGGTAGGTCATGTTTATTTGCTTTATCAGTGTATTGAAGAAAGTGCTGGTTTAATTGGAAGTCTTTGAATTTTGTTTTATTCAATTCACTAGCAACAGGATTTCAGCCCTTTGATTTTGTTCTTTTTGTTTTATTTATCTTGTGTTAGCTTGTAATACAGAAGACTGAAGCTGCTCAGTGTTTCTTGAGGAAAAGGCATTGTAGGCATATAGTTCATCTAGTGTTGTGGCTTCACGGATACGTTCCAAAGGCATGTTATGTTATTAACTTATATCAGTCTTTGATTATTGAGGAAAAGAGGCTACTTTTTATCATGGCTTACAATATCTATAATATTTCTTGCTGTTTTACCTACTTTTTTTAACTTCTTGCTCATGCTCACAAGAGGCTTACAGAATCTCTGAAATATCTCGGTTCCTTTAGTATTTCCCTTTATAATTCTAGTTTCCTAGTTGGCAATAGTATAGAGGGTATTAATTGAGATTTTAATGAAGGCTGATATATTCCAATGCAAAGGAAATTAACAGACAGGAAAAAAAGATTCTAAAACTTGGCTTTATCTGGCACTGGAATGAGATTGCTCTGACTGTAGGCAGTGTCATGTTTAAAAACATAATTTTAATCATTTTCTTGAAGGTTTTAAATTTCTTTAGCCTAGATGCTGGTCTTAACAGTGTTTTAAATGGCTCGGAAGGGTTAATCATAACTAACAGGGGAAAATTTTGGTATTACTTTAACCTTCTGAAAGGATCCGTCTGAGCACCTCCAGATGGGCAAGCTGTAGACAATAATTTGGTACAAATTCTGGATTTTTTTTTTTTAATTATATTTGTGGTTAGAAAAAGTACCAGAAGGGGTGTAAGTTTGGGTAACAGCTTCCTGCTCTATAATATACTTGCTGTATATATGTTGATCAATGTTTACTTTGACCAGAGCAGTAGGATACAAAAAGCTTTCAGTAGCTACTGATACATGTGGTTTCTTCGTTGCAGTATTTCTGGTTCTTTTATGTTTTAACATTAAATAAGATTCTTTTGGAATGCAGAAGTGAGAAGGACTAAGACCGTTGGGCAGCTTTTGGTTGACTCCCTTCTAATTGAATGAGAATCTCACTTCTGGTAGCCTAAAAATGATGCTGCTTTGACAAATGCTGTATCTCTAACCTGGCGTGTCACTGCAATGCGATTTCCAGTTTCCTGGCAGCCCGTCTTGCTCAGAGTAGTTGTAAACAGTGATGCTAGTATTTTTATTGGCTAATTTTACAAGCTGGCATCTGCTGTCAGCAGCTTCATGTAAACACACTCATGCCACAGCATCTGTTCTGCTGCATATTGCCCTTACCCTACTGCTCACATGGAGCTGGGGAGGGAGTGATAAAGCTCTCTTCTGAAAGAAGGTATGTGTTGAAAGATGGGAGCTGAATAAGGGGCTCAGACCTTCTCCTGGGACTGAATTTCTGGAAATGGACTACTTGAGTCAGTTCAAGGACACTGTTTGCTAAATGGCTTTGAAGCCTCCGCTTAGAGTCCAACCCTGCTCGGTGTGTGAGCAAGCACATGCTTGCCTAATATGAAGTCAGGAAATCTGATGGTGATCAGAACAATGGACTTCTCTATAGACGATTAAGGTTTCTGTGATTAAAACTTGACTGAGAAGACAGGACTGACATTGTAGAATAATAGAATGGTTTAGGTTGGAAGCGACCTTAAAGATCATCTAGTTTCAACCCCCCTGCCATGGGCAGGGACACCTTCCACTAGACCAGGTTGCTCAAAGACCCATCCAACAGGGCCTTGAACACCTCCAGGGGCAGGGCCTCCACAGCTTCCCTGGGAAACCTGTTCCAGTGTCTCACCACCCTCAGAGTAAGGAATTTCTTCCCAATATTTAATCTAAATCGACCCTTTTCCAGTTTGAAGCCATTAGCCCTCATCCTATCACTACATTCCCTTGCAAAATGTCCCTCTCCAGCTTTCTTGTAAGCCCCCTTCAGATGCTGAAAGGCTGCAATGACGTCTCCCTGGAGCCTTCTCTTGTCCAGGCTGAAGAACCCTACTCTCCCCTTGCAATGATCCTCAAGGTCCCTTCCCACCTAGACCATTCTATGATTCTAATGTTCAGTCTTAACCTCCCCTGGTGCGGCTTTGAGCCATTCCCTCACATCCTGTCACTGGATACCAGGGAGAAGACATCAGCACCTCTCTCTCTACTTCCCCTCCACAGGAAGCTGTAGAGATTAATGAGGTTTTCCCTCAGCCTTCTTTTCTCCAAACTAAACAAGCCCCAAGTCCTTAGCTGCTCCTCATAGGACATGCCTTGCAACCCTTTCACCAGCTTTGTTGCCATCCTCTGGATGCATTCAAGGACTTTAACATCCTTCTTAAATTGTAGGGCCCAGAACTGCACAGAGTACTCGAGGCCATGCCAATGCTAAATACAGCAGACTAATCACCTCTTTTGGTTGGCTGGTTACACTGTGTTTGGTGCACCCCAGGATGTGGTTTGCCCTCTTGGCTGCCAGGCACACGGCTGACTTGTATTGAGCCTGCTGTCAACCAGCGCCCTTGGATCTCTTTCTGTAGGGTTGTTCTCCAGCCATTCCTCTCCCAATTTGTACTTATGCCCAGTGTTACTCTGTCCTAGGTGCAACATTTTGACTGGTTAAATTTTATGCCATTAATCATAGCCCAGTGCTCCAATCTATCTAGATCCCTCTGCAAGGCCTCTTGTCCCTCAAGAGTCAACAACACCTCCCAGTTTGGTATCAAGAGCAAACTTGCTAATGGTGCATTCAACTCCTGCATCCAGATAGTTGATAAATGTCTTGAACAGGACTTGCCCTAGAACTGAGTCCTGAGGAACAGTGCTGGTGACCAGCTGCCAGCCAGATGTAGCCCCATTCACTTACAACCCTTTGAGCTCTGCCCTTTAGCCAGTTGCCCAGAAGGATACTGTGAGGGACAGCATCAAAAGCCTTACTAAAATATCCAGGAAATGACATCTACCGCCTTCCCTTCACCCACTAGGCAGGTGGCCTTATCACAGAAGGGTATCAAATTAGTTGAACAGGACTTTCCCTTTGTGAACCCATGTTGACTGTGCCTGACGATTGCATTATTCTTTAAATGCCTTTCAGTAATACCCAGTATAGTCTTCTCCATATTTTTTCCAGGAGCTGAGGTTAGACTAACAGGTCTATAGTTCCATGGTTCTTCCCTCACGACCTTTTTGTAGATTGGAATAACATTGGCTAGCTTCCAGTCAGCAGGGACCTCTCCAGGCTCCCAAGACCTCTGGTAGATGATTGAGAGGGTTCCTGCCATAACATCCGCTAGCTCATTCAGTACTCTGGGATGAATCCCATTGGGCCCCATGGACTTATGAACATTCAGCTTATACAGCTGACCACTTACAATTTCAGTGTCCACAAACGGAAATTCACTGTTCCCACACTCATAGTCCTCTGACTCAGGGGACTGGGCAGCCCACAGTCTATCAGTATTATTAAAGACTGAAGCAAAAAATGCACAGAATGCCTCTGCTTCTTCTTCATCCCTATTAGTCAGCTGACCATCTTCAACAAGTATTGGTCCAATGTTTTCTTTAGACCTTCTCTTGCTATTAACGTACTTTAAAAGGCCCTTTTTGTTATCTGAAATAATACTGGCCAGTTTCAATTCCAGTTGAGCTTTGGCCTTTCGTGTCTTCTCCCTGCATATACAAACTACACCTCTGTAAATCTTCCTGTGAAGCCTGACCTCACTTCCAGAGATCGTACAATTTCTTTTTGCTTTTCAGCTGCGTGAGGACTTCTCTGTTCAGCCAAGCTGGTCTTCTGCTCTACTTGCTTGACTTACGATACAGTGGAATTGACTGCTCCTGTGCTTCTGAAAGGTGGTTCTTAAAGACTGACCAGCGCTCATGGACTCCTAAGCTCTCAAAAGCAGATTCCCAGGGTACTCTGCTAAACAGCTCCCTGAATAGCTTAAAGTTTGCTCTCCTGAAGTCCAGGGTAGCAACTCTGCTGTCCTTTTTTCTCATTACACTGAAAATTTTAAATTCAACCATTTCATGATCACTGTGGCCAAGACCACCACCTACCATCACATTCCCCATGAGTCCCCTATTCACAGATAGCAAGCCTAGGAGGGCATCTTTCCTCATTGGCTCACTGAGTACCTGTGACAAGAAGTTATCTCCTACAGACTTCAAGAATTTCCAAGACCTGTTTGTCACAGTACTATGATATTCCCAGTTGGTGTCTGGCAAGTTGAAATCTCCCACAAGGACAAGGGCAACTGATCCAGAAATTTCTCCTAATTGCCTATAGAATAACCCATCAGTGCTTACATCCTGGCTGGGTGACCAGTTGGAGACACCCACTACAACATCTCCTTTGTTTCCCATCCCCCTAATCCTCACCCAGAGGCTCTCAACCACATCATCACTAACTGTAAGGGCTGTACAATCAAACATCTCCCTTATGCATAGCATGACACCTCACCTGCCCTGCCTACCCCTCCTGAACAGCCTGTAGCCCTCCTTCCCAGCACTCCAGTCACGGGATTCATTCCACCAAGTCTCACTAATACCAATGATATTGTAGCTCTGGGGGCTGACCAATGCTTCCTGTTCATCCCGTTTGTTTCTCATACTGTGTGCATTGGTGTATATGCATTTCAGATATGCTCCTGAGACCCCCGTGCTCCCAGGAGCAGTGTAAATGATCCCACTCACATTGACACCCTCAGGCAATGACATGCCAACCCTTGCCTTACCTACTGCAATCCTGTTGGTATCCCCTTTCCCAACCAATTCTAGTTTAAAGCTCTCTCAAGCAGCCCTGCCAGGTTACAGCCAAAGATGTGTTTTCCCCACCAAGACAGAGAGATCCCGTCAGGCCCCAGCTTACCTTGTCTCTCAAAGGCTCTTCCACGGTTTAAAAACTCAAAGTTTTGGCAGAGGCACCACTCCTGGAGCCAGGTTTTGATATCCTGGGCTCCCCCATTTCTTCTGGTCTCCCTCCATTACTGGGAGGATTGAGGAAAACACTACCTGTACTCTAAAATTTTTATCATTCTTCCCAGTGCTCTGAAGTCTCTTTTGATTGACTTCAGGCTTTTTGTTGCGACATCAATTGTAGCCATGTGAAAGAGCAGGAATGGATAGTAATCTGAAGGTTGAACTAGGCTCTAGTGACATCCTTAATTCAGGCCCCAGGGAGGCAGCAAACTTCCCCGAAAAGAGGGTCCAGTCTGCAAATGGGTGCTCCCGTTCCGCACAGGAGGGAATCACCAATGACCATAACTTGCCGTTGTTTCTTCTTGGTGCTGGTCTTAATGCAGGCTTTGTTGTGAGGGGTCAGTCTCTCTGATCTTGGCAAGATTGCTTGCATAAGGTCCTCCTCTTTGTCATTATGTGCTTCATCTGCCATACCCAGGGCCTCATACCTGTTCTGTAAGGGTATCTTTATTAAATACTCATGCTTTGTGCAGATGCTTTTGCTGGCCAGAGGATAATGTTTGGTGAGAATCCCTGTCTCTCTCCTTGATGTTTATCTGTAGTTTTAAGTGTTCATATTTTCAAAATTTTTCAAAATTGCCTTTTGGTTAGGGGACCTGTCCAGAAAGGAGGGACTGTGGATTTGATGCTTCCATCAAAACAAAGAGAAAGCTTATTTAGTGTTGAAAAATTTGTTTGGCATGGAATAATTCTATCTGAATCAGTCCAGAAAGATGAAATACGTAAATGACTGGTTAACTGGTTAGGTTAGCAAGACAGAGGGGTAGATTAGCATCTCTTCCTGACTGGAGTCCTCCCTCGCCTTTAAATGCTTTTTCATCTTTTTTTATTCTGTGGGCAGTCTCATGTTTGCTACTTGGTATATGGCAAGCTATCTTGCCATATTCAAACACAACTTGCTTGTTAGTGTCGAAGTGGTTCTGAGCATGTGCAGAAACAATGTGTAGCCCCACAAAAATATGATGTTACGTTTTAATTTAATGTTACGTTGAGATGTGTAAGGGGTTTGGATACTGTGAATATGAAATGGGAGTGAAAATACTAATTCTTGTTTTAACATCTTTAAACACACTGATCTGCAGAGGACAATGTGTGTTTGAGACGGGGTATGTTTTGAGATGGTTATTGTTCAGTGACTAGTTCTTGTGGATAATGCATTGTCCAAAAACCATACTACAGGTGAATTCTCAGTAAATCTTTATGTAAATGGCCTGGCAATGACTTCCGTTCACCTTCTTCTTTTATTATTCACTTCCCTATGTATCTTCACTGTCTGAAGGAGCTATGCAATCAGTGCATCTGTAATGGTTTTATTAAAGTTTAAATGTTTATACCAGGCTCAGTACTTCCTGAAGTAAATGTCTTTGGGTGACTATTGCACTCTGGGTAAAATGCCTATTACAGGCCCTAGACCAGAGACCCATTACAAGTTCACATTATGAAGTATCCTGCTCTAGGCTATAGCTGTAATCTGATTGCCACTCCTTTCTTGACTTGCTGTGCATGTGCCCTCATCTCTTCCACCTTCTGATTGAATGAAATTGTAATCACCTACTCTTCTGTTTAGCTGGGGGCAGAATTAAATGCAGAGAACAGAGGCAGGCAGAAGTGTCTGGGAGTGCACACGTGGGAAGGCAGAACCTACCAAAGGGTGAATTGAGTGGAGATTAAGCAAAGGTGCCACAGCCCAGAAGATCTTAGAAGAGACAGAAAGTGGAATGAAGTTTAGAGAGCAAGGAGGAGAAGCTATAAAAGGAGAAATAACTGGTAACGAGCTGCCAGTTCTCATTTATAGCCATGTCGTGATGCAGATGGTGTGTTTATACCCCAATACTGTCCAGTACACTGGTAATACTTCAGTGAAATCTGTAAGGAATACAAACACACGGAGCATGCAGGGATGAGGTTAGGAAAGCCAAGGTCCAACTGGAATTGGATCTGGCAAGGGATATAAAAGGTAAAAAGAAGGGCTTCTAGGAGGAGATGGGTGACAAGTAGGTATGGCCAATGGTTATGTTAAAAGGCAGTCCTGCTTGAAAGAGAAGGTAAAGTGTGTCTGGCAAGGGAAGGGGCAGACTCAGAAGAACAGGGAGGTGAAGTATGGCACACCAGTGGTTGCAAGCATTGGATTTGGCTTGTCTGGTTCCCAGGATACTGCTTGGGTTGTTAAACCACACTGCCAATGAACAGTAGCGCAAAAATGCCACTGTGATAGTCACGGTGCAAGAGTCAGGCTGGATGGTGTTCCCCTTCAGCCTCACCTCAGGTGTAATGCTGACCCTTTAAAGCAAGTCTTTTTTAACGGGATTTTACTTGGACTTCATTTGCGACCCTGTCACTGAGCATGGAGTAAAGGGATATTCTCAACTGAGAAATAGCTTCTTCAGGGTCAGTCAGGGTGTCTGTGTAGGAAGCAAAACTTACGTCAATGCAACTGAGTCTTGTAGCCCGATTGCAATAAGACCTAATTGCTCCAGGTCTTCTGGTATGGAAGGAACAGTTTTTCCTAGTAATGAGCAGCAGTGTGTCTGGAGTAGTTGCTTCTTTATGGTAGCTAGACCCTCAATTTGGGAAGTTTGTATATAAAAGGTGGCTCCTGGATTTTTTGCCTTTTCTTTCAATTTTTCAAAATCTAGCACAGGTAAGCTTTTTTGAGTAGTATTTTGCTTGTACCTCTTGGATGGGACAGGGGAAGAAACACTGGAAGTTAAGAGTGACAGTGGGAAACACACGGATTGTAGGTCACTGGGCAATATTTGTGTCAGAATTTGTCATATGAGGCACTCTGACCCAGAAAGCTGGCCCTGATCCTACCTTGTCACCCTGGTGTTTAAAAACTACTTAACAAAGCACACACTGAAAAAATATTTATACTTGCTGAAGCACTTCTCTGAGTAGACACTGAAGTTTTGCAAGCTGAGTTTGGAACACAAGGCCTACCTAAAGGCACAATTTGAACACTGCAAAGGAAAGAGAGAAATAAATATGCTCCTGCATTTCAAAAACAGTTGCAATTAGCTGATGGAAAGACTATAGCTGTGATCCAGATGCCATCTCACAAGAACATAAATGAATGTGTTGGCAGCTAAAATTGCTAAGCATTTGCAAGTATTTGAGATACGAAGTGACTGACAATGATGTGATTTATTTAGGAAATCATTAGGGGTAGGTTGAAATAGAGAAGTCAGTATCAAACAGCTCTGCTTGGAGGAGCGAGGTGAGATGAAATGGATTTGCTTTCCTCAAACAAGAGGAGAATAGACACAGTTGGCCTCGGTGTGAAATACAGGGCAGTAGCTCGAGTTAATGAAACTAGTCTGCCTATAATCAAAGAAATTCAAGGTAGCCATCCAGACTGCCCTTAGAAATTAATGAAGGCATTACTGACCTTATGAAACATAGTTCAGAAAGGCACTGAGTTCTGGACTGTATGCAGGAGATTAATGTACTTCACTATTAAATGATACAATAATATAGGGATTTTCATCATTATATCCATTATTTTGTTTGTACCTTGAAAGAATGTGCATTTAATGAGTAGAGTGCTGAACATGAACCCTTGAACTACAGTAATGTCCACATTCGCTAGTGCAGATTCTGATCCAAAATGACATGCTGGAAAAGGAAAAGTGAGAATGAAAAGCAAATGGATGCTCTAATAGCTTTTGAGCTTGATTCAGGTCTGCCACACACCTTCTGTGTGACCTTGAGCAAGTTACTCAAGGGCTAGGTTTTCATAAAGCACACTGGTACTTGTAAATGTACCCAAGTCACTTGCCCAAGCTTGCGCAGTGTCTGCTAAAGCTCCTGACTGACTGCCTTGAGGAGATAAGCCATTTCCTCTTAATATCTGCTGATTCTTATTCTGATACAAGAATAAGATGATTTCATTAGTATTTTAAGAACATTGTCCCCGATCTAGAGGAGCCATAACCAATTCAGTAATTTTTATGTGGATCTTTAACATTTCCTTTGCTTCTGTCTATCTGTGCAGGTGTAGTAACACTCCTCTTCCTCAAAGGGGTGGGTTAGGAAGACGGATTCAAGAGCGTGATGTGCTGAACTATTGCAGTTAGTAGATGCATGTAAATAGCTTATGGTGAGAAATGTGGAAGCGAGTCCATTATTAAATTTATACAGGGCTAACAATGTAATCAAATTAGCCTTTGCACTTTCTCCTGTGCTCCACTTTCTGCATTAGAAAATCTCCATAAATCTCTGCAAAGCCATTTCATTTATTCCCTTTAATGCTCTCCTCTGGTGTGATGCAAAGAAACACCTCAACACTTGCTAAGTAGTGGGTGGGCTGCAAGTACCGCCAGCTATATTTGCTGCTGCTCTTGGTGCTCACAAGTGTGCACTTCCACGTTCGACCTGGATTATTTTGCTGATCAGTGTAATCCAGACTGGCATGCGACAGTGGTACACACTGAGCCCTCTGGGCCAGGGACCAGTGCTTTGATTGCAGATGGGCAGTGTTTTTTTAACACCTGGGATGTGGCTCCATGGGGTCACTACAGGACAGCGAGAGAGGGGAGTAGTGACACAGCATTTGCAAATGGGAGAGCGTCCTGCCAGGGCAGGGGCCTTTGGAAGAACTGTTATCAGGACCAAGGGCTGGTGATGAAGTGCTCCAAAATAAAATGCCAGGCTGAAATGTCATGCTTTCTCTGAGCCTTTTTCTGACTGAAACAAATATTCACATGTTTTTCCCACAGATTTTCACGGCTTTGGATCTAATTTCAGGCTGTAAATGAAGTGAGCAGATTTTCCTAAGTGCACAGTTGCCAGTAGCTCCTGTGTTTTGTGGGGGTGGCAAAAGACACATGGGTGCTGAGACCACACAAGTGAACTTGTACAGGCAATGCTTTATTTACCACTTGCTCATTTTCCTTCGTGCAAATACCGGTTTGTTGGTTAACATCTTTCTCCGCACTGAAGTATGAAGACTTCAGCAGTGACCGAGGGGCACAATCGCTGATATACCTCCTCTGGCCAAGGGGTGGCCCACCTGCACTTGATGTTTAACTTTCCTGTCCCAGCTGCCTCTCGGTACAGATTTTTTTGTTTTCCGCTGGGGCTCTGACCATGGCTTTCTGCACTCCTACACAGGCTGCTGTGGTGTTTGTTGAACACAGCCATTTTGTCTTAAAATTGTAGTTGCATTCATGGTACAAATCCAAATATATCTACTATGCAAAGCTGCTTAGCTGCTCCCAGAATTGCTTTTGCTCTTAATATGCATTGAGTTTTTGAATAGAAAGTAATTCTTCTGTTTCAAAGGGCTTGTGGGGAAAAAACAAAAACTAATTGCGAAATTTCATGAGGGTATTCCTTAAAGGTGTCATCTTCTCTGACTCTTTTGAAAGAAAAGGACTTTTCAAAGGAAAATGGAAATGCTTATATGCCAAAACAGTTTGTTGCTTTACAGTGGGGCTTCTATTCCATTAATGCAATGAAGACATGGCTTTAGTGGGACTGCTTACACTTAAATTTAAAGTATGAAGTTGAATCTTTTCTCAGATGGTAGCCCTATTGAATGTGGAGATGCAATAAGAATTATGTCCTTACACTTCAGTAAAGGAAAATGATACAGGGAATGGATGTGGTTGGCAGTTTTTGGTTCCTGAAATAATCTGAAGGATAGACTCATTTATTGTTCAAGTGTATCCTGTTGATGATAGGATAACCAGCACACTAAAGAAATGAATTGGCAATGCAGAATTAGAAACCAGTCAGAACACAGAAATTATATGAAAGGGACTACATACACAGGAGAGAAATTAAATTAAACTTGGAAAAATTAGCTTTTGCATATCTAAGTGAAATAATCTGAAATGCACTAACTCAAAAGATGTCTGGTTTAATAAACAGTTTAAAATATGTGTAATAGCTGACAGCAAATTAGATATGAAGTGGCAAGTTACATGGGGCAAAGCTGTCATTTCACTATATGCAAAAGCGTTTGAGGGATAGTTGCTTATTATGGCTTTAGTATGATTACACTTCTGGGCAAATTGTTATGAGGGAGATGTTGGGAAAACTAGAGGGAGTTTGGAGTATAACAGTATTACTAACGCTCTATAGGAATGACTCATGAGAACAAGATATAAAGGATGAAATACAGACCTTAACTGAGCGATGATTAAGAGGGAATGCTGTTGGCATAGGTGAAAAGCCATAAATATAAGGGGCAGAAATGAATTAATGAGATGCAGGAAGAAAAATTTGAAACTAACACAAAATACAGGCTGGTTACGGGAAGAAATGGCATGACCCTGAGATGGCTGAGGTTCCTTGAATAGTTTGCAACCCAAACCTTGTGATTTTTACAGTGAAATTACTCAAAGCAATAAAAGATCTGCTCTTTGGGGGGAGACAGGAAGGGATCCCATCAGATTGTCCAGCTTCTCTCTGATTACCCATCAAGGCTACCAGGAATGCTGCAGCACTTTGCTAAAATTTCTTCCCTCTCTTTGAGAGCCCACGAGGTGCACTGATGGGGCAAAAGGCAGGAAAGAATTGCCTGCTGCAGATTACCAATAAGATAGGTGGCAAAACCAGGAGGAGAGTTGTAGAAGACTGAGCCCCCACCAAATAGGATCCACTAGACTGCATAAAGATGCAATACCCTCCATTTGGGGATAAGGCAATAACCCTTTTGTAAGGTTCTATTTATTTTTTATCAGTTCTCAATGAAGTCCTCGGAGATGAGGTTGGGACACTTTTCCTGTGCCACAGCCAGGGTGGAGAACAAACCAAATGTCTTGAAATAAGAGCTGGTTTCCTGCAGGGAAAAAAGGCAGCTAGGATGAAACCTAGAGCATGGTGGCTATTCTTAAATAGCTTATGAATCATATGAAGCTCATCTCAGTGTTTCCTAGAAAATTAAGATGTCACTAACGTATCATCTGAAATGCCTCTAAATTATAAGCCTGGCGGTCCAAACAGCAGTTAATGACTGTCAAATAGCAGCCAAAAATCGGGAGCAAACAACAGTTTGACATGAGATTGTGATAAGAGACTTGTCTAGCTGCAGCAGCCTTGCCCCTCGGCCAGCGGAGGCTCCCATCCAGCCTGGCATTTCACGTGTTCCTTGCCATCTGATCCTTTTTACTGGGCTAGCAAGCTGCTGTTTCTGATGACGTTTTCTTGCACTGCCCCGATTTCTGGGTGGCAATACTTACCACTGCTTCTACAGACGGCAAGTCCCTAGAGATGAGCATACCCTGTGGTGCTACTCCCATCCTAAACCTGACGCAGGGCTTGGGGTCAGATGTTCTCAGCTGTGATTTATCCCAGCTGAGGATCTGGCCGTGCAGCTTTATGCAGAGGTGGTCTGATGGCAAACCTTTTAAACTACAGGGTAGTAGGATATTTGAATAGTGAAGATCTGACGCGCTGCTGTAAACAGACGCGTGCCATGCCAAGGCTGGCACCTTTAGTGATGTACCCCGTGTTGTAAAGCAAAGCCCCTTCCTTGTCCTCCTGGTGGCAGTAAAAATGTTGAATAGCTCGAGGCAGAAAATCCTCTTGCAAAAGGACCAAACACTTTTGAAAATAAGATGCATGTACAGCTCAGGACTATGTTTATATTTTGGCAGTGGCTGAGGTTTGTATATGCTGCAAGAGCACAGAGAAACACATTGTCCAGCTACTTATGAATAAAAAATGAGCAATGGCCGTGTAGAGAGCTGTGTTACCGGCAGTTCCCCAGTTGAAGATTACCTGTCCTCTTAAAACTGGCTTTGGGGATTTTGTAATTTTAATTGCAATTTGTTTGGATCCCTGACCCTGACCCTTGCCCCCAGGAGAGAGAACGTTTTGCGGGTGCTCAACCTTCGGTTACTGCTTTTATAACATAAATGAACGGGCCAAAATCTTGGCAGTGGGGTGAAATGGAGGAGGCAGCAGCAGGAAAGAAGGGTTTTGATCATCCTTGACTTTCTGCTTGTGCACCTGCCAGGCTGGGTTTTTCTCTTTATTGGCTTACCTGGAGGTAATCTCTTCAAGGGAGGAACTGATGTGGGTGAATAAACCTCCAGGAATTTATTTCTGATACTTAGGGGATTTATCTTTATATATATATACAT
>VZSZ01000729.1:1078676-1136303 GCA_013398815.1 Ibidorhyncha struthersii
CTTCGTGCCTTAAAATACGTATATAAAAAGGAGGGGAAGCCGCGGAGGTGCCGGTGTTTAACCCGCAACGCAGCGGAGCGCGGCCGCTGGGGACTGATTTTTTTTTTTTTTTTTTTAATATGTTTGATCTCTGTGAGGCCAATAGCCAAAAACGCGTGTCCAGGCTTCTTGTCTAGCAGAGTACTTCCAGGCTTTCAAACCGCACCGTTTTGTTGTGGGTTTGTGGTTTTTTTGTTGGGTTTGGGTTTTTTTTTTTCTTCTANTTCTATTTTCTTCTCTGTACGTGGTGTGGGCACCGCTTGGGGCTTTTTTATTGTTATTATTTTTGGATCCGCGGGCAGGCTGTAATGTGAAAGCAATGGGTGGAGAAGTTCGGCATCTGAAGGGGCTGCTCATAGCAGCCTGGTTTCGTGATGCACCGTAATTATTTTTGAAACTCCTTTAGAAGGAGGAAGGTATGCAGGGGTTGGTGAAGGAAAACCGTACCAGAATTTCAAAGATGTGGCCTGAGGTAACCAGCTAGCTGTAATTTATTTTGGAGAGCGAGAATAGTGTGAATCGCAGTTTTCTTAAAGAAAAGAAAAAAAGAAAAGGTGCAGAGGAAGGGGAAAATGCTGTTCCTCTGTGTGTGAAGGTATCAAATCTTCAGGAAGTGCATTGGTTTGGGGAATGATGGAAATGTCTTTGGCTTTGCCTTAGTAAGATAATGGTGGGCCCAATCCTTGTGCCCCTACGCACTTTTGGATGATTTCACCCGTGGGAGCGATGCCGGGGAGGCAGCATGGTGCTTTCAAAGGGGTCTTTTCCCGCTGCTCATCTGCCTCTTGGATAGCACAGCGTGCTCCGGTCTGCCCAGGTGCATTGCCGAGAGACCGGCAGATGCTCCTCCGACCCCTGTCTTGGGCATTCTTGCCAGTTCTTAGAAAATCTGGATGGTGCTCACGGAGTCTCTGCTCGAACAGGCAGCTGCAGAATAGGACTTGTACACGATAGGAAACGGCGCTGGAAAGAATTACTGAAGCTGCCTAGCAAACGGGTGTAGTGTCATATTTACGGGGAGGTTGCAGGGGAATGTTACAGTAATGATGAGCAGCGTAAGCTCTTGCTTCAGGGTCTCTCTCCCCCTACTTTTCCAACCGCTGCTTTCTAATTCTTGTTTCTTCAGTAAATGCAAAGCTAAAAGACTGCTGGTGGGAGGGGTCTGACTGCGGACTTGAACTTATTCAATAACTGCTGTCCTTTGCTGCTAGGAGATTTATTTGTAAACAAGCATTATTTGACAAGTGCTTCTCACAGCATGTCTCCTTTGCCAATTACTACTGAACAGCTCCACTTCTGGGAACGGCTCACCCTGCAGTACGTGAAGCCTAATGCATGAGAAACCTCAGCCGCTCAAGTCCGACTGCCTAGCCTTATGCCGCTGACACTTGTCACTGCTTCGGGTTTGAAAAGTTCAGTTTGGCCGCTTCTGGGCTCTGATGAGAGAGATCGTCCCCTGGGGTTAGTTGTCATATTCGGCTGGTTGGGAACTTTACTTTTGCTCGGACAGAGGTAGCCATCTTAGACCTGTGAATAATATTTTCGAAGGCTGGGGCTATTGGTTTTTCTGTTGTGGTGTTTTGTCTTTTTTTTTTTTTCATTATCCCTCATCCTACTCACCGTGGTTAAACAACTAGCCGATACCCAGTGCTGTGTAGGTATGTAACACATAAGTAGTCGCACTGAGGATGACAGATTCTCAGAATCACTTTTCTTCTTTAACCCCACATCACATTTTTTTTATTTCTCTAAGCCTTACTGTAATACACGGTGACTTCATAGGATAAGATATGTGCAGTTAACAACTCACAGTGCATGATTTTCTGTTTTACTCTTTATTGGAGGGACACTTAGGGGAAAATGCTTTAAAAATCTAGGTTAAGATTTGGAGGGGGAAAAAAAGTAAATTCAGTGTTTGGGTTCCTTAGCCTGGAAACAGCTTTTTGCAAGGGCAGCTGAATTTCAGAAGCTCCTGCCATTTTTAGGGGGAAGTATCAAGTGCCCAGCCTCTATCATAATTATCTTCATAGGTATCTCAAGTTATGGATTGAAGGGTATACATCGGGAAAACTGAATTATTTTTTTTCCCAGATTCTTTCCTATAATTGGGAAATAAAACAGATTTTGATTTCATCGATCACCTCTTCTCAGTTTATATACTAAAAGCAAAACATGTAGTGAAGGATGAAGGCTCAATGCTCTTTCATGCATTTTCAAGTATTGCTAAGCCATTACTTTTTAACTCTTCAACAGAGTTCATTGATTAGAACCAGATATTTCCTTCTTCCCTTCGACTGTTTTTACAAATTCAGAAATTAGTCACAAACAAAACATTCCAAAGAGTCCACCAAAAATATTACATTATTTTGAAGTGCTAGTATTTCAGAAGTACATCATTACCTTAAAATGCATTCCCTATGACAATAGGGTGTGAGAGGCAGCCCTACAGTGTACGACTGGGCTTCCTGCACCTCCTTTAGTTTAAAAATGCATGTGTTTTAAATCTTTCTGTTGTAAGTACTAGGGTTTGGGAAGTGGCTTATATAAAATATTTATGTAAAACACAGAATGAACGAAAGGATTGTTTAAAGACCTCCTCGCCACCCTAAACTTCATGATTTGTTGTTACACATCGCCTGTGGATTTGGGTTGGTTTGCAGATCTCATTTGGATGTCACCCAGATGACCTTAAAAGTATCATGTGGGCAAATTAAAACAATGGAGTACATTACATCTGATTGCTTGTAACACAGTAACTCCACAACATACTCGCATAATTGTCATTAAATACAAAGGATATTTCATTTTGGGGCTTTTCGGCACAAGTAAGTGCTGATGAAGCAGTGCTGTAACAACAAAGTATATTGTTAAGCAAATAAAAGGAAATACAATTTGAAATAATGACATTGACTTAAAGGTGAGAAAGACAAAATGAGTCTGACTTTGTAATGTGTTGTGTTTGTTTTAAGACTAGAAGGATATTCTTTCGTTACAAACTCCTGCATTTGGTCCTCTTCCTCTTAATTCTTCCAGGGTTTTCCGAAGCTCGCTTTATTTTAATGTATCATTTTTAATTTGAATGAATGAATAAATGAGTACAATTAAAGGGGTGGGTCTGGTGCAGGCAAAATTAAAGGAAGGTTGTAATTTGCAGATTATTCATGCCATGCCTGGAATGAGCCTACCTGTTCTCAGTGTGTTGACTTGTATGTGTGTTGTTTCATACTGATGTATAATTTCTGTGTCATGGCACACTGGATAAATGTGTATTTAGGTATAACATCACAATATTTATCTTTAATCAATGAATGAAGTCATTTTCAAGGAGGGGTTTTGTGTATTTAGTAGAAGCAGGTGTGAAAATAGTCTTAATTTTCATATCAGTGTATTCCAATTAGTCTAATGCTTTGGGTAGAAATACACACGATCAGAACATTTGGCTTATTAGGTTGCTTTTAGTAGCTTGGCTTTGTATGTCTGGCATTCACACAGCTATTGCATTTTGTGTAATTCTGTAGGTATTAACTAGCGTGCATATACCTTGTGTGTGCAGAGCGGGTAAGTTCGAACACATTTCAGTCTGCTCACAGTGCTTTGTAAGGGGGCTTTGAGGAGGTATCTGTTCTTAATTTCGTGTATCGTAATGGTTCCCCGTGTGTTTTCCATGATAGCAGAGCATAGCCTCACTGCCGTGTGTTTATTTTACTCACAGGAGTAATCCCATTAACTTTTAAATTTACTGCGGTGGAATTACTGGTATGAGGAAGGACAGCTCATGTCTAATGGTCTTTTTGGGATCAGTCTGATGTGTGATGTATGGCTTTTCAAGAGGTTTGGAATGACTCAATCATAGCTTTAAAATGGAAACTACTATCCTTTTGACAGTAAAACAACATTTGAAATGCAGCACTTTTAAGAAAATGACTAAAAGCATTGCTGCCTAATGACGTGTTTAAAAAGAGGGAACAATAGCAAGGGTTGACTCCAAGATAGTACCTTTTTTCTTTTGGAGCTTATCTTAAAAGTTGCAATAAATAGTGGAAAACAGGCAAACTGTCTTAAACAGAACCACTGACAGACCATCTGCTTATAGTATCATAAATGTTGACACCATAATTTGATGTATCAAGCATCTATTTGCACATCAATTTACAGATGGGTAAACTGGCAGGTACCATGGGAAAAAGAGTGAGCTTGTCTGACAGCTTCTTCCCCCTCCACTCTTAACTCTCCCACCATTACCTAACTTTCTAGCTCCGGTGTACAGTCCCTCTCCATGTCTGCTGTTCTCTTTCTGTTAAATAAGAAAACAAAATCTCACCTGTAAAGAAATGTTTATTCTTTGCACTAAAATGCAAAGTGTTTTGCAGCAGGCTCTGGCGGGGGGAAGGTGGGAGCAGGATTTCATAAAATCCTGCAGGAATTACAGAGCCCAGGCAGTTTATTAGGTGGTGCATTGCTCTCTGATCTCGTCGGTTTTACACTTTATTGTTCCGAGGATTTCGGTGCTGCTTCTGCAGAAATCCTTGTTTCCAGCATGCGCTGAGCGAGTGCAGAGCCCTTGACTCAGGAAAGTCCAGCTGAGATTGCTCAACTTGAGTGATGGTGTTGGACCCTGTTGGCTTTAGGTTCTTGAGAAGAAGTGGGGCTGTTAGATCCCCTCAGTCTTCCTGACTTGGAGCTACGTTTTTAGTGGTCTGTTCCTGTAAGTGTACAGGTGCGTACATTCTTGAATAGAGATGAACTTTAAACATTGCTCAGGGATGTCAGGGAAGTGAGACCCTGCCCCAAAATAAAAATAAACCAAACTTTTTTGGCAAATTATTTTAAAAATCTCACTTCCTCTTTCGAAAATCAATCTAAATCTGTATGTGGTTCAAGGGCAAAATGAGATGTAAAAAACCTAAACGCACATGGATTGGTCACTTTGTAGAAGCACTGAATTTTTTAATTATTAAGTGCTCACTTCTATGGAGGAAAGAGTATTCAGTGCAGCTCTTCAGCAGATACTTAGCCATTAAAAAGGTAAATTAATGATTGCACTGGAGTGAACAATTTTTTTTATAACTTACTCTTTGCTAAACTCATTTTCTTTGATCTCTGCTGTAAAATTGCTGCGTATTTCAAAAGCTAGTAGAGAATCCTTTTTTCCTTTGAAAACATTCTGTTCTTAAGATGTCCCTGTTTTTTGGCACAGGCGGAACGGAGAGATGGATTGTCTTCTGCTCTCACATCGTCCCTGTCCCTCACTCTGCTCTGCAGCCGGCTGGACATTGAGATGACAGGTTTTGCTGAAGTGAAAGCGTTTGCCGCCCCAGTTGCTTTCACAGCCAGCTGTATTGGCAAACTGGAGCGCTGGCCTTCAGTAGCTTAGGTCTCTCTAGGGATTTGTTACCCTTTTAGTTGTCTCTTTGACCTATTGTATCTCTTACAGTCTCAGTTTTGGTATTTGCCGTGGCTTTGGTCAGTGCAGTATCTGAGCCGCTCCGAAGGTTTAATGCGCTTATCCTCTCGGAGGTAGAAAGCAATTATCCCTGTCTTCTGCAAGGAAGCTAGTCAGGAGGGGTCAGTCAGGAGGAGACTGTGATTCACAGCACTTGACTTCTGGGCTTGGCAGGTGATCGGTGGCTGTTTGTGGAAATCCAGTGGTGTGTTGCCTGCTGTGGACAAGGATGCTGAGACCTGCAGGCTGCCCTGGGCTGTATGTATGAACACAGCCTTCCTGCTTCTGCTTTGCAAAGAGAACTAGAGATGCTTTGGGCCAGAATGATTGCCACGGGAGCATTCAGCGTGTGCTGTGACTGTCTTACGGGGGGTGTCAGTGGTGGGAAACACCTCCTTTTCTCTCCCTCTTCACTGGTATTGCAGTTGTGCAGGAGGTATGGTAGGAGGACTTTGGCCTGGTAGAGCTGCCCAGGTGACCACTAGCTGGAAGGATGAGAGATGCCTCCTGAAGAAGGTGATGTAGCATGGACTATCACAGCAGATTGGGGAATACCTACATGAGCTGGTCTGGCAGCCCTGAGGGAGAAGGTGTCTCCTGCCCCTCATCTTCCCCCTTGGCAAGCTCCTGAGCATCAGCTGGTATGCTCCTGAGCAAAGTGTGCCTTGGGGGGAGTGCACGGAGAGGAAGCAGTCCCCTGCAGAAGTTGAGAGCTTCTGGGTTTAGGTGGCTGTGTAGCAGGTATTGAGCCTGTACGAGAGAGGGTAGGACCCTGGGCTTGCAGGCTTTCGTGCCAGCTACTTCGTTTTGGTGCAGGGGGCAGTACTGAAGTGTCTTGCCGAGGTATTAACTCCTGGGTTCTCTAACCTGGATCACGTACTGTTAGAAAGGTGTCAGAACAACCAGTTTGAACTTTATGATGCTCTGAGGGGATAGAGAGACACCTGGTAGGAAGTAAATTATTCAGCATTGGTAGTGTAGATTTCATGGTATTTCTGGGTGAACTTGTATCATTTTTTAAACTGTTTTCCATGTCCCAAACCAGTGAAACTACTTGGGGAAACTATCTGCATACTTGCCATTATAAGTTAATTTCTTAAAAAAAAAAAAAAAAAAAAACAAAAGCAGTTATTTTGGTTTATCCATCTTTGCTTTACTAATGTTCACATGCAGTTTCTTCCTGAAATGTGTTGGCAATGCGCTGTTCCCACTAGCAACCTCCACCCTCTTCCCTCAACAGAAATAGAAGGGATAAACTGTCAACCCCCCTGAAAAGCCAATAGATCATCTTAAACATTTTTTTTTTTGCTTCTGAATGCTATCTAAGCATTATGTCAGTTCCTTTTTTTTCTACTTGAGTGAACTCAGTGGCAGCAGAGTAGTCATTATTGTCAACAGGAAGGCTTTATTGGTGCTGGACAGTGAGGTCTTGCAAGTCCACTGCTAGTGGAAGCTGACAGCCTTGACAGCCCTGGATGTGTCTGTGCTGAGTTTCTATCTTTTTGTGGAGTTTAGTTATATGCATAACCGAATTTGTCTGTGTATTTTAGGATACCTTTTAGGAACAGAGACCTTATTGCTTTTAGTTGGCAACGCTCTGATTTAGGGAGGAAGGTGAGATTTCATGTCAGTGCTGCCAGCAGCTGTTTTGATTGCATTGGGAAGCTGTTAGGATTTTAGGGCTTGACTTTATGTGAGTGCTTAATGAGGTGCTTGCTTTAAGTGGAATTTTCAACTATTTGCAGATACCCTGGGTCTGCAGGCAGCACCGCTATTTTGTTTCTCCATGCAGGCTGGTTGTCAGGTTGCTGGTTGCAGGTGCTGGTTGTATCTTGCCTTCAGTGGCAGGTTCTTTTTCAGTTCTTCATGGCAGGGTGATACTTGCCTAGGTGGTTTCCCCAGAAAGATTTGTGCTGCAGCCAACTCGGAGATCTGCTATTGTGTTGGTACAGTGTTGTTTCCAGTGGGGCTGGAAAGAACTTTTTTTACTGGCTTTCTTCACAGTGAATAATTCCTTTTCAATTAAATGGTGATTTTGGTGGGAATGGGAGTGTTTGCCATTAACAAAAAAGCAAACTATACTGGAGATTTTAAGTTTCCAGGCACTTTGGTGTCCAGCTAATAATCTCCTGACCACGTCTGCTTTTAAGTTGTGTGGTGGGAAGAGCAAATGACTGCCTCTTGTCTTGAGTACAAGCCCTCGTAAGGAAAATAACTGCAGTTTCCAGTGTGTTTTAGTGGGTCCGGTTGTTGAAGTGAGCTTTTGGTCCCACTCCCTGGAGCTATGGCTGGTGCTGCGCCTGCCGGGTAAAAATGCAGCCAACCCAAAGAACTTTGTCAAAGGGCAATATCACACCCCTCGTAAACAGTGTGTTCAAACAAATTACAGACATAACGCAGAAATTACTGGGTAAAATTCTCTGGCTGATGTTATGATTGCAGTTGTCCATCTGGCCTTAAAAACCTATGAATCTGTGATTCAGATTCTAGCGTTTTGGCTCTTGCTATAAAAGGGAATCATGAGAAAACTTAGAGCAGAATGAAGCCAAAGTAATAAAACATAAATCTGCAGTTAATATTAGTTTGTGAGTTCATTAAGTAGTGTATATTTTCTTCCTCCAGTGGGCTATAAATAATAGGTACTGCTGCAGCTTGCACTCCGCTGTAGCTGGTTTCCACTGATGGAAATGTTTCCAAGGTTCTTGCCTGCGTGTTTTTTGTCCCAACTCAGTGTAGCTAATTAATACAAAACATCTGCTCCCTGATGACTTTGATTTCTTTCAAGAGTTTATTTTTTTCATTTGTTTTTGCTTTCTTGGATTATTTTTGACTGTCACTTGTTGGAGCGCCTTGGATTTATACTTTTTGAAGAAATACTTGGCACAACAGGGAAAACAGTTGGAAAACGAATGGCAACAATACCGCAATAAAACCAGCGAAGATTTATGAAGCAGGAAAACTTTGACTCATGATGATGAAGAGTCCTGTGCAGTCAGTGTGTCTTGGGTAGTGCTGTGAACTCCAGGAGAGCAGGAGGAAGGATGGGGAGTATGCAGTGTAAGGAGAAACCAGCTCTGTTAATGATGATGTCTTTGGCAGCTATACCCCCTGCCTTGGGAAGGAGGAGGAGAGCAGAGTCGTGAAGCTTGGTGGGAAGCCTGTGATGCTATTCAGGAGACCTCCCAATGAGGGTTCAGTGCAAGTGCTGCTGTCGCATCTTGTCATGCACCTTGACCCCCATCCAGCAGAGCGTTTCACCTCATGCTTAATTGGCAGTGTGTGAGTATTCCCGTGAGAGGTTTCTCACAAGTATTTTACATGCAGTTGCTCCCACAAGCTCTGAGTGTTGGATCAGAGCTGGGGCTACCTTGTTGTAGCTCTGACCCTTCCATGGGTGGCTAGGTCCTGTGGACTGCTGTGCAAAGGGGGCCAGGAGCTGCAGGAGGATGTAGAAGCGCTTTATTCACACCTTTTTTTTGTATGGGAGTTCAGATTCAGGTTACCCAAAACAGTGTTCGGATTCCTGTCTAATTTCTAACAAATGTATTAAAGCAGAGTTTTGCTTCAGTTGTTTAAAACAAAACATGTGGAATCAAATGTTAATTGTTTAAAAATGTGCTACTTTAGAAATCATGTAATGTTTTGAAATATTTATGCAGACTTTAAGGAAGGTTTCTTTACTCCTATTTGTTTTGTGATGGAAACTGTAGTTACAGGGAATTGATTTCGTCAAAGAGGATGTTCTTTTCCTCCTGCTTTAGGAGTAATCCAGTGAAATAAAAAAAAAAAAAATTCTTATGGCTTTGCACCTTCATGACATAAACTCCATCAGCTTTTGCTATCCTGACTATTTTGCCTGTTCTAGAGCGATTTGTCAGGATAAGCTTTGATAGCGCGTGCCCTGTGGTAAACCTTAGCTTGCAAATGGCGCTGCTGAAGAGCGGGACTACTCCGGTGTATAAGGATTTATTGTAAATCAGCTCAGAGACCACGGCAACCCAGAAGAGTTCAGTCTTCCATATGCCTGCAGAGACTTTACCCTGGTGTGAGCAATGAAGGTTTTTCTGGAACATCCTTAGATGCTGAAATGGCAGGAGGATGTGTGGCTGGTAGGATCAGAAGTGCTCAGTGTTTTAGCCTGTTGGTGGGGGATTTTTGTTTTTTTTTTCAGCTTGTTTTTCCCCCCCCTCCCCCCCCCTCATTTGAAATTGAAGAAAATGAAGCTGCTCCAGCTGATCCTGATCCAGACCAGAGCCAGAGGAGCCATCTTGGTTCAGTGGTGTGACCAAAAACATCCATGGATCGGTGGCTTCTGTTTCAGGCATTGTACCATCACGACAGACCTGTTCTGCTTTTGCCTGAACAAGCTAATGCTGCTACATGGCACTGTTTTAGATGGCTGTGTCAGATGGGGTGCTCTGCTGTGTGGGCAGCAATGTTGGTTTAGGTCCACATTGAATGCCATCAGCCCTGACGTTTCTTGTGCTTTCTTCCAGGCACAATCGCTGTGTAGCCATAGTGAAGCTGCTAAATGCCGTCTGTATGAATGTGATGGGGACATTTGAGTAAAAAGCCGTATCCAGTCTCCCTGTCGGAGATTCCTGAGTGAAAAAACACTATTAATTCACCAGCTAGAGTTCAGGGCAAAGGTTTAGATCACTTCTGGTTTTATTCTAACTTGATTGCTCACCCGTAGTAACTAGCCTGTCTGAGAACAAGAGTGTATGCAAATTCCCCAGGCTATTATTCTGTATTAAAAAAGGAAAAAAAGGCTGTGGTATGACTTTAGACTTAATCATCATTTATCCTACCCTGAAGGCATGGAAGTTAATGATGATATAGATCTGTGCGGTTTTGTGTTCCCCTTGACTGAGCATTAGAAATAATTAGGGCTTGTGGGATGGATGCACTGATGGTGGAGATGAGCAGAAAACATTTTTGAATGTGTGTATGTGCCTCTTCCAAGTTTGCTGGCAAAGATACAGGTGCTAAGAGGGTGCTTATGGGCTCTGAGGTGTCTTGCTTGTTCATTGCTAGCTGGTGCTGAGGAGAAAGGAAGTGGGAATAAATGAGGTTTGTTATTTTGGAGGCTTTTAAGGTTATGGGCCAAGCATATTTGCTAGGCATTTCTGGAGAGATTTCTTCAGTGGGTTAGGCTTTCCTGCATCCCAAGGGCTGCTGAGTACAGCTCTGGTTTATGCCCATGGAGTATCAACAGCATTGGGGCTGGTCCAGAAGCCCCAAGCTGTACAGGAGCTGTCACTAGACCTCCTGGAGCATGGTCCCTTAAGCACCATAGTTGAAGGTTTTCCTGAATTATCTCCTTCAGTGACCTGAGTGTTTGGGTTAGTTGGTTATTAGACAGCCATGGCCAAATGCACACTGATGGTTGTCACAGGTTGGATGGGGAGGAACCGGTTCTGCTGCTCTGGAAAAGACCTCTGGTTTCTTTCTCTGTCTTGCTGTGGGTCGAACCAGGAACAGTTTCAGGGTTTCTTACTCGGGTGCAAAAGGGCTTCATCTCTTTCCAAGTAGCCTCACGGTAAGTTATGGAAGCATCTGTTTGGGATGGCGGCAACACTTCTCTAAAGTCTCTGCTAAAACAATTTCCTCTGTGTTGCAGGTATGTATGTTGCCTGCTGATTGCCCTCTTTTCTTTCCCAGCGTGGCCAATCTGCAGGTTTTCTGATGAAAGTCATTTCAGCAAAAATGATGTTCCTACCACGCTGGAAGGTGGTGGGAGCCTGTATGGACTTGTGTAGCGGGACGATGTGACCGTGGTCTCTCCAGCAGTGGGGGCTGGGAAGGCTGCCTGAGAGAGCGTCCTGAAGGTGTTGGTAGCACTGTCACCTTGTGTGGGGAGCTCCTGCAGCTGGGCCATCGGAGGAGTAGCTGGGCCATATCGTCAATGTGGACAGTCCCTTGGAGAAGGGATGCCAGCGCTCTGGTCTGGTTCAAGGCTGAATCGGGGTGGGCTTGGGACCTGGCAATGACAGAGTAAAGGACGGATGTCCTAGGTAGGGTGGTGATTGGGACGATGCAGATACATTGTGTCTAGATGGAGCAGTGGTAACTTGTGTTTATACCAGAATTTGGGGGATTCTCGAAGCAGAATGTTTTGGTCCTTGCAGGCAATTCGGAATCACTACTGGCTAAATGTATTCCTCAGAGCAGATCAATGCAGTGCGGTATTTTAGAAGGTACACTGTGAAAGCAGTCCTGGGCAGAAGCCCACGGGGCAGCTGGAGAGTCCAGAGAGCCCCTTCAGGACTGCCTGAGCTGTTCTGGGAGCCTCTCTGGTCTCCAGAGCAGCCCAGGCACAGGGGGAGCCTAAAGTCACTTGTGGCTTTTGTCTTCCTGGCATGTGAATTTTGGGTTACTGTGCAGCGCCTGTCAAAAGGTGTATCAAGTCCTCTCTCATTTAATTTCCTCTATGCGGAATTCCACTAAAATAAGAGAGGAATTCAGTCTTTTCTAACTGGAGATTTAGTATTCAGCTCTGCTGGCTGACTCACCAGTAGGAAAATTCCCACTGACTTGAGTTAGAGTTGAATAGGTTGTATTATCTTTTCATATGCAGAAAATTATTTTGAAATTGAAGTTAATAACAGCAATTTAAAAATTGTCATTGATAGAAAGATAATACAATATTTAGTTGTATCATGTTCTTCTTATGATCTGATGTTTGAATAAAAGCACTTTTTCTGCCTTTTTCCTTAATTAGCATGTCATGAAGAAGTTTGTGGCATCAAACACACTATCTAATTACATTCATTAGTAGCATCTCCAGGACAAGTTTTAATTAAGTTGTACAATGTAGATCAATACTTGTTTTGCACCTATTGCAACTTAAGACAGGAATATATTATTCGGCACAGTTTAATTACAGTGATTGTAATAGAAGGAATTTCGGTAAACCTGACGTTTTGGCAACTGCAGTCCCTTCTCTTGCTTTTTAAAATAGTATACAGTTATAATACGTGACGTGTTATTTATGTGTGCCCTATTTTGAAGGATATTTTAAGATCACCCTTTTTATCCCATTAAAAAGAAAATGCAGTGTGGTTCAGGAGTGCTTGGGTACTGGTGCTTGACTTCAGCTGGAGCAGGAGACCTTAATGAGCAATTTACCTGCAGACTTCAGGAGGGGAAAGGCTGGCCATCACTAGGTGGCATATGTAACGGTAGATGATAGCAATGCTTTTATTTTGCTTAGGCTGTGGGATGGAAAGCCACCTAATTGTATGTTTACTTACTGTGGACGTAGTCTCGGAGTATTGCTTCCACCAAATGTCCTGTAGTTCAGTAGCGTTGCCAGCTCCCAACTGTTTTCTGTTTTGGCAGGAGAAAGCAAGCTGGGCATGAAAACCCTGAGCTACCAAATGTTTTTGCTCAACATCACAAAACTATACTTGACCAGGCAGAACATCTATATGCCTTATGATAGTGTGCTGCATTAATAGTTGCATACACTGTGGAAAATATCTGGATAGACAAATCTTTTTTTAAGATAAGTGTTTGATGCCAGAGCTAAGAACTGATTTTCTTCTACCTCAGCGTTGTATATTTGTGTTTTGGGCTGCTTTTGTGTACAAGGGACTACAGTTGTCAGGGTTCAATACAGTACAATGAGAACTTTCTTTTTTCAAACTAAATCTGTTGTTTAATCTTCTTCTTTTTTTTTTTTTTTCAAAGGAGCATGCCTTTTAGTATAGTGTACTTCTGGGTTTTCTTACTGTGCCTCTGTAAATAGTGCAATCTGGATATCTGAGGTACTCGGTTGGCAGCATTTTTAATTTTGTCCATGGTGCCCTGCAGCGGGGTGACCTGGGCCACTGTAAGGAAGGGCCTGTATGCCTCATTCGTGTTTGGGCTGGTATATTTGGCTGTGCAGAGGCAGCAAATCAGCCCGATACGAGTACTAGGGGTGAGGGTTATGATACTCGCATCCTTTATACCTGTGCATGCAAACTGTTTCTCTTCTGTGTGGGGGAAAAAAAAAGATCCCTTGGATATCTTACAATGAAGTTGTCAAAGACTTGGGGAAAAATGTGGGAGAGGGAGAAAAGAATAGGTTCCTGTTAACAGTAATACTGTAATACTTGGACATAAAACAGTTTAAAAACTGAATTCGTGATAATCAGGAAACTCTGCATGTTGCTGCATCTTTCATTTTTGCCTTAAAGGCCTGATTATGCTAAAAACATAAGCCACCTTAGAAGAAATGTGTGTATAAACACACTTAGATGTTTGTGAGTGTGTGTATGTCATGCATATACACATAAACACACAGTGTGCATTATGTATTTATTCCCCCCAAAAGACCAGATCCTAAGAACGTGAAGGATCTAGGTCTTACAGAAGTTTAGGGCATTTGCAACTTTATTCCTTTGAGATCTGCCAATGAAATCAAGTAATGCATATATAGAATTGTTTTCAGTGTATGACCTCATTGTTAGAGGAGTTACTGCATTGTTATTCAGCTTTAAAAATCCAACTTCCTTGGCTAATTATAAACAGCCTGTTTACCATAGCCACCCAAACCTTGTAATATTTACTGAGGTTTGTAATCCATCAATCTTCCTTAACAGTTTTTTTTCTTATTTTCAGTGAATTTACTGGACTCACGCACAGTAATGGGGGATCTAGGATGGATAGCCTACCCAAAAAATGGGGTAAGTCTCTGTTGTTGTTTGCTTTCTCACAAATTATACTAACCGTTTCCATTCGGAAAGTAGACTACTGGGTTTAAAAACTCCCTGGAGTGATTTGTCGGCAATGGAGGGGAAAAAAATAAATAAAACAACAAGCTGTGACTGGAAAAATGGAGCTGTGTGGCTAGGGGATTGATTTATTTATGCAGTAGAGCCAGCCACAAGCATTAAAAAAAAAAAAAAAAAAAAAGAAATCATGAGTCAGCCCCCTCATTCCTCCCCTCACCAAAAAAATCCATGAGGTTATTTCAATTTTTTTTTTAATTATAAATTCCTGTTCTTCTCTTGAGCCTTTGGGGTAAACATACAACAAAATTTTCTGGAAGTTTTCTTCTGAAACAGAGGGTCTTGGACATTACTGTTAGCTTTAAATGAACAGGGCTGTTCAGAAATACTTTTCAGGCTCATGATAAAATTCTGGGAGCTGATAACGCTGGAACAGGAGCTGAGTTTTAAGCACCTTGAGGAGCCTCTGTCCCTTACCATTAACTATACTGAGAACTGAAAGAACCTGGCCTCCTAATTTGATACTTGAAATAAGTGCTAGAGTTTAGATGCATTAATACCCTGCAGTGTGTGTGCTTGTCCTGACTGCATTGTGCAAGCAGTCATTGCTGTGATTTTTGGTCTTTGGTTTGGCTGGGGCATCCTCAGTGCTGTACTGCAACACAGCTTTGGTACCATCTTGAGAGGTTGACTTCTGCATGGCGCTGAGTACTCCTGTCGGTTCCCAGGAGCTATGAGCACTGTGTGAGGTGAGAAAGCGTCCCAGAATAGAAATGCTGCATGACTGAGTCCTCCAACAGAGCAGCTCTCAGGAATGTGTTATTCCAGAGTTTGTCACCAGCTGAAATGGGCTGCAGAATTGTCTTGGACTCCAGTTTGATTGTCATAAAAATGGTAGCAATGTTTATATAAAATGCAGCCAACCCTGCACATGTGTATTATGCAGTGAATTAAAATCTGGCTTTCCATATATTCTGTGTAGATGAAAGGCTGTAGAAATGGCAGCCTCATTCAGGCAAGCTGCGTGCTTGCAGGCATGGGTTATGGCAGGGGTGTAAAAGCTACACGGGGAGCTGATTTTATCCTCAGCTCAGTTCAAGATCTAATCCTGTTGTGGTCGGAGTCTATAACAGTATTTTTTCTCTATTGATTTAAAGCCAAGAGCTAAACTTGCTCCCCTTGCGTTTGTGGGCATCAGAATAACCAGTGCCAGCTATGCTGGCACAGCAATGTGTTGGTGCCATGGCACACCATAAAGATCCCAGTGTCCACTTCTTAATGGAAGATTTTTCCTTTTTGAACACCTCTAGGTATTTTTTCCTATGGTATAAAGCACAGTTGCTGTATGTTTTAATATGCTTACAGGAATATCAGTAGAGAAATAAATAGGTCTGAAGAGTTGAGAAGATTCCTGGGTCTGTATGTGTAGATGAGTAAATGAAAAGCTGAATATACTATGCATAAGCCTCTGTTGTGTGGTGTTTTTTTTTTATTTAGAGAAAACTTTCTGTATTTGCAAGCTCGGTTTCTAAACAGCACCTGGAACTGCATTCATGAATGCCAAGTTAATGGTTACTGACTTAAAAGGGAGGATCTTTTTCCTTAAATTAACTTCCACAAATAAAAAATTAATCAGGCAGTTGGTTTTTGAATTTCCAGAAATCTCCTCTTAATCTTCTTTGTTTTCATGGGACAGCATAAAAATTCATGAGGTTAGCCCAATTGTCTCTTTCTTGGCCTAACATATTTGCAGTATTTTACAAGTACTAAAAAAAGTCTTTCCAGACTTACTTCTCGAACCCCCTTAACTGCTTTGCGACCAGCTATGCTGCAGTCATACTCTGCTTAATTTTTTTAAGAAGATGTACCATGTATAAATATTTTAAGTAACTCTCACTTTAGGATTTGAATTTAGAAAAGGAGGGAGCTTTAGCTGAGATCAGAGATGTGCAAGCTGTTCTTTTTTTGAGGTATTCTCATACAAGTTTTTTTATCTCAGGATGTCCTCTTAGGGAAAAATTTTGAAGGTCCCTGTATCTGTCTGCACAGTTCCCCATCAAGGAAAGGAGCAGAAATGTCATAATGTGTCACACTTTCCAACACTACAGTGTGTAGATACAGACCATGTGTTGAAGTAAGCTTTTGATGCGTGGTATTTTATTATTGCTATTAACAGTATCCTGTAGAGTCTAGTCACTTACCAAGTACTTGGTAGCAATTTTAATGGTCATATAGTTCCAACTGAAGATACATTCGCTTTTGAAACAGCCTTCAACTCTTCTAATGTTGCTGCTTCTCCACTTGATTTTTATTATGAATCTTAAGGAAACTTACTGTTTTCCTAGAACCACATCTAGAAGTAGGATATTGCACCAGGAGCACAGCTGCTGTTAAAGAAAGCAAGTGTTTAGTCTTTATAGTTGTAAGGGAGTGCCTGGGAGAAGTTATCTGTGTATCACAAAGGCTCAAGCTAGTAAGTTTCGAAAACAGATTTCTACATTTATTTAAAAAAAAAAACAACAAAAAAAAACCCAACCCCAACAAACCAAACCCCCAAAAAACTCCACCAAACAACCCCCCAAATGCTCCACCAAAATAATGGGGGTAAGAGGTCCAGTCAAGCCAAATGAACTTGCTCTTGCTGAATCTATTGTAGGTGTCATAGTCTAAATTTTTACTATAGCTGTATGCCATGGTAATTTTTGTGTATTAAAGCTTTAAGTGCTCCAAGGAGGTCCAGCTGCCTTCGCTTAGCCTGTTGCTCACCTCATTTTTGCTGAACACAATGGGAAAATGTGGTCTAACTCGGGAAATTGAAGCAGCGGTGTAGGGGAAGGAGACTGACCCTCCAATCTGGAGACAGATTAGGCTTAGAGGTAGACCTTTTTTTATGGCTATAATTCCAAATAAAGCTTTGCAGCTGCTTTGGTCCCCACAAGATTAGACTTTGCTCCACTGCGAAGCAGCGTGCACCAGCTCATCTGGTGAGTAATGGGTTTTAGAGGAAAGGAGAGGAGCACTTTAGCCAAGGGTTGCCTCTGCAGAGCTTTGTCTAGCTAGGTGCTTATTTGGTACAGGTTTTGGTAGTGTCCAGTATCCTTGCAGCCTGGCTGGCCTTCATTTCCACCATGCACATAGAAGGTAGGAAAAATCCCTCTCTTCACAGAATCACAGAATGGTCAGGCTTGGAAGGGACCTCTGGAGATCTAGTCCAAACCACCTGCCAAAGCAGGTTCACCTACAGCACGTTGGACAAGAATGTATCCGGGAGGCTTTTGAACATCTCCAGAACAGGAGACTCCACAACCTCTCTGGGCAGCCTGTTCCAGCGCTCTGCCACCCTCAAAGGAAAGAAGTTTTTCCTCATGTTGAGATGGAATTTCCTGTGTTCCAGTTTGTGCCCATTGCCCCTTGTCCTGTCACTGGACACCACTGAAAAGAATCTGGCCCCCTCCTCTTGACACCTGCCCTTTAGATATTTACAAGCATTGATAAGATCCCCTCTCAGTCCTCTCTTCTCCAGGCTAAAGAGACCCAGGTCTCTCAGCCTTTCCTCACGAGAGAGGTACTCCAGTCCATCATATGGAGTATTGAGGCACCAGTGGAAATGAAATAACGTGACTGAAATATACTGTGTGTGGCCAAGCAGGGGTTGAAACAATGTCTCCCTGTACGAAGAACCAGCTGTTGTGCAGGAGAAGGTGCTTTCTTCTTTGTGCTGCTTTGCTCTGGAGGAATAATGAATCCTGGTAGCGTGGCTTCCTGGCTGCCCCAGGAGGCCTTCCCTGGCTGTGCAGGTTCAGCAGCTTGCAGCAGTAGTGCAGTTGTCTCTTAAACTGGCAGTTATATCTGCTAAAGTGTGAGCACAGTCCTTGTGAGGGCTGTGTGGCCATGGAGCTCAGAAAATGGACTCTTTCCCTGCCAGTGGAGCGTGGTCAGCATGGAAATGCTGCCCCTTTTGCAGCTCAAGTCAGGAACTGATCCTGTTATTACACGCCAAAGGGGCAATTTGGACTTTGCTTTGCAGCTCCTGTAAGTTTACTTTCAGGTGAAGGAGGTTACTGGAATTACCAGAGGCTATATCAGGAAAGTCTGGTCCCTCTTGTGTAGTAGGAAGCCCTCCAAGCGCATCAACAAAACGAGTCAGGCTTTTTTATTAAAGCCTGTGCTTGTACAGCAGGTATGCAAGGCCTGTAAGTCTCTTTCACCTCCGGACTTCTTCCTGGGGTGCTGTTTAGGATTACCCAAACTGGGCACATCAGAGGTTTACGTATGCATTATATATGGCTGTAGCACCAACTAGGTCTGACCTACAGAAACTACGTGCGCCTGCCTGTGCTAAACGTGCATTTTTATCATATGGATGCTCACAGGAGTAGGAGCAATGGTAAGTGCTGTGAGAGAAATAGCTGGGTTAGGCAGTGTTTGTAGGCTGTATTGCCTCCTCTTCTACCTTGATTTGGCAGGAGACTTTGTGTGATGCATTTTGACTTCCTGCAATGCCATACCAGGAGGAGAAGCTACAGAGAGCCCCCTGTAAACCTGTGCTGTTCAGTCTTATTTGATCAGGCCAAGTAAAAACACAGCCACTTCTAACAATATCCAGATAATTGCAGAAGTTGCTGATTAAAATAAATGCTTTCTTTTAGCTGGCTTGATTTATTCTGCGATTATATCTGATTTTTGTTTCAGTGGCTATAATAGCGCTGATTTACTTGTTTCAGACCCTCCCTCCTTTCAGGGTTTACTTTAAAATTTATTTCTTTGCAGGTTTGAAGTACTCCTTTTCTGTCCCAATTGAAGCACCGAAGACCTGCTTTGCTTTTGTGTAACGGGTCCTCTCCCATCTCCTCCACCTCCCATTGATTTCCCTGACCTTCCTGTAGCACAGAGCAGGAAAGCCTCTGTGGTCCTTGGGGTATTGGCTATGTGCTGTGACTCATTGCACAGCTCCATGTGCTGGGATTCTTTTTTAGGCTCAGACAGGAAAATAAACATGTACTAAGGGACCTGGTCCTGTGGAGATGTTCGTAATTCTTTATTCATTGCAGAAAATGAGAGAGCTAGATGACTTGTTGCATGTGAATGGTAAGAGGGAAAGCAATTGCCCCTGCTTTTGGTGCTTAAGAAGGCCAAATACAAAAAGTTGGGGGGTAAATTCAGCCAGATTGATTCTGCCAGTTGCTTCTCATTTATGTAGGACATTGGTCCGTTTGATTTTATTTTTTTTTTTTTAATTTTTTTTTTTGTGTGTGAGCAGCATTTTTGGCTCATTCTTTTGAGGACAGGTACCTTCGGGTGCCTCTTTGAAGTTAAAAATAATGGTGATTTAGATTACTCAGCATGGTTTGTGAATAGATTCATGTTTCTCTCTGTCGATCTTAGTTCAGATAGAGATTTTATACAGGAATCCTAGATTGTAGGCAGTGTTTGCCCTCGGGGATAGAAATAAATTAAAGGGGGGAGGGATAGGGGGTAGTGAAAGGAGAGGGAGGATTCTTGGCACCATTGAGCTGTGTCATGTAGCTGTGATTATAATTGGCATTTTCAGGGCAGTACTTTTGGCAGCCTGTGTTTTTTTCCTGCAAATGCTGCTGCTCGGCTGTGACCAGTGTAGAAGAGGAATCAGGGAGATATGCTAACATGGCAAGAATGCAGTTCATACTGCAGCAGGGAGCATGATGGAAATAAGTAATATCTGAGTAGGTGAAAATATATTAAGGACACCTTAAAAACCTGCAATTTGGCTGCTTTGTTTATATGTACATGCTTCTGTGCGTGCATGGGTAGGTGAGAGACATACTGCACATCTAAGCATCAACCAAGTGATCCAAACCAAAGCAGTACTTAAAATTTTCTGTTACATATACAGAATAAAGTAATTTGACCTGAATAATTTGTGGGATGATGGAGTTCAATAGAGTTGAAGTATATGGGGGGTTTGTTTGCCACTAGGATTCCTTAAGGTAAAATGCAGTATCTGTATATATGTAAACTTCTGTCCTCTGTGACCCTCCCCCTGGTTCTTCATGTGCTTACATGGTCTTTTTTGCTCATATCCCATGGGGCCATTATGATGTGTTTTCTTTAGGTTATGCTGCCTGGTTTAGTGTGACAGTGATTCATACATGCTTGTATTGTATAGCATAATTGTAACAAAAGAACTTGGGCTTTGGGTCTGCAAAGACACCAGAAGTTAATAATGCAGTAGTGTGGGACCCTTGTGATAACTGAACAAAACTGTGTTTTAAAGCAATGCTGAGTTCACATTTCAAACTCTGAAAGCTCCAGAGTGAGACTGAATATGCTGGAGTTAATGGAAGTAGAATTTGGCCAGCTGACTACTGTCAAATCGTTGGATTTACCTGGTGTGTTGGTGGCCTCACCAGTGCTTGTAGAGCTGCATTTGTTTCACAGAACTTGCATGTATCAGTCAAAATCTGAAGATATCAGCTCTGCAGTGGATACGTGTCTTCTGTGGAAAGGCTGATGGCATTGGGTGTAGCATAGAGTATTGGACTGGCCCACAGCCACCTTGAGAGATGCAGAGAAGAAACGAATAACCTCTTGCCCAGGTTGATAACGGGTGGGGCAAGAAAAACAGGATTTGTTTCAGCTGAGCTGATTCAGCTTAAATTTGATGGAAAGGACATTCTACTGGTGCCTCTTTGGGGCAGATACAGGGTTTCTTTCACAGGAGGTCTCTGACAGCAGGTCAAAACATCATCTCTGTTACTCTGGACAAGCAGAGGTCATCTCTTCTGGAGGAACAAACCAGGTGATCTGTTTTGATCTTTTTCAGCCCTACATCTGAAGCCCTGCTGTCTGAAAGCTTGTCCTAACTGTCTAGGGTGAGATATGTTTTTGTTTCTCTCTGAGCGCTCCCTTTTTTTAATCTTGCCCTGCTTAAAAACCACATTGCTGTTACCCGTTCAACACCCTGTATTTAAGATCTGCTCCTCTGATGCCTGCAACAGATTAGCTATGGTACGTAGCTGTTTTTAAACCAGAGCACCTCATGCTAGACAACAGTTCTCACTGAATAACCTCACCACTTTATTCATGTCCTTTCTCATATCTTCTTTCCTATCAGAAGTTAAATCTTCTCACTCCATTTGAGAGTGCTCTTAATTTTGTTGTCCTGGACTCTCAGCTAGCTGCCTGTTGGTTTGTATGCTGTTGACATGAATCAAGCCTTTATTTGGGAGCAGCATCTGGCAAGGTGTAGGTCTTGTTAAAGGAGATCTAAAATGCATAGAGTATTTTAAGGTACTGTAAAATAAATTAATGCTAGTAAGATTAAGGATAAAGCAAATCTTTATCTTGGCTAGAACTGTATTACTGTAATAATATATTACTATCCTGGTCTTGAAAATCCACCATAGAAGAAATGAAGGCTGATCCTTCAGTATATCGTTTTGTAAATACAGTTGTCAGCATTAGGTTCCTCCACACAGGCTCATTGGGCTAACAGTAATCTCCTTTCACGCTAAAAAGTCTTTTTTTTCTCTAGTGTCTAGGAATTACGTTTGGGGATAAAAGAGCTTTTAAGAGCTTTATCTTCTAAAACCATTGTTTTCTCTGTTACTTTTGTGCCAATTTCAGAAATACTGGTATCCAACAGTTAGAAACCGCACAACTGAAATGTATAAATGTAGTGCTGTCATGAGAATCTGAAACTTTGCAGAATAAACTATTACCATTGCAGAATGCATTTGCAACAGGCCAGGGTTTGTAAAGCATGCATTAGGATTTTATAGCTTATGTTGATGAATTTTTGTAGTGTGTTACTTACTGCTTCATATGCTAAATATATGTATCAGTGGATTACTTATCACTTAATTGCATAATCTTTTTACAAGACTTAAAATGCACTGGCCTTGCTCTTGCCCCATTTGACAGCATTTGTTTTTATTCAGGCTAATGACTTATTTGGATAACTAAATTCAAGACTGCAGTCCTGTTTGATGTATTTAGTATTCTCATAATTGAGGAGAGTTGGTTTTCTTTTCATGTTACTCATTCAGGAAAGGCAGCTCAAAAACATGAAATAAAATGAATGCGAACTTCAGAAAGGAAACACATAGTAGTTTTGTCTAGAAGGAGGAAATTTTAAATGCACAATTCCTGAAAATAGTGTTAAAATGGAAGCTGCTGTTTTGTCTTCGTGACCAGTGGTTGCTTTGTGTATTGCACAGTGAATGAAGGCAGTAAAAATGAGAAGGCTTTTTTGAAGACCCATCACCTCGCTTAAAACCAGTAAGGAGAGCTTTTTCATTGACTTCTGTTTTACTGCAACGTCCTGATATGTGGCTATTGAAGAAATAGTTCAGCAGTTGAACATCTAGGACTGTTAGAACAAACTTTCATCCATTTTTCAAGTTACTAATGGGAATGGCTCAAGATTTTCAGAGATTGAAAATGGCAGCATCATATTTTCTCTATACTCATCACAAAAACGGGGTGTTTTTCAGTTGCTGAAAGCTACGTGCATGTACGAAAGGGGAGGGTGGGACTGAGTTTTTTGGCTAGCAAAAAAAAAGTCAGTATTTTGGCTGGAAGCTCTTTTTGCGTCAAAATATTGTGGGTTTATAGTCTTAATTTATCTTAAGATGTCTTCATTTTGGGGGAAAAAGCATGCTGAGCTATATGATTTAGTCTGTCTGACTAAAGCAGGCAGTAATCATGAGGTCTGTTTGGTTTAATATTGAAAATGCTGTGGCAAAGCAGATCAGAGATTAAGTACCAGGAGTACATATGGATGCAAATGCATCCTTTCAAGGGTTGTGTGTAAACTCTTCTCCAAAGAAAAGTGGTAGCTCCTCTCACCAGCTTTTAGGCTCTTCCCAACACGAATGATGAAGTGCCGTTGAAGGGAACGTGCGTGACACCTGGCTATCAGTCATCTCTGCGTTACCACTGTGACATTGTGTGCTGCCAAGCTGCTGTGATTGATTGTCTCTACACTACGGGCTGAACACTGGCTGCTGCTTCCATACCTGGTCAGAGGTTTTGGGCAAAAAAAAAAAAAATCCAAAACCCTTCAGAAAAATAAAGACTCTGCCATCCTGCAGAGGGTTGTGAGCATTTAGGGGAGAAAGGAATTTTTTTCCGTGTGTAATGGGAAATTACTGTTCCTTACTTCTATTTCGAAATGGTTTACTGAAAACAGATCAGTGATGTAGGAGCGGTTTCGAGTTAGGAGTGAATGACACTTGCACGTTAGTTTGATCCTCACCTATCCCTGTATGATCTTAGTAAGGAATAATCCATGGATGAGTTGCCAGATGGGAAGGGGGGGGCAGGACTGGGCCCTGGGGGTTGGCAGGAAGCATCCCCCCCCTCCAAGAAGAGTGAGGGCTGTGCATCAGCATGTTGATGGAGGAGGAGGAAGAGGACAAGGAATTGACTGCTGAGCTGGGCACCTCTGGGGCAGCTCCCGGGACGGGGGGTGATGGTGAGAATAAAGGTTGCTCACGGCTTTCTGAAAACTTCATCTGTCAGACCAGGCTGAAACACCCCCAGCACAGCTCTTGATTTGCCTCCTTTTGCTGCTTTCCAAGAGAAGAGTATTATTAGATAGCTCACTCTTGCTAAAATGCTCTGATAAGCATTTAACTTGTATATTCTTGCTTATTTCTCTTTTGTGTTCAGTACTGCAATAAGTGCCAGGCCACTGCTTTGATTATATTAAATTCTTGATTTAGCAAAACGAACTGTAGAAAAAATGGAATCATTCTATTTTAAGCAGATGTGTTTTAACTGTTAGAAAACGTATCCATTCCTAAAGCCTGATTTTACTTTAAGACTGTGCATCTTATTGATTTTGGTGTATAGCAACTACCTATATATTGAAACACAGAAAATAGTGTCCTGTGGATCTGTTACTGTGCTGAAACAAGATAAACAAAAAGGTTGTAAAGATGTGTGCTTTCTGTGGATAATTACCCTCCTTGGGATGCTTTCGTGCAGTATCAAAGATGAGAATTTGTGGCTTTGAAGGGGGGGAAGGACTGAGCCTTTATGCTGCAGAAATTCTCATTTGACTTCAGCCAGAAATACTTGGGGGCAAGTAACCTGGCCCTCATCTTCAAAGGTCTTCCCATAACAGCGATGATTCTTCCCGTAATGTTGACAGTCCATAATGCTGTGCAGAAGATGCAGTTGGCAGGAGAAGACGGTGTGGAGTATTTCTTAATGTGATTGGAGATGTAGGTGTGCACCGTTAATCCTTTTGCAGTTCTGTTCCAGTTGCGAGGAAGAGCTGCAGGCTTGGTGTTACTCCTGTACGCGTCAGCCTCTCCCATGCCTCGCCTTTGGCTGTGAGATAGACAAGAACTGGGGAATGAGGAGGTGATGATGGGACTTTGTAATTTAAATATCTACTTATGGAAAGTGATCTTTCAGAATTAATTGATTATTTTTTTTAAGGTGTTTTGAGTTTCTCTGTGATGCAGATGTGCTGCTTGTAGGGAGCAGTCCTGCTGGGATGATCCCCAACATGCAGCTGTACCCAGCAAACACCAATTGGGGTGGGAAAATTGTCTGTTTCTGAAAAGGAAGACTTAGACTTACTTAAGCCGTTAAGAAAAACTCTCACCTTCTGCCTGTGCTGCTGCTGGCGGCCTTTTTCATTGCAACCTCAATTATTTTTTTTTTTTAATTTTGGGGGGGAAATTATTTGCGTATTCAGCCTGCAAACTCCAGTTACAGCACTGATGGCGTGATTCTTCTGGTTTTCTGCTGGAGCCTGGGGATCATTCCTGAAGTTGAGGGCCAACTTGAAATTGAGGGCCATCAAAATAACTTCTGCTCTGTACGGTGTCTGCTCAGCATTGCTTGCTCCTGGTTCTAGTGGGAGGTGTCCCTGCCCGCTGCAGGGGGGGTGGAACTAGATGATCTTTAAGGTTCTATCCAACCTAAACAATTCTATGATTCAGTCAACAGTAAAGGATAGCAAAAATGTGGCCTTTGGTCTTCTGTTCAGAAACCTTGGGGGTGTTCAGTTTTGCTTTATTTTAGCTTTATTTTTTTCAAAAATTGGGAAGATTCACACCTGAGTGCTTTGCCTTGCTTTCTAACTTCCAATCTGTTTGGGCAGCTATTGGAGCTCCTTGCAAGACATAATTTTAAGCATTGCTACAAATTGTAGGGCATGCACTGACTGTCTTAGTTGATTGCAGTGCGTATGTATAGTAAGCCCATAAATCGTTGCCAGTGTTGTGATTACAAATCATTACAATAAGGCGAGATTATTCAGTTTGTCGCAAATCCTTCTGGACTACACAATTAGTTGTAACCACAAGTATAATCCTGTGAGATAAAGTCACTTCATTACACAATCTCCTTCTGGTTTACTGTTTGCTTTATTTTGATGCCAGATTGAATAACTGAATGTTCCTGTGTAGTTAACTTGAATGGCAGCATACCTGCTTTTTGTGTCGCTGCTAATTCTGGAGTTTATTTTACATCCTTAAAAATATGTATATTGATTAATATAATAGTTGGGCAAAGCCCGATGATTTCAGTTCTAGTGCTGGGAAAATCAACCTAAAAATGGTGAAGTTTTAGAAAAGAATTGCTAGTTAGCGATCACTGTATATGTCTTGTCAATGGGGCAGGTGACTGCGAGCAGGTTGGTGCCTCCCTGCAAAAGCAGTGGCTGCAGTTGCTCTGCTGCAGAATTACAGTGAGGCAGAGTACAGCTGCTGAACAGGAATGAAATTTAGTTGGAAACAGATTTCAGACCAAATCAAACTTTTTTGCACAGTTTCAGGTATTCATCTCCTTTCTTGTGTGGTACTTGGCTTTTCCTGAGATTGGATCTCACGATGCTTCTGGTGCAAAGGAAACCACAGTGGGCTAAGGACCAGCCTGTGCCTGTTGGCCAGAGCCCAATGACTCGGTGTGTCAGAGTAATTCTGATAAATACCCAGACTGAGATAATCAAAACCCATCAGGGTATTTGGTTGTTGTCCTACTTATTAATTTTAATGATAATTGAATGTCTGTGCCGATTACACAGGCTGCAAGCTCAGCTGCCCAAGCCCTGTATATTCAGTTTCAAAATGCTGCTTATTCAGTCTGGTACACTTAACTCAGAGGGGTGGTCTTGATGTGTACAGATAGACAGGAGCTACGGTGTCCTTTGGAGTCACAGTAACTAAGTCTGGCAGAGCCTGTTTCTCAGAGCTGTGTAAGTGTATTGAACTGGCAAATGTCTTTAGCCCCCAGGGGATTTGGTTATGATGCTGCCCGTATAATGTTTGTAAAAGGCTTTTGCTGTGAAGGTGTTGGACAGAAAGCAGAGAATCTTAGGCAGCCCTTGCTCGCTGTTTGCAAAGCTGTTTGTATGATGCCACTAGCCCAGGTAAACCTTTTGGGCTCCTCTCCTCCCTGCCCCTTTGAGCACAGCACTACTCCCGAGGTTTTCTCCTTGCTGGGTTAGCTCCTCCCGTGCCAAACTGGGTTGTTTTCCCCCAGCACTGCAGTTTGCAGAGGCTGACCTCACTGAAGCTGGATGTGCAAAAGTCCCTGTGCCTCTCTCCTTGTGTTGCAGAGGGTTTTTGGCAGAAGCCAGTGTCTGTGTTGAGCTTTTTTTGTATGAGAGTGGCTTTTCCCAGCTGAATTTTCTGGTGTGTCTATCCCTGCTGGAAGACCAAGTAGTGTCCCCATTGATCAAGGGTGAAACAAGCAACTGAGACCCAAAATAGGTCCTAGTGCCATAGGTGTCCTGTGTTTTCTTGAACTGGGCATGAGCCTAACCTAGCAGAGTCTTGATTGTTGCCTTTAAAAAACAGTTGCCTTCCTTTTTTCTAACCTTTGTTTTGTCTGTTCAAAAATAAAGCAAGAAAGAGAGAAAATAGAGTGAAAACAATTTTTTCACACACAGTGCTGTGACCAAAGCTATTACTTGGCAAATTTCTTGTCTTCTCTGGTCTGGGCAGTTTTAAATCTGAGAACTGAACTAGTTTTCTTCCATATTACAGTAAATATGTAAGTAATCAAAATGATATTAAGAAAGAAAGTTGGTCAACTCCCCGCTGTTCAAATATGTTAATTGCAAATAATTGACATTCTAGACATGCTGTTTCTTACTGAGTTATAGTCTCCTTGCTGGTGGAGTAAAACAATCAATTGAAAAAAAAGCACAATATTAATAGTATTTGCTAGTTCTCATTATTTAAAAATAAGAGCAGATTTGTGAATGTGTGAGCTGAAGGTAATGGTGGTGGAGCTTCATGGAATTTAAGGCCAGTGGGGCTGTTAACATTATATAGTTGAATCTCCTGTGGTATGTGAAGTATAGAAACTTGTTCATGGGTCCTTGCAGCAGGTATGTAATGTTGATTTGACCTACAGTGCATCTTCTGGAGAGGGATTTCTTCTTTTTAGTCTTCCTCTTATGGTAAGTCCATCATATCTCTTTGTAGCTTGTACCAACAGTAAACTGTCCTTGTTATAAGACAAACTTATCTTTCTAGCCTGAATTGGTCAAACTTCAGTTTTCAATCAATGGATCTTACTATGCCTCTTCTTGTTAACTTTACAGGTATGTACTAGTCATCTCTCTCCTCCACGTGCCCCATTTGAGGCAAATAAAGGCCACAAGCAAGTTAGCCACATCCCAGCCTTCTCTTCATTATTTTTTTTTTTAATTACAGATTTTTGTGCTATAAAGTGGGTTTTTGATCTCTCGAGTAGGTGTGGGCTCTTCTTTCTGGGATCTTTACAACTTGTCCTAGTTGAAGTGTTGCCATTTGAAATGAAAGTGGCTTTGTGGAAGTGGTTTTTGTGAAGGGTTGCATTATCTTTTTGTTTGCTCTGTGAGGCAAATGGATTACTAGGAGAAGAAAATCATCCGTTGTGATGGAAGCCAGGTAGAAGCAAAGGGGGAATCTTAGTGGCTGCTCAGCTGGATGCTGTGGCAGGGAGGAGTTGGGGTACAGTGCCAGATGTGTCTATGACCTGAAACCTTGTGCTAGAGCTATGCTGAAGCCTCTGCCATCAGTTGACCTGGGCACTTGGTTGTTTGGTAAGGGGAATCCATGGGAGATGGACATGCTACTCTACTACATGAGTGCATCATGTACATCGTTTCTGTTGGGAAGACAGGTTCCAGTTACAGGGGAAGATATAAACCATGCAGCTTTCTAAAGCCCGAGGAAAGGTAGGATTCAGTCCTCACTCAGCACCAGTTTTAGTGCCAGTCAAGGCTTCACACCTGCAAAGCACCTTAGCACTCTGCATCCCTGAGCAGAGGAGACTACACTGAAATCCCCTGGGTGCTTGGATGGCCTGTTTCTGACTGCTTCAGTCCACACAAATATGAAAACTCCCCATTTGTGTGTACGAGTGGTAGAGTTCTTTAGGGTTCTTCAGGTCTGGTCCTATGAGACTCGCATGCAAGGCTAGGGGAAGCTACGGAGATGCAACAACAGGTTTTTGTGTCCTTCCCCTAAATGGCTTATTCCTTTACTTAGCATGAAATTTCTTTCACTGCTTATTACTGTTTTAAGCTTTTTTGTGTACAATAATTTATGGATGAGAGCACACATTCTTAGAAAGCTTTAGGTATTAGGCACTATGGTGGCAACTTTTCAAAATCAGACTGCCATTTCTTCAGCTGTCTAACTTCCCGTGGGTATATGTTTTTGGTAAGAAGAATGATGTCAATTAACCATGTAACCTGTAGAAGTGCTGTTTCCTATGCTAATTAGTTCTTCCTCTGAGAATTGTACTTTTAATTTATATTTTAAAGTGCATTCATTCATCCTTTTCTTTTCAAACTTCAACACTTTGTGAAATATGCATCCAGTTTTACTGAAAGAGTCTGAAGCTGAAGAGACAAATATTGAGAGGGGATTTGATTTCATGGTTTAACTGCTAAATAATGATGAAACTGGGTTTGTAATTTCATGTTTGTGTGAAGTGGTCAGTCAGTCCATTTTGTGAAGTGAGTGTAAGGCCTAGAATAGGGATGGATAAATAATCATCTGTAGTTTCTGTGCTGAGTGGTACCTTTCCTCCTGGGGAATCCAGAAGGGTATTTAAAACTTCTTTTTACCAGGAATTCAGGCCACAGAGGAGGATTATCTTGCCTAGCTGTAAAATGCTGTTGCTGCAATTTCGCTGTGTTATGTCTGTAAGCTGCATGAAACTGAGTGAAGCTTGCATTCAGTGATGGCCTTGCTGTGAAAGTGTCTCTTCCATACGCAAGTCCAAGGGAGGTCCTTGCTTGTGGTATTCTGACTGGCCCTGCGCTGCTTTCCTAGCCATAGCATGTTGGTGTTCAGTGGGTTCTTTTGGGGGTGTCAGATGCTGGAAGAGAGCATGAAGTAGGAGGAGGTTGCAGGTGAGGCAAAATAGCTTATGAAGTATGGAACGTCTCCAGAAACATATATTTTCTGAGATAGATAGGATATAGGACATCCACCATAAAGTAATGAGCACATCCATGTTTCTTCAATTCCAGATTTAAAGAAGCATTGAGGTCCAGGCTGCATCTCTGTCTGACAGATTTACATCCTTGTAATTCTGGTGCCATATTTAAATAGTAACGTAAGCCTGAAGCGGTGGGAATTAAATCCCACAGAATAAAAAGTAACTAAGAGTTGCATTATGTTGTGGAATAAGTATAACAAGCATCCGCATGTATAATTTATTACCTATAGTGGGTAAGAACATAACAGTCATAATAAACTCATTCTGTTCATTCATTTTTAGATCTTAGCATACTGATTCAGATCTTAACTGAAAGTGAATATACAATCAATGCGAGGCTTTTTATGCTGGTTTAATAATGTAGGCCTGCCGAGGATCTTTAATTAAATAATTATTCTTTGTTCAGTCAGGATAGATTGCTTCACTATAGGGATTGCAGGCGAGAACATGCGAAATCTGCCCTGAACTGATCATGTTTTAGCTGCTTACTGCAAGCCTGTGTACGTGATAGTCTTTGTCAGGCAAAGCAGTGAGAGCAACCCAAAAAGCAGCAAAAAAAATGTAGTCAGATATTAAAAATGTAATGCCTAATTCTGAGGTGATCAAAGAAAAGCATGCTAAGACCCAATTTGGTGGGGCTATGAACAAAGTTACAGCTGTCTGACAAATGGGGAAAGTGGACTTTCTACAGGGTTCCACATCAACAGCTTGCTTTGGTTTTGGTGACAGTCGTAAGGTGCTAAGCATGTAGGGAATCAGAAAATCTGGGTTTCGGTTTTCTTACTGGTAACCTCATGTATTCAAGAGGTGGCAAATGGAGCTGTTAGGAGGAGGTGCACTAAATTGCATGGTGTACGTGCCTGCTGTGCACGCCCGTTCCCATAAGAGGGTCTGCACAGGCAGAGCAGCCTTCTCATTTCTTCTGTTTGCGTGTATTGGAAATGCAAAAAATGTGTTTGGCGTGGGGACTCCTGCTTGTAGCATCACACAAGGCTGACATCGGATGGCCCCTGCTGCCGCGGCATGTCATTAATGCAGCTCACGGTGGCTGGACTGAGAGGACTCCAGTGTTTATTAGAGGAATATAATCATTTAAGCCTGAATAAGCTTCAAAGCTCTAATGTGGCTGTTTGGCCAACAGAAATGAGATGTAAATTTGTGCTGAATAGCCACTGATTACAGAAAGATGATTAATGCAAGATTTAAAATTGATTTATGGGTGCAGTTGTCAAGACCTAAGTCATGAATGTAATATTATCTCTGAAAAGCTTTGGGTAGATTAGAGACCAGGGAGCAGGGACAAAATAATGCATTTGCTGGAGGGTCTGATATGGTGTATGGGCCATCTATAATCTACACAAATTTGGTACATGCCTGAGAGGTTAGGCTTTGCCAGCGCAGCACATGGATAATTGTATCGCTTTGCCTGAAATACTAGAAAATCAAGAAATTTAATCTGTTTTATTTTCATTAAAAGCACTTTTTGATCAAATATTGTTTCTCTTTTACTGGAAACTCTTAAGTTTCCTCACTTTTAGGAAATTATAGATAGTCAATGACAATGAGAAAGATTAAGGATTTAGTTTAGGTCTTGCAAATTTTTACTGCTGTGGACATTAAAAATAAGCCAAATGCTTTGTGTTATTCCAATTGCAGTACACAGTTGGAAGCCCCAAATAAATTTTGATTGACTTAAATATTAGGACAACATTAAATTAATAAGGAAAACTTCCTTTCTTGCTGCTTTTGAAAATTGTTCTGTGAACCTCTTGGTATCATCAGATGATGAGTAGCATGAACAGTATCCCAAAAGCTTTGAAAACCCAAGCATTTGGTTATAAACCTAAATTTTATGTCATACTGTGAGTCCTTCTGAAAATCTGGCTCTGCCAGTCTTCCAGTGTTAAAGCATGCGGTGTCAACACTTTGTTATGGCATTTGTTAAATTGTTCTGCAATAAGTGTTACATTAAGCAGTGAAAAATGATTTAATGGTACTGTGTTTCTTCATTGCCTCTTTCATGCTCATCTCTGTTGTCTTACCTTCAATTGCTGGACTGTGGTTTGGAATGGATGTTTTCATTCAGATGTACAGAGAATTTCAAAGCTTAAAAAAAAAAAAAAAGAACTAAAATGAGGGGGGAGGGGGGGCTTGCAAATAACACATTGCTTTGTTCTGGGAAAGGGTCAGAGCAGGCTCTGATTAGGCATGCTGGAGAGGGGTTGATGCTCCTTTTCATTTCAGTTGTGCTAACCTCCAGCTGGGTTCTCCTTCCATTTGGATTCTGGTCCTGACATCTTTCATTGATCATGCAAACGATCAAAGTCTGAGCAAAACTTGTGTCCCATTTTCATTTTTTTTCATTGCATCTTGGTGTGCAGCACTGAAAAGTCTAGGTGACTTTGTTCTGACATTTCTTCATTTTTCAACAGCTTGAATTGTGCAGGTCTCTGAACAGATATGATATTTCATCATAAGCATGTACTGCAAATAATATTAAAGGTTTTAATTGCTCTTCTGTCTTACAGGCTTGCTTGGGTGGGACTTGGTTTAGCAAATTAATGCTTGTATTTCGAGATCCTGTTTCAGCTTTACAGAAATCTGCATTGTTTCTCATCAGTAGTGCAGAGTAATCCAGGACTTGTCAAAACTTTTGCATTATATGACACCAAGGGAGTTTTACTGAGAAGCCTCCTGCACAGCCAGCTGCAGAAATAGAAGACATGGCTGCAAACTTGATGTATATATTGTAAATATAAATGAATATTGAAAAATTGTTCAAGTAGCAAATTTAAATGTTTAAACAATAGGAGCTGATGATTATGAAGTTCTGCATGTAACTTTGACTTCTGATGTCTTCACGTTCTTGAGAGGAGCAGTCATGTTTAGTCTCAGTATCAGCATGAGTCTTTCCTATTCGGTGTTTTCCCTCAGCTCTGAGCAGTGTGACTGTGTGAGAACCTTACTTGGAATTACTCAGTGGAGGAGGATGATTTCTAGCAGTCCTGTTTGCACACAGGACTTTGAAAGCTTGATCCAGAATTAAAAAGATCCAAAACACTGTAAGATACAGAAGTATCCACCCAGATGCTTAAGTTCTTACTTCTAAAAATTCAGTATTTTTTAAAGCTGATTGCTGCTGATGAGTTGTTCTGAGTATTGGAGTGTACAATTGGCAGCAATGGAGTTGGGATGGAGCATGATGGTGCTGTGAGCGTTCACCCAACTCATATCCAGTGTAGTTCTGTTTTATAGTGGAGATGAAACATTAATCATTCCCTCATTTTCCCTAATCCCTCTCATGCTCTCTGTCACAGTGCAAAGCAGTACATAAAACCTTGGCATCGAGTGAAATTGAGCATTGTTAAATCTTGATGCAGTGGTGAGTAGTCTTTAACATGGAGTAAGGCCCTTTTTCTTAACACCTTTGCTGCCCACATGTTGAAAGAGGTAGTTCAGAAGCACGTGTCTGGCTGTTCCTTTAATGTCGCTGCAGTGGGAATCTGCTGTTTAAGTTGGGGTTTGGCGGNATCACATGTGGGATAGCAGGGAATATGTGAGTGGTTAATATAGAGATGGAGAAAAAAAGTTTGCTATTCAGATGTGGCATGTCTCAAAAACATGCTTTAAACTTCCAGTTCATACCTCTTTGCAGTTTACTTGCCCCACTTATGCTTTAGTTTATGAAAAATGATCCTTAGCTTCTGGCTGGGAAGTCTCCTGTAATGAGTGAGGAAACTCACATTTATTTCAGGTAATTAACTTCAGGATATTCTGAGGCTATGTGTTAACTAGACTGTGCAGCTTGGTGGCCAGCATACACCGGCATTGTAAGAAACAGCAGAAAATTGCAATCCAGTAGTAAAATGAGAAGTGTAGCCCAAAAGTTGTTGTATTCTTATTTGTTATTATTTTTTATTTTCCTAGTTGGACAAATTAAGGGGAATGTGCCAAACCACCAGAAAATGTTAAGTTCCTTTTTTGGAAACTCAGCTTTTTTAAATTAATTTCATTAGACCAGATTTCTGCCTGAGTAGGGAGATTAATCAGATCCTCTCTATCCTCTGTGTCTGTTATCCATTATGTTTTTTTGCTTGACTAGTAACTGCTGTCAGTAGGAATAGATGTCTGTATGTATAAATGTCTCAATTGTAAAATTGCCATCCAAATGAGGCTTGAGCCTTGGGTGGGGGGAGTATCAGATGTGTGGAAATGGTAAGATCCCGGGTGGTTGCAACTGCTTCTGGTATTTAAAGATTTCAATAAACACTGGGCCAAATATTGTTTGTATTGAACTCGCTGCAGTTTCCTTTCGACACTGGCTTCCGCCCTTAAAATAAGCTCCAATGGCCGTCCCCCCCCCAGGCAAACAGGCTGAAGCTGTGTAGTAATCTCTTCACCTTTTGCATTATAAAAATAGATGTTGGTATTGGAAAAGTTTTCCTGTACTTCTGTAAGGTGGTTTGGGTTTTTTTTTATTTGTAAAAAGTAAGTACTACCGTAAGTAGTATGGGGTTTTCTTGTTTGTTTTGGTAGCTGAAATTTAAAAATAAAGTGTGCTTGAGGTTGAAAGAAATAGTTTGGGTTACTCTAGAACAGTTTTCATATATTTTTTTTTTTTCCTGCTCTCTATTTTGCTTAAATTCAGGAAGAGAAGATGGTAAACACATGGTTTGGGAGGCTGTCAATATCACTATTTTCCCTTTTACTGATTTTTTTTTTTGTCTCCTCCCCTCCTTTCGTAATGTGATCCAAGTGCATGAATTGCTTTGGTTTCCTGATTATTTTTATTTCAAATTTGTGATTTACTGGAATGAGTCATGTGGCTGTGGTTGGTGTCCTTCCACTGCCTGGTTGGTGCAGGGCAGAGTGGGGGATGCCGTGGGGCTGTCCCAGTGAGCAAGCATCCTGCCCCAAAGCACAATTTGAACTTTAAGCCTGAGTTGTCACTCTGGCACAAATGCTAAAAAACCCTGTTGCCTAAAAGCTCTGTTTAAAACAGGATTCGACCTGGCAGTGGTGGAAGAGAGGTGTGTAAAGTCATTTTGCCTCCTATTCTGTCTGGAGGTGGCAGGTAGCAGGCACCATTTATGCTGTAGATCTTCAGCTGCTTGCCATGCTTCTGCTCTGCTCCTGGCACTGCTCTTGCATCAGGAAGAGCAGACTTGCAAACTTGCAGCGTTGTGTCAGGTTACTGCATTTTTTTCTTCTGCTTGAGGGTGGTTTGGAGCATTGTCCCTCCTGGTGAGAGGGTACCAGGCTTCCCAAGTGCTCCATGCTGGTGGACTCTGCCATGATTGGTAGGTCATATAGGTTATATATAGAATCATAAAGTTGTCTAGGTTGGAAGGGATCTTTAAGATCATTCAAGTCTAACCATCAACTTAACACTGCTAACACTGCTACTAAACCATGTCCCTAAGCACCACATCTACCTGTCTTTTAAATACCTCCAGGATGGTGATTCCACCACTTCCCTGGGCGGCCCGTTCTAATTCTTGACACCCTTTTCGGTGAAGAAATTTTTCCTAATATCCAATCTAAACCTCCCCTGGTGTAACTTGAGGTCATTTCCTCTTGTACTATCACTTGTTACTTGGGAGAAGAGACCGACCACCACCTTCCTTTCAGGTAGTTGTAGAGAGAGTGATAAGGTCTCCCCTCAGCCTCCTTTTCTCCAGACTAAATGATCCCAGTTCCCTCAGTCAGCTGCTCCTCATAAGACTTTTTCTCTCCCCCCTTCACCAGTTTCGTTGCCCTCCTCTGAACATGCTCCAGCACCTCTATGTCTTTCTCGTAGTGAGGGGCCCAAAACTGAATGCAGTACTCAAGGTGGGGCCTCACCAGTGCTGAGCACAGGGGGACAATCACTTCCCTAGTCCTGCTGGCCACACTATTCCTGATACAGGCCACGATGCTGGCTCGTATTTAGGTGGCTGTTGACCAACACCCCCAGGTCCTTTTCCGCCGGGCAGCTTTCCAGCCACTCTGCCCCAAGCCTATGGCACTGCATGGGGTTGTTGTGACCCAAGTGCAGGACCTGCCACTTGACCTTGTTGAACCTCATGCCATTGGCCTTGGCCCATTGGTCCAACCTTTCCAGATCTTTCTGTACAGCCATATATACCTCTTGCCAATGCCAGCATTCAAAACAGGACTGCTGGTCCTGAGGTCAGCATCACTTTAGAAGGGGCTATGAATAAGGTGACTTTCTATTTTTGTGTTCTTGTTCTTTGAGCAAACCCTTTTTTCTTTTTAATGAAGGCTGAAACACCCGCAGCAAAAGCAAAGACTCTCCTTTAATCATACAGCTCCAGAGCTGAAAAGCTGAGCAATGTTGTGCATTGCAGGGTGTGTTGATAAAGCTGGCGATATTGGTGGCAGGCTTTGAAGTAACTGAATTTTGGGACTGGCGTGTCCGTAAGTGGTGTTTTGCAACAGGCAAGATGGTGACACAGTCAGCCTTATTTTACAGCTCGCACAGCCCTGCAAAACCTTCTGCAGTGCAGAGAAAGCAGATGTGTAAGTGCTCTGCCTGGCTTTCGCTAGAGATTTAGCCTTACATGACCTCACTGAAGTCATTGAAACTACACAGAGGAGAGCCTGCTTTTTACTTACTTTAACTTTGTAATATGATAGCAGGTGGAAAGCTGGCAGGCAGCTGAAAAAAAAAAAATCAAACCCAAACCAAACCCCAAGTTTTGGGGTTTTGTGATGAGAGGAGAGCAGCAAAAGGAGGGAAGGAGCAGGTTGCAAGATAAAGTTGAGTAGCGGGAGGCAATGCATGTGTGGGAGCTGAGCTGGAGGCTATTGATTGGCAGCCAGGTCTTAACATCAGCTGCATAAAAGGAAATCGAAGAGACTGCACAAATATTACCAGGATGAAAGGCAGGATAAGTAGCACGGAGCTGAACGCCGGGCTGGTCTGTCCTTCTGGAAGGGCGGCAGGTCTCCCCTTTTAACTTGGCATAGGGATTGCATAGCCCCACGCCGCGCTCTCCTCTCCACCAGTGCGTGCTCATGCTGGGTTTGCCATCAGGATCTGGGAGTAAAATTACCACCTTCTCTCTGTGGGCAAAGCCTGTGAAGTATCACAGATCTTCCACACATTCAAAGCCTGGGATCTGAGAGCTGTGCCAGGCTTGCCTTTCTCCAAAAGAAAAAAAAGATGTGAAAATTCATAAATCCTTTTCCAATTTTACATCTTTGTGCCAGCAGATACCTGAATTAACATGCATATGTTGCAGAGCTCCACGTGGTGGGGTGGAAAATGAAATGGGAGAGGATGAGGCTTCTTGTACCAGAGAGCCTGTGAAATAGGCAGTGGGATTAGAGGCAGGTTGCGCAGTCTTTGGAGGGAGGAGTCCTGCTGGGGAGGTTCCAGGTAAGTCTAGGAACCCCTTTGCTTAATGCTCTTAAGCTCCCTTCCCCTCTTAAAACAAGTAGGATTTTGCTAAATGCCTAATTTCTCTTTCAGCAGTGCTGGGAACGAGGCTTGAAATTTCCACACCAACTGTAGTGGCTGCTAAAGAGAGTGAATGAGTTATTGAAGACCAGGAACAAAACTCCTTGCAAAATGACCAAAGAACAAAAAACAAACCCAAAACAAATAAACAAAAGCTCTGAAATTTTCATCTCAGCTGTCAGTATTTGTTTTGGGGGCAGCAGCCTTTTGCTGTGCTGTGGTAGCAAATTGCAATCCTAGAATCCTGGAGATTAGAAACAAGCCTGAGTAGCAGACAGCTGGTGAATATGTTTTAAAATTGTCCGTTTAACCCAAGACCGTGCCACTGAATGCTTTTTTAGCTCTTATATTTTTAGTTAGATGTGTGATACCTTTGGCCTTTGTATAGGCAGACAGCCTGCATGAATTGCATGCTTCCTATTGATGGAGCTGAGTGCAGTCTTGAGCTTCTGTTAGCTTGCCAGCAGTACTGCACTGGAAATTTCTGATTCGGAAATAGGTCTTCTATAAATGATTTAACATCAGGCCATTGAAATGCATTTGTGTTTTCCTTCTTAGGGCTATTAAAGATGTAGAGAAAACATTTAGCACCAAATTAATGGTTGCATTTTTGTTTTAATCCTGCAGATGGGGTTGATTTATATCTCAAAAATATGTGCTGCAGAGAGGAATTATAATATTACACAATTTCAGTTGTACTTAATTTGTTTTCATGCCAATATTTTCAGCTAGATGCTGTCTCTTTAATGTAGTGAGTCTTCTTTTTCATTGACTGTAAGGCGCTGCATTTCATCCTCTAGTTTGTATTCCTGTGTCGGTTGAAATACTTGTCTTGAGATCTATAGTGACTGGGAGGCTGGGACCAGGCAGAAGGTGCAGGGGCTGTCGCCCCCATCCCCTTCTCGTGGAGGGATGGCAAAGCAGAAGGGCGGCAGGCTGCGGTCTCTGGGGAGAGGCAGACCCGGCTGAAGAGAAAGAAATGGTGCACTCCTACATGCAGATAGGAGAGAAGAAGATGGGATTAAACAACAGCAGAGATTTTGCACAATAGTGGCTGCTCTGATAAAATCTGGTTGGCTTTCCCTTGAGGATTATACAGAGATAAGCAGCCTTAGCTCATTAGCACCTCCCTTTCCTCTTGCTCTTTGATGATTGCTTTGGGTTTGATGGCAAGTGGTGATGGCAGGACTTGCTCTGATCTGGGGTGCTGTGCTGGAAAGGCAGCACATCCTGAAGCCTGAGATGTTAAGTGATATGCCATTTCTTGCAGCTGATGTATTTATGCTTGGACGTTCCTCCTCATGGTGTTTAGTCCCCTCAGTGCAGGAAAGCAACCATTAGAATCACTGGATTTAGTTTTTGAACGAACAAGCTTTCTTATACTCACTCCCACTAATACAACTCCTGGAGCAGCAATGGAAATGAGCTTAATTTTGTAACTCTGGAGAGCATGATGGTTGGGTCTTTGAAAATTGGCAAATATTAAAAAATAGAAGTGATGTTTTTCAATATGTCTTCAAGTTAGGTCACTAATGATATTACTGCAACATCACAGTCACTGCAAACATCAGTTTTCTGAAAGATATACACAGTAGATGCTCCCTAAATGTTTTACGGAGTTACACTGTGTACCTTGTGGCCATCCATACACCTCCTCGCTTGCTAAAACTGGTCTGAGCAATTTCCAGCCCTCAAATGCTTTTCACCACCTCCTGCTGGAGGTTAACACTTCAAACAGCAGATACGGAGATGGCGTGTGGTTGTCAGAGTGATCCTCTGACCTTCAGGCAGAAAAAGCAAAAGTTTTAAAGTCATTAAGGTCTTTCCTGGGCTATATTGGGATGTGCTCACCTGTCCCCTGGATTGATTCGGCAGGGACCTCTGCCTGGGTCAGCGGGAGTGGAGGGATGCCCTCCCTTTTCATCAAATGGAAAATTGCCACTGTGGTAAAAATAAGACTTTGCATTTATGTAATGTCATGTTAAATGAGTCTACTTGGAAGCATATACGTACAGCATATTTAGCACTTAACCACACTAGTTGAAGAATGATGCTTTTCTGTTTTTTAATTTCATGTATCTAAACCCATCCTATTTACTGGAACATGGAGAAGCTAGCTGCAGATTTGTGCTATCTTGCATGCTTTTCCTGTGTGTTTTCTCAGTGGTTCTACTCTTCTTGATTGCCTGTCCTCAGTTAGGCATGAATCCTGTACAGATCTGCCTAGCTTTCACAGCAGGTATATCTCCAGCTATCTCTGTGGCACTACCAGGAAAGACGAAGTGACAAGTACATGTTAATCGTGGTGGGATCATGGCCTGTTTAAGTCTAGGGACATAAAAAGAGTTTAGAAATGAAAATACTGCTTAGCATGACAAAAAGGTCCTCAGGTTAGGTTCCTCGCTCGGAAGACTGGTGGTACATGTGAATTCTGCGCATCGCAGTGGGCATGTCTTGCTGAAATTGCAGAAGTCCCCACTTTCACATCCCAGGTCAGAGAGCAGAGGGAATGCTTTTATGGTGGTGGTAGTTACAACTCATTTTGGACTGTAGCATCAGGGGATGTTTTCATGCTGCTTGATGCTGCTGTTTTAATTTAAAATCTAAGAACAGCATTTCCCTTTAAAAAACTACATCGTTACGTTGGCTCTGAAGGTGTTCCGTGTCAGCTCTGCAGCAATGGCATCTGGGTTGAGAAAGCTCTTGACTTCATCTCAGGCTGTATTTTCAACGGAAAAAAAAAATAGGCCTTTGGCCTTAGAAGGTATGCAGCTTGGAACATAGCTATTATGTTGTAGTGGAGCACCTTTAAATTTATGCTGCATCCACAGCTGTGACTAGATGTGGGCTGCAATGCTGAGCAGAGGATGGAAGAGGCTTTGGGAGTTAAGCCCTTTCAGATGAGCAAGTCAAAAGTAGAAGGGAACAAAACTGAAACCATCGCTGGCTGTCCCGAGTTCTTTGCTGTACTTAGGTGGGTTAATCTAGTCTCTTAATGTGACACTACAGTTCTCAAAAGCAGAGAGGAAACATTAATGTTGTGTCTCTATTGTAGGCATTAATGCAGTGCTACTGACTGTGGTGTGCTGGATCAGGAAAAAGCATTTCTTCCAAGTGATGCACTTCAAAGCGTGGCCAAAATAAAATGAAAAAGCAGTTGCTACAATTCTGAAAAACACCTGCAAGAAGTTATCTGGAGCTTAAAAACCTGTGTAGCACATAAACAGCTCAAGATTTGCAGATCCCTGTAACCTTTATTGGAAGTATCTTCTCCTTGCATGAGCAGGCACTCATCAGATTAGCACACTTTGGGAGAGCAAAGGCTCATTTATTTGGTATATCATCCTGCTGATTTTCTGGCAGGCTGTTTGGTGGGGGGGAATAGCTTGGAGAAATGTGGTCGTCCTCGTTGCATTCGGCAGAGATTTGAGGATGTGGCAGAGGAGCCTGAGGGAGCAGGGACAGACAGACTGTAAATAGCTTTTTTTTTTTTTTCTCTTATGTGGATGCATTGCAAAAGGCCAACTCATGGCCCCATCTCCTTTTGTTTTGTTCCCTGACAAAGTACTAGTGGACATACCCAGCAGTATGTTTTCCCACTTCTGAAATGTCTTAAACAAAAGGTTTCAACTAGCGTCCTTTTATATTTCTAAAGGGTCTTTTATCTGACTTTTCAGAAATGCATCAAGCCTCCAGTATGGAAAACTTTGCAATTTAAAACCTTTTTTCCCCCCTAAAAGTCCTCCTGAACCTCTGAAGCCCAAGTTGCTCTTAGATAGGAAAGCTACAATTTTGCAGGAGCTGTAACTCTTTAAAAAAAGTAATACTTTTCCTTTTTATGCAGTGGGAAGAAATTGGTGAGGTGGATGAAAACTACGCTCCAATACACACATACCAAGTATGCAAGGTAATGGAACAGAATCAGAACAACTGGCTTCTGACCAGCTGGATCTCTAATGAAGGGGCATCCCGCATCTTCATTGAGCTCAAATTCACCCTGAGGGACTGTAACAGCCTTCCAGGAGGACTTGGGACTTGCAAAGAGACTTTTAACATGTATTACTTTGAATCGGATGATGAAGATGGGAGGAACATCAAAGAAAATCAGTACATCAAGATTGATACCATTGCTGCTGATGAGAGCTTCACAGAGTTAGACCTCGGTGACAGAGTTATGAAGCTAAACACAGAGGTGAGAGATGTTGGACCCCTGACGAAAAAGGGATTTTACCTCGCTTTCCAGGACGTGGGTGCCTGCATCGCCCTGGTTTCTGTGCGCGTGTACTACAAGAAGTGCCCATCGGTGATCCGCAACCTGGCCCGCTTTCCTGACACCATCACAGGAGCGGACTCCTCGCAGCTGCTAGAGGTGTCGGGCATCTGTGTCAACCACTCAGTGACTGATGAGGCACCAAAGATGCACTGCAGCGCTGAGGGGGAATGGCTGGTGCCCATCGGGAAGTGCTTGTGCAAGGCAGGGTACGAGGAGAAGAACAATACCTGCCAAGGTAAGGGTCTGTGCTGAGGCTGCAGAGGTGATGTGCGGTCTTGGCTTTCTTCTCTTGAAGTTGACAATGGTGGGTTGGGTTGTCACTTCCACTGAGATCCTTTGAATGGCCGCGACAGCACGAAGAGATAGGCCTTGGCTGGGTGTAGTGGGACTTGACACCTACGTATGGGTACTTACAGGGCTGTGGACAAGGAGAATCTGGCATGCCACTATTACCTTTGGAGCACTGTACTGTAGGGCCCATGAGGCGATTGCAATCTTATCTGTTATTTAAAGCTTTATGCTATTTTTCCTCAATATAGGGGTTTCCTTATGAATTTTAGAAGGTTGCTTTCTTTTTTCTGGACTGTACTAGGGAATGTTTGAAGTCAATCTCCCTATGCAAGATACATTTTGTTTTTGTGTTTAAAAGACTTATGTTTTTCTCTTTTTATTACTCTAACCAAGAGGGGTGGAATTTGATGTGGTCTGAGCTGATTGATTTTCCTCACTGGTAAATAGTTTAATAGAAAGCTGCTCAGCTGTTCAGAGTTAAACCTAAAGCCCCACTGATAAAAATTCTTCCACATGTGCTGAAGTTTTCACATGGGTAGCTGGCTAAGGTTCCTGAGTTGCTGGTCAGCACAGGTCTCCTGAATCATCAGGTCCTTGTGCAAGAGATCTAGGGTATCTGAAGCTCAAGACATAAAAAAGAATACTTTTAAAGAAGTGCAACATACTCCAAGAGTGTATAATCTCATTTTATGATTTGCTGTATTACGTACTTGTTCATAAAATTGCCCTTCCATTGTAAATGTGTAACAGGTTGCTTAAAACCTATTTGCACGTAAAAGAGATGGGGAAAGAAAAAAAGATTTTAATGCAGTTTGCTTTTTGCAAAATTATTATGTTAGTCATCAGTCCTGTCTTAATTGCCTTGTACTTGCAGCCACTTAGTAATAGATAACCTGTGGGGAAGGCAAAGGAATTCCATTCCAGCTGAAGTCAGTGTTGCATTTTCTCTTCACCTCATTCCAGACACTTGTTATTGTTTGTAGCAAAGAATTGTTGGTGCAAAGAATAGATCAGTGCATATCCAAAGCACACTGTGGCCTTGATCCTTTAGTCCTTGATCACACACTGTGCCCCTGAAGATTACATAGTTCAAGTCTCTTCAAGGGTTGACTGGGAGAGAAAATGTAAGTATGTTTGGTTTTGGAGAAACCTCTAGTAAACAGCATGTGGAGTGTGCTTTTTGACCAGGATAGTCTGTTTATTTATATATTTATTTATTTTTGCAGCTGTAGTCAATACAGCAAAATCTGTCTTGGTTTTGCTTTTCCCATGCCAATAAAGATACTTCTGTTTAGGGGGGGAAGAGAGTCAGACTTGATGTTTGATACCGCACAAAGCGAGCTAAGATCAGCATTAGCCCAAGCTGAGGAAATCTAGACTGTCGCAGATGAGAGATGTAGGTCATATAGATCAGCAAGGATCTGCTTCATTATGGCTAAAAATACCATGTCCCAAAACAGCATGCATTGATTGGGTGCTATGTCTAGACACTGACTTCAGTAACCTGTAAGAACTTTGGGAGGAAAGGAGTGCATCCGTTAGTCACCTTTCAAATCCTGCCCTCCCATGCTGCACGAGCAGCATGGGATATCTCTAAGCACTCTTGAAGATCTCAAAAATCCAAAAAACACCAAACCAAAAAACTGGACTGGTTTAAACTAGAAACGTGAGACTATCTTTAAAGAGCCTAATGTGCCTGTTAGAACGATTGGATCTCTGGTAGTTCTGAGATAGTAATATGGGTTGTGCTTTCAGAAGACCATAGTGATTTGAGGTTCTGCTTTCCACTTTGGGGTTGTTTTTTTCTGAAGTTTATTTTTCTTACTCAATTGAGAGGACAGTGTCTGGCCCTGCAACTTATGACTATGTCGGGTCAGACTGTGATCATAGTTTGGAAGTGTAAAGATGCTTTGTGGCAATGTACCCTTACCATTCTGTCATAAGGTTAGACTTCACCTGCATCTGCACCCTCGGCAGGAGTTTATCACTTTAACTGCTCTAGAGCTGTTAAAGCCCATAATTCTCATTGGTAGGGAAGCCCCAAATTCTATCACCAAATCAATGGGATGCTGGGATACGAGTGCCTATGGCACAGTCTGTTGGAGGGCCCCATTTGGATGTCCCGTGTTTAACCTGGGTCATCGTGCCAAGTGTTTCCTGCTGGTTGGCTCCGAGATGCTCAGTTGATAGGAGACATTCAGCCTTAGGCCATTCAAGAGGTCTGCATTCAGCATGTATGGAGTTCATGCTGATATCCTGTGTGAGTAAAATGCTTTCTGGTTTGGATATTGTTATATTCACAAGGATGAGATCTGTTCTAGGACAGTAACATTAAACTTTGCAGCCCATAAGCAAAATAATTAACACCAAGAAAGGTCCTGTGTGCTTGTAGATGTTTCCCCCCCCCAGGTCTGCCTGGTATTTAGGAAATGCACTCCATGCTCCTGGCTGATGTAATGATGGTCTTGGCACTCTGTGGTGTAGCTTTGACAAACACCTAAATAACTTCTGCCCTCTGGTTTGTAAATCACTTGGGCGCATCTTGCAAGTGGTCTCCCTGCTTGCTTTCACTTAGGCATAAGCAGGTTATTAGTGACTGCACTTTGGGAAACATTTTCAGCCCAGAAGAGCTGGGCTTTGTCTGTTAAAATTTCTCTGGCAAAGATGACATTTTCTAAGCTCTCATGTCACGTCTGGACAGAGCAGACTATACTCTCTTATTAGAAGTGATGTAAATCCCAGTCAGCCTCACAAACATATGGGAACTATTGAAATCCCTTCTGCCTACAAATCATTAATTGGCAACGATGTTCTGAATTCATCATCTTGTCAGCAGGGTTCCTGTTTGAAGAAGGCACTGACAGTAACAGCTGAGCAATTTCTCTCACTGGGGACACTGAGGTTGTAAATATGACATGGTCTAATCTTCTTATATAATGTGCTCGCTCTCTCAATTAATATAGGCAGCTAGGTAATAGTTACTGTAAAGAACTCAAACTACTTGGATTTTTACACCTCCTTTGGCAGCACGGCCCATTTATCAGCAAGTGCTATAGGACAGCTAGAGGTAAATTGTGACTATTTTGGGACATGTTTATAGAGGACCAGTGTTCGGGTTCATTATTTAGCAGAATAAATTGCTGTACTGGTTAATAAGAGAAATGAAAGCAGTTACTCTGCGAATTTCTGCGCTGGTTTCCGGAGCGGTGAATTGGTGCCACTAAAGGAGAGATGGTTATTGGTTTGCCTCGGTTCAGCCGGTGCTGTCTGAATGGGTCCTTGAGGAAATGTTGCTGAGCATTTTCACTAGCTGGAAAATGTCCAGTTTCAAGTCTGGCCAATTTCAAGTCTCCTAATGGTGGTCTCTGCCTTAGCAGGCCATGCTCAACCAAGGTTGAGGGCCAGATCCTAAAACGCTGTAAAACTTGAGGGAGCACCACTGAAGACTCTCTGTCTTGGGGTTTGGCCAATTTTTTATCTGCCTCAGTCTATGCTTTCCTTCTTCCTGCGCTGACAGAGGTGAGTTTTATTGTAACTTCAATTTTAGTTGCTTACTGTATATAGCAGGGCTCACCATTGGGGTTTGTGTAGGAAATCAATAAAGTCACTCTGAAAAGGGCACCTTCTGGCACTTCTCTTCGTATTCATCCTCACCTTCAGCCCAATATGTTCTTGATGAGAAGCAAAAAGTGCTTATTTTTATGCCTTTAAAGGTGTTGGAGCCCATGCTACTGGAAGAGGTGGGGGGGATGTTGATGTGTTAAGCTAATGAGACTCAAATACACTTGGAGTGGTGAGGTCCTGCTAATGACCGGGGGGCTGCAGAGTGGTAACTGCGGAAGTAATTGATTTGCAGAGCCTGATATTTTTTCAGCTGCTTTTAGAGCTGAATCACAAATTAATGAAATATTTGAGTTAAAAAAAAAAAAAAGAAAAAAAAAAACCTGCAGTGAATGAGAGCCAAGCTGAAAAGGCTTGAGTTCAGGAGGTTGTGGGGGTCTCCTTTCCAAGAATCGGTGCATGCGGCTACTTGAAGAGACATCAAAAGGAGTACAGCTGGTTTTAGCCAGCTACAAGGTATGGACAAGATTACAGATGTTAGAGGTGGACAAAATAATGGAGGAAAACTCAGTGAAATCTTTCTTCACCATTGCTGCCTTCTGAGGAAGAACTTTGAAACTGAGGGCTAGAGGGAGGATAGGTTGGGATATGGTTTTCTGGTTTTAGAAAGGAATTGCTGCCAGAGGAAATACTTGGATGTTTTTTTTTTGTAAAGCAGCTCTAGAATGTTCAAGTCCCGCTGCTGTCTTTAAATATTGATGTTTATTTGATTATTCTTAATCAACTTTGCTGAACATACCTCAATGCATTTACAAAACAGTATTTCTTTTTGCTGATTGTTCATTACTTGCGTTGCGATTCAGCTGAGCTCTTGCTCAGCCAAGAGAAATGAGAATTTCTTACAGAAATCAAAGGCTGCAGAAAAAACTCATGTTCTCAGGTCTCACGTTCTGGATATAATTACAACTAATTGACATAGATAGCTAGCTTATGTAGATCAGAAGTTTACCTGCCGAATCAGTTCTCAGGTGATTTTGTTGCTGGCTGATTGGGGGTGAAGCGGAGTTACTCATCTTCCTCCCAGAGTGGTGCAATCAGCACAGATGTTTGAAGGCACTTTCCCAGAGCGGTGATTGCCCCCCTGTTGATCAGCTACTGGAAGGATATTTGGAGGCAATTGGGTTTTTGCAGCTGTGCAGGGGCAGGCAGGCACCGGTAATGATCCCTGGGCTGGTGGGTAGCAGAAGGCACCAACTGTGGAGGGTTGGGAGGTGACAGGGCTCGCAGAGGCAGTGATGGCAGAGCCATGCTTGATGACTGTCGTGTTTCTACGTCTGCACAGCAGCTATCCCAGAGGCCTAACTCGTGAATGAAACACATAGCTGATATGACAATAAAAAACCCCAAACTGTATTTTTAACGAAATCACTGTGTGTGGTTTCCTCAGGTGATGCAGTGCTGCAGCTCAGCTGTTGCCTTCCCTGTCCCCTTACTTGCAGGAAATGAGAACATGCTGCTGCACAGGTAACCTTATTTTGGAGCTTGGGCTTTTGCTCCGAAGTGGCTAGTGTTTCTGTTTTTGCTTTTGATGAAGGTGCAGGAGGGGGGCCAACTTTTTTTTCAACCCCCTCCATAACTTGCGTGTCTCTCCACCTCATGCTGGCTGAATTCTCACTCTAAACTCCTTGTTATGGATGCTAGAAAGGCAGTGTACTGCTAAATACTGCTTGTGTTGTGGGAGACTTCCCAGCTGGCACTCAGGTGAATAAGGCAAGCATGCTTTTTACCCTTGCAGTAGAGTGGAAGGCAAGCAAAGTCCAGGGATAAAAAAAAAAAAAAAAAATAAAAATCTGTTTAATTGTTCTACTGGGAGGTGATTACATGGCACGAAAAACATTGATGGAGATGTTCAGTGTATAGAGAGGACTGAATTTGGAAATACAGTTGGCCCTCCAGGGAGTTCTTTGCCCATCATTCATACTTCTCATGCATTTTTCTGATTAAAACCAAATTGGCTGGGAGTATAGCATGGTAGGTGTTTATATAATTATGAGCTGAAGTGCCTAGTTAATTTTAATTAGGCACAAAACCAACCAGTGTCAGAATAGCTGAATTTTTGGCCACACAGTGTGTATTATCTTTTCAAATGTAAAGAAAATCACTTGAATGCTACATTTCAGCAAAAGGTAGTTGTCACTGGAGGGGGAATGGGTTTTATTCTGTAGAGAGGTGTGTGCATGTATATATTTAGGTGTTTTGTTCTGCAGCTGAAATAATTAACGAGAGCAGGGAAATGTTTTCCATGGAGCAAAACTGTGTTGCAACAGGATTGATTAAATATTACTCTCTTCTTTGTTTTATTTTGCATGTGTATTTGCCTTCATTATAGGAGGCATGGTACCAGTGCATGCACAATATATCCTGCTTTTCTAATGAGTTGTAACCTTCTGCGCTACCTTGTATGCTCATAACCCCAATGAGTCTGAAGATCTTTTCTCATTCTGCAGCGGTGCTTTTAGGCCATTACTTTGACCAACTTAACCTTACTGATCCTTGCAGTGTGGCTGCTGTGCAGTCACCTTCCAGAAGGACAGTTAAGGAGCATGTTATCTCCCCCTCCCGCCCCCCCCCAAGTTTAGATTGAGCAGTTCAAATAAAATAAAGTTTGGAAATGGCTCCAAAAGTGTAAACTGTGAAGATTACATTTGCTTCTTAGCCGTAAGATACTTTGGGGCAGATCTCAGGGTATGCTTTTTAGTCTGATCGTAGATAACTACCTGATATTTACTTGAATACTGACTTTGTTTGGTTTTAGCATTCTTGAAAATAGGGTATCCATTAGTAGCTTAGGGAATTTGTTAAATTATGGGATGGGAGAGGTGTTGCAGGAGAAAAGGAGTGTTAGTCATGGTGCTGTTAGGTTCCTTTGTTTGCCACCTTTGACTTTAAATTGCTTGGAAACAGCTTGCTTATTAATTGGGTTTTTTAGAAACAATTAAGAACTCTGGAGAGATACTAAGGATAAAGTACATGCATGCTGGTTGGCAATGCAGTGAATTTAATTGCCTTAATTTAAGATATGGCTGTCCCCAGATGCCCACTCTGTCCCATTGCTGGAAGCTGCTGCTGGCTCTCCAGAACTGGATAGTGTGCCCATGAGTTGATGTGACCTGGCTGGATGGCTGTGCCCAGAGACTGGTGGTGAATGGAGTTAAATCCAGTTGGTTTCTGGTCACAAGTGGTGTTCCCCAGGGCTCGGTGCTGGGGCCAGTTCTCTTTAACATCTTTATCTATGACCTGGATGAGGGGATCGAGTGTACCCTCAGTAAGTTCGCAGATGACACTAAGCTAGGCGGGCTTGTTGACCTGCTTGAGGGTAGGATGGCTCTACAGAGGGATCTGGACAGGTTGGACCGATGGGTCGAGAGGCCAACAGTATGAGGTTCAACAAGGCCAAGTGCCAGGTCCTGCACTTGGGTCACAACAACCCCATGCAGCGCTACAGGNTACTGTGTTCAGTTTTGGGCCCCTCACTACAAGAAAGACACTGGGGTGCTGGAGCTTGTCCAGAGAAGGGCAACAAAGCTGGTGAGGGGTCTGGGGGACAAGTCTTATGAGGAACGGCTGAGGGAGCTGGGGCTGTTTAGCCTGGAGAAGAGGAGGCTGAGGGGAGACCTTATCACTCTCTACAACTACCTGAAAGGAGGTTGTAGAGATGGGGACTGACCTCTTCTCCCTGGTGACAAGTGATAGGACGAGAGGAAATGGTTTCAAGTTAAGCCAGGGGAGGTTTAGGTTGGATATTAGGAAAAATTTTTTCACTGAAAGGGTTATCCAACATTGGAACAGGCTGCCCAGGGAGGTGGTGGATTCGGCATCCCTGGAGGTGTTTAAAAAAGGGTAGATGCGGTACTTGCGGGTATGGTTTAGAAATGGTTTTGTCAGGTTAGGTTAATGGTTGGACTTGATGATCTTAAAGGTCCCTTCCAACCTTAACGATTCTATGATTCTATGACTGGAGGGCTTGTCTTGATGTTCCAGCCTGGGGGCAAATAAGATGTGGGCACTACACCTGGATGGTCATCTTTAGCAGAAGGCTGACTGCAACCTCTTGAACTGCCAAGGGTCTGCCAGAGCTCATTTGTCACAAACCCCATTCCACCTAATTTATACAGGGTATTAAAACAAAGTTGTGCTATTGTATTTTGTTTGTAATTTGGGTTTTCAGTTTTGTGTTTCTCATTTAGAAACACTTAGCAGTAGTTAATGATGTGTTGATGTTTCAATAATAAGCTCTTCTGTCTGCATGCTTTAAATCTTGACCGTTTTAACTTGCTTTGGGTTAACGTTGAGGTTGAAATCCAGGCTCTACAGGAGGCTACAATTGTGCCTTGAATGAACAGATTCTCAGCTTACTTTTTTATGTTGTTTCTTTAGTTGGATAAACTTGTATCCTGTATAAGGTAAGTATTCAGTAGACTACAATAAGAGCAAAGAGACCGCAACACAGATGTCTGCAGAAAGAGGTGACTCTGCTCTTCACATCAACAGAGATGCCCATTTATTTTGCTGGAAGTTTGCTCATTTTCTATCACTGAATAAATTAATCTAGCATAGACACGATGGTATCCATGAACAACACATCGTTAAGGTTATATTGAGCATGGTACTGATGTGCTTCCATTTTTTTTATTTCCCTCAGGATCGCTATGAGGTTGTTAATACTGGAATGAACTTGAAGAGCAAGGCTAGCTGTTCTATAAACCCCAAACCATATACCCCAAACAGATTAAAGAAAAAAAAAAAAGACAAAAGAGACAATGCCAGGGCTGTGGATGTCCCTTATTACTTTCATATACCTGTCTTATCTTTATAAATGTATGTCCTTAAAAAAACAGCTGAAGTTTGAAGAATTAGGATTTAAGATGACAACTTTCTTCTCACTGTAAATGACAGTCAATCAAGTTAAGGCCAAAGCAATGTTTTTTCCTGCACCTGAAAATCCAGGCTCTAAGAGCTGCAGCTCAGTGGCATTATCAGGTCAAGTCCACTGGCTGGGGCATGAAACAAGTCTGTCCCTGCCTGCATGCCTGCCTGTGCTGCCTGAGGTTACGCTCCTGCAAGCAGGGTGGGTGGGAGAGGATACGCATCAGCAGAGCGTCTTCATCTGCATCTTCAGCCTGGCATCCTTGCACAGCCTACTGCCATGGCGATGGTGGTGAGCTCAGCTCCTGTGGCGGATTTGCTTGGCCAGCGTGGCACAGGAGGCAGCGCCAGTGTCTTATGTGACCCATTCTTGCGGTGAGACTTGGTGGTGTATCCTGAGTGAAGTCCTTATGGTGGGCTTTAGTGGCTTGTGAGTAGTTTCGCTGTCACTTCAGATGTGACTGTTTCATTGTGAGAAAAGAAATAGTTAATGCAGACTACTAAAAACATTTCCAGGTCATACAAAGGGCTTTTCTCTGTTGGGTCTTGAAGGATCTACTTTATGAAGGAGGTCAGAGTCACTATTCCCCATTTAACAAATGACAGCCTTGGGCCAGCGGCTGAGTTGTTCAGTGCCAGCCAGAGGCTAGAACCTGAAACAGGGCTCTGAGTGTCAGTGCTGTACTTGATCCTGTGTGCTCTTTTTATGGCCTTAGACTAACCTAAACCCCTTGTAAGTTTGTTCATCTCCAGGTGGATTCCTGGGGAAGTAACATCAAACTTACCGTTCCTCTGGAGCTGGAATTTGAGCGGAAGTTGCCTTTGCAAAATGCTTGCTTTTGTACCTGAATTAGATGCTTTCCTTCAAAACAATGTTTGGCCTGGAGGTGCGTTTTTCTGAGCAGGAGTCTCACGTCAGCTGGACCCTCTGCCTCGTGTGGAAGCTGTGCCGAGGAGTCCACCTCTGCCTGAAGGTCCCTTTCACAGCCAAAGCCTCAATGTTATTAAGTACCAGACTCTCTGCGTATAGATAAAAAAGCATCCCCTGCCCCAGCAGACTCTCTAGTCCCTCTGTGCCTGTGTGACTAGTATTACTTGAAGAAAGCAAGCCTGCTTAGGGAGCCAACGTGATCTTTATTAAACTCTGGAGTCACAGTTACCATCCATCGAGCAAAATGGCTGCATCCTGCGTGGCCGTAAGGCTTGCTCTGCTATGGTACTTATTCCCCAAATAATGCATTAAAGGTCTGACACTGAGTAAGACAGTCTGTCATCCCATTGCAATGGTGACAGAGGTCACAGCGTTGCCTTCGAAAGCTGCCTGGAAAGGAAGCTTTTTAATTACTGCAAAGCCAAAGGAAAAGCTGCTCCCTGCGAGCATGGGGAATGTGCTAATTTGGTATTCAGCGGAAGCAGCCTGTGGGTTGCAGCTTCCCAGCTCCGAGCTGCTTTGCAGATAGCCTGCAACCCAGGCAGCGACGGAGCCAGGACCGTGGACTTCATTACTGTTGGAGCTCTGTGCAGGTTCGAGAAGCGCCAGGATGATGGGATTTTGGGACAGGAGCCAGCATTTTATTAGTATAAATCCAAGGCAATTGGGCATGTTAATTACTGGAAGAAATCCACAGCAGGGAGGAAAGGGTTCAGGTTGAAGGAGAGGTGCCATGGTTAATTACCAAGGTCCATGAATGCCAAGTGACCCTGCGCCGGTGGGATTTCCTGCATTGCAATGGTTGACTTGCAGCAGATTGAGTATTATCTCTCCAGGAAGAAACCCCTAGAGCGAAGTGTCTGCAGAGGGAATTTGAGGTGAAAATGGTGAAAGGCTCACGGAGTACTGTGGCAAAACCAGTCATGGGACCCTCCAGTACCAAGTCGATGTTTCTCAGGGCTTTAGCATGCATATGAGTGTGCTGGTAAGGGGTAAGCGTACCCCTTGTGATGGGTTTTCACTCTTCCTGTCCTACCTGGTTTTGGGGCTGCTTTTTGCCTGAGCACTTGATGCTCTTTCAGTGCCAGAGCAGGTGATCGGCAAGAGATTCATCCTAGAAGTGAAATGCATGGAAATGGCTACAAACCTCTGCAGAAAAAGGCAGGTGTCTGTCTTGCAAAGTAATCTTTTCCTCTCTGCCTACCCAAAGTCCTCAGTCACTCTCAGATAAAAGCTCTTCTCCCCTTCCCATGCACAAGGCTGGCCCATATTATTTATTTATTTGTAAAGCCTTTCTTTTTTAGAAGAGCTTTTACATTATTTTTCTTTGCTCTCACAGTTCAAGCATGATTTAATATGTCAAAACTAGTTTGCCTAGCTGGCCTTGATTGTCTTGCATACTTCCACCAAAGCAGGGCAGTCATCCTTCCAGGCATGCTGCTGCCCAGACAAATAAAGTGTCATGGCAGCTAGGACCGGCTCTTGTGTTGTGACAGCAGTAGCATCCTTTGACAAAGCCGGCACCGGGAAATTTAGACAGGGGTAATGCCTACAGACATGGCTTGGGTCAGAGCAGCGCGGGCCCACACAGGCAGATGCAGAGACAGGCTTATGCTTGAGAGACTTAATTGATCATTCATGTGCAAAGGCATTTTGGTCCAGATTGAGAGTGTAGCTAGCACCAGAGAGAAAGAAACTGCCCTCTGGTGCCTGCACTGGCCAGCCTGGCAGAAATAGCAGTGGGAGCCCTTGCTGCAGGGCAGTGCTCCCAGACTGATACATCTGGGTGCAGGTTTCCTAGCGGAAGGGCATTGCAGTGGGATCTGGTGCTTTCTGTCGTCAGTGGGGATTTTATCATTGATTTTGGGGGGAGGGAGATGATTATCCTTTATAGTATGTTCTTAACGACCAAATGATTTCCCGGCCTAGATCTTTACTGTGTTGCACTGACTGCCAGCAGAGCACAGCCTATAGGATAGAAATTTAGTTCACGATAATTGATATAACTCAGATCAGACCTATTTCTCAGGAAATGGTCTGATCCTGATCTCTTCCAAACCTCCCAAATATCAGAGAGTTTCTGGCTATTTGTGGTTGTCTTTTTTTCATCTCATGCAGGGGGACACAAGCTAAAGTTCAGCCATGTGTTTCTGCACTGTGCTGCATTGAAAAGAGTAGGAAAGAAGTTTTGAGTCACTGCTCACTTTTATTACAGTTTAAAATGGCATGTCAGCCCTTCAAGCCTGCTTGCAGGACTTGGTGCATCATAGGAAGCCTTCCCTACACTGCTGCTGCAGTGCTGTGGGCTCAACCGGCTCTTGCTCTGCACTTGGCATTCTCATCATTGATGTCTTTGGGCTCTCACCTTCTCGATGCGTCAGTAACACAATACTCAGCAGTCAGGTCAGACATCTCCTGGTGCTTTTTTGCTAGTGTGTTACGTGGGATTTTCACTCTCTGGTGTGTGGGATGGCTGCCAGCTGGAAATCTGGTGCTTGGGGACAAATGAAATGTTTGTGTGAGTCTGTTATTGACTGAGCTCTGAGCGTGGCTAATGGCATTGGCAAGAGCTGTGTCATCCTGATGATGGTGAAGGTGGTGAGTCACACTACATTTCAGAGCCAGTGTGTATTAAGTACACTGGTAGATGGGGGGGCAGTGCTCCCTACCCGACCCTGCCCTCCCAAAATATTGTAGGGTACTGTTTGGTTTGGTGGCATTCCAGCAAGTCCCAGGGCAGAAGGGTGCTTGGAGAGAGCCCCAAAGTCTGCTTTTTTTCCTGTTGTTTTTGGTTTGTGGGTTCCCCCCCCAAGATAAGACTATGCTAGAACAGACCTTCATATATAAAGCAGTTGGCCAGTGTCATCTGAAAATTTGACCCCATAACTGTGTAAACTTACTGTTGAATGTATACTCTTACAAAAGGTGTTTATCAAGACGCCTGTGCATGATGCCTTCTGTGTCTTTGGTTATGCCTGTACGCGCAAGTAGTTTGCAGCACTTTGTGTGCATTATGCATACGCTTCAGCACATGGTGCTTCTAATGTGGCATGTGTGTTTACTCTAATACCATGCGTAGCTTTGGGCTAACAGGAAAATAAGTATTTTACAAGAAAAGAAAGACCAGCCCAAACTAGAGTTAATGTTTCAGTTGGAGGCATTTGCTTTTAGGTTGGAGGCATAAAAACATTAGCTTAAAGTTCCAGCGTTCATTTTCAGCGAGCTTGTTGTAAGCGTTTTGCCACTCTGATCGGGGAGAAACTGAGACTGTGCAGCAGTCATGCTGCAGTTATGTCCATAGGACATCTGAGTCTGCAGAGGCATTTTTGGGATTTAGTTGGAGGCGCGTTGTCACTGCCTGCATGCTGCTGGCAGATGGGTGAGGGCCCGTGGAAAGCCAAGCTAGACCATTTCTGGTTCTGGAGTCCCCCCTTCTGTGTTTTGTGTTGTGTAAGTGCATGCAAACAGTGTGGGCTGTAAATACAAAGAAATAAAAATATTCTTTCTGAAAGTTTATTGAGCAAAGGCTTCTGGTTTAACAAATTCATATTTTACATGTTCCAAAGACTGATTTCCAGATGCCATTGGGAAAAGTTTCGGGCCACATTCAAATTAGCCTTATTGTTCCATAATATCTTATTGGAGTACAAGGTTAATTAGTACCATAGGCAATATGCATTATTCATCACAGCAGTCAGGCTTTGCTTCTGTTGGGCTGTTGTATGCTGCAAATAGTTTGCCTTCCAATAACAAATCCTTGATATATTATTTTCCTATTTAATCCTGGCAAATTGTATTTGTGATATATAAATTGTGTGGGCACTCTGATGCTGATGGAAGACATCTCAGGTGTCAAAAGGACTATAATTTTAATGTTTAACTCCTGGCTTGCTTGGGAATAGACCTCCAGGACCATGGGAGATACAAGAAGATGTTTTTATTAATGTTCGTCTTCAATCTGACCCAGACTGGGGATAGAACTAGTGACATCAGTAGTGCTGTGTTTTACATCAGTAGTGTTTTCGTTGCTAATTATCAGCAGTATCTCATTGCAGGTGTAAAGTGCTGAAGTGGTGTTGCTGCTACGGCACTGTGACTGCTTGCAAACGTGCTTTCTAGCAGGGCTCCTTCAAGCACAAGGGCTAAATATGAGGTGCCCTTGGCTACCTCCCAGTGCCAGGATCCCTGCCTTGCTCCAGGGTCCCATGCCGGTCAGCTGCCAGCTAGCCAGAGGTGGCTTTCACTTGCCAAACTTCTTTGTGGTGCGTAGGGTTTGACCTTTCTCTGTTCAAGAAGCCGGCACTACCTAGTCCTCAGCTGGTAAGGAGCTCTAGAGTAGAGTTATGCAGGAGGAGGAGTTACACAGTGCTGTGATTCATCTGATCCTTCCTTTCCCTAAAGGCAAGGCACTTTCACCCCTGAGGTCCTGCTGCCTTCCTTGCCCAGCATTCAGGAGGATGAGTCACTCCCATATCCTGAGACTATGGTGCTGCAGGTGCCTATAGCTTCCAGAACAGCACTTGGAAAACACAGCGAGCTGCAGTGGTCCCTCTCTGCCACAGTGTCTACTTAAAGAATAATATTAATCTGAAATACCTTTCACTGCTGCTTTCTGGCTCTGACATTTCACCCTGGCTGCCTTCTGGAGGAGTTTTCCAGCCTTCTGCCAGCTGTGCACATATGTATTAAGTGCGTAGATAGGTATTAGGAGGGAAAACAGAGATTAAAAAGGCTGGGTGACTTGCTGAGGGTCCCGCAAACCAATTTTGACGGAGTCGGGAGGCTCAGGCTTCCTGCTTCTGCCATCCTTGCTTCAGGATCATTAGCAAACACCTCTGATCTCTCTTCCTCTCCTGAAAGAGGATTTAGGCATGCACTTGCTCTCTAACATAAGACGGTGTAGCCTGCTTGAACAGCTGGGCATTCCTTGCAAAGTGATGCTGTGCTGTCGGCGCTCAGGGGAGTAACTTGCACTGACATGACTGGAAGATAAATATGGCAGTTTTACCTTAAATAGCCCGCGGCGACAAATCCACTGCACTACACCAGCCTCGATGAAGCAATGGTGAGGAATGCTTGAGATTCCTTTGTGTTCAAATCGGCAAGTAAATATTTTCCGGCAACCCTGACTCACTTCCCTTCTGCCCCTCTTGTTTTGTATGTGCATTGTTTTCCTCTGAGTTTCCCTTTAGGAGGAACAGAGCAGTAGGCTTAGGTGACCGCTTTTCTGCTTGCCTTCTCCCGGCTGGGACAGAGGGGAATTTCAAAGGCACACTAATGCAGAACACAGTGTTGGTTTTGTGTCAGATAATAGAAAATGAACACATGCTTTGAAAGCGAGTACCCTCGTGTCTCCGGGGCTTTCTGGGGCAGTTTGGAAACAGCTTTTCAGCAAGAATAGGCAGTGGATGAATGCCTAAATTACACTTGTCTGTCAAACAACTGGCAAATGTCTCTGGTTCTTGATTTAGGTGCTGTTGTGGTATAAACAAATGACCAGTCACAGGAATGTAAAAAAGTGATGATGAGTATTATTCTTTTCCCCTGATTATTACCCACTGCTTTAAAACAAGTAGCTGAGATGCCTTTCAGGAGACCTCTGCTCTTGCATGAAACTGCATTTGTAGAGTAATTTGGATTGCTTTGGGTTAAAGCAGAAGAGTATACACACAGTGTTTGCTTAAAAGTTGATTGTAGGCAGCAGAATAATAAGTAAATTGTACCTAAAATATAATTATTTAAATCACCAAAAGTAGAATGGCTTTGTCAGCTTAGTCTTTAAGAGTCTCATCAATAACTCATGAGCTTCAGTAAATGTGCAGTCCTCGTATGCTACTCCGTTGCACACAGTTATGACAAAAAGGCAAAGGAATTAATTTTTTTTAAGCATTCCTGGGGACAAAAAATAATTCACAGCAATCAGTGGTGTGTAAATTTAGTGTTGTAGATCAGCATGGTTGAAAGTATTAATGAGAGAAGATCTCTTGTAGATGCTGCGTCCGTAGATGTCTGAAGTAGCTCGTGGGGGCAAAGACTAGACTGCGTGGCTGATAAATAATAAAAGAGCTTCGCTCCCTCTCCTCCCCTCCCTTTTCTTAGGTTTACATGAAATGATACAATGCTTGGAAAAAGTAGTATGGTGTTCAGTCTGTACTGGAATATAACAGAAGCTATCGTTGTTCCAGAGAAAAGTTATAACAGAAATATGCTTTGATTTTTGAAGTAGTTGGTCTGTGGATCTGTTGAGTCGGAAGTGGGTAGAAAAAAGTACTAATCGCCATGACTGGCTGGCATTATGAGTGGAGAAAGAGCGATGAAATGGGAGGGTACGCATAGGGGGGGGGGAAAAAAACATCACTTTTGCTTTGTCCACATAGATATAACCAGCAACTTGAGAATTTGTCTCTATATCCTATAAATGCTTTATATCTCATTATTAAAGAAGGATGTGGTGCTGGTGCTAGGTGGGAGTGACCTGTGATTTCCTGAAAATGACCCCATAAACTCTCATTACCCTCTTTTTTTTTTTTTTTT
>VZSZ01000729.1:1136309-1148077 GCA_013398815.1 Ibidorhyncha struthersii
TTCTGTCACCCCCACCCCAGTGACAGCAGGAGATTGAACTCTTCTAGATGCTTTAAAAATCACCATGTTTAAAAATGTTTTGAATCTTCATTTCTTGGAGAAAAAGAATCAGGTCCTACTTGAAATAGCTTGTTTCTGTTTTGTAAAAGGCAATAAAGGAAATGTATGATTTCCTGGGCTTTAAAACAGCAATAGTATAATGTTAGTTGTGCTAACATGGCCTTTCCAAAGCCAAGGGAGTTTTGCAATTGATGATGAAGAAAAAAGGACTGAGCAGTCAACCTCAGTTATGCTTTCTGTATGCTTGCCTTTTTGGGTTGGAACTCCCAGGACATTTGTCACAGGATCAAATATCTGTTGTGCCTAGGTGATGTCATTATCCTTATTTTGGTGATGAGGAAGCAAAGCAAAGAAAGGAATTGCCAAAATCATGCATCATTCAGTGGAAAATCAGGCTTCCCAGTCTTGTACTCTACTTGCTAAACCACATGTCCATGCAGATAGAGTGACTGTTAATTCTTCTCATTAGTAAGCGTAGGCATGTATCTACTATAGCGCAGGTGATCTTAAGTGACTGGCTGTCCTGGCAATAGTGTTTCAGTGATGTGATTTGTAGTTTACAGTTGAGGGTTGTTTTTTTTTTTCCTTATACCTAGGCCAGGATTTCAACTGTAGCTCAGTCAAATGCTTTATTATGTTTTGTATCACGTGTTCTCACAGTCTACAGGGTATTCTCAACTAGGTTAGGAAAGCCAGAGACAGGAGAACATCATCAGTGTATGGGTATTTCATTTCTTATGTTTTAAGCTATTGGGAAAGTAGGAGATATTGAATGTGTTATAGAAATTACACTACAAAGTACATGGTTTTACTAAGATATCTTCATCTTCCCTTCTAGAAAAGACTGGATTAAATATTTTGCTCTGTGCTGACTTACTAAAAGGGATGATTTGCAGTCTTTTCTCTTTGGTTGAAGCACCAGATTCTAAATACGTGTTCCAATATTTGCTTTAAAATAGCATGCCACTGTGGATGGTGTTTCTACATATTTAATTATCTCTTGAAAAGAGAGTGAAAGTGGATCAGTGCCTTACAAAGCAATATGCCTCTGTGTTGCATCCTGTGGCAACAGGACTAGATCTTTTCCTCTCAAGCAAAAATGAAAACAAAAGCTCTTGGTGTCTTCATGCAAATCTGGCAAGTTATTGTTTAGACAAAAACCCTCAAACTTGCAGCTTCTGCAGTCAAAAGATTAGCAAGCCAAAACATACAAGTGCAAAATTTCCAATAAACGATGATTAACTAGTGTGTAGAAGTGAAGCCTGCTGTGAGCTTTCAGTCCCTTCAGTTGAACTGTTTTATAATGCCATGCTATCAGGACACTTCATTGTACACAGAAAGGGAAGGGAATAATAAAATATATGTGCTAGAATTCCCATGTGCGGGTGAGTTCCTTGAATTTATCAAGCTTGCTGGTGTGCCTCCAGAAATTTTCCCCAAAATGATGACTAGTTCTTTAATTACACTTAGATAGAGCTGTGTTGTTGGTGGTGTTTGAAACTATAGATTGAATTTAGTAATGTAAGTGTCATTAATCTGGTGAAATAAAAATGCCGAGTATTTTAATAAGGTCTCAATTTAATGTTTTTAAATGCTCTGAAGAGATTTAATGCTAAACCAGCTGATATAAATCCGCTCGGCTCCTCTGTAATTGTCTCTCTCAAGCATGTACCTCTCTTCAAGGGAACTTGACTCACACTAATTTCAAAGCTGTTTACTGCCTGCATAAATTTGATGGACTGTCACTTTTTACTGTTAAAAGTTGTTAACATCAGAGGTGACCAGAAAACTGAAGTGGCAGAGTCTATGTATAGTATTAATTGCCCTGTGTTTTTTTTATAGAGTACCACAGAAAAGCCCCAGTCTTTTTGTTATGCTCTAGATGCCTACAGCCTGTCTGAGAGAGTTTGCAGGTTTGAGCCTTACTGTCTTTTAAGCCTTACAGGTGAGTTTTTGGCCTCCGTTTTGGGGGACTTGTCTGTGTAACAGACTGTGCCTTGCTTTTTGATCTTGTAAATGAAGGTGTATCAGTGCCACTACTTGATCTTGCTGGTTGCAAGGCATTGGGAGGTAGAGCTTTGTTGCTGCATCAGCCTGGCGCATTGAGGTTTCATGCAGTGCTAAATGGAGTAGAAATATGCCATTGATTTCATGATTACATTTGTTTATTCCTAAATAAGCTCCAGTCCTTTTTTCCTGTGGCATTTTGTTTTCCCCTTTTTTTAAATTTTTTTTTTGTTGTTGTTTTGTTTTGTTTTAGGCAAACATACTTTTCATAACTACTTTTCAGAGCTACAGATGTTATCTGGCTGGACTTCTGTAAGGCCTTTGACATGGTCCCCCACAACATCCTTCCCTCTAAATTAGAGAGGTATGGATTTGATGGGTGGACTGTTTGGTGGATGAAGAATTGGTTTGATGGTGGCATGCAGAGGGTGGTGGTCAACTGCTCAATGTCCAGATGGAGATCAGTGACAAGTGGTGTCCCTCAGCGGTCTGTATCAGGACCAATGCTGTTTAATATAATACTGTTAATATAGTACTGTTTATGGAGCAGATTCTCTTGGAAACTATGGTAAGGCACATGGAAAATAAGGAAGTGATTGGTGACAGCCAACACAGCTTCACTAAGGGCAAATTGTGTCTGACGAATTTGGTGGCCTTCTACGACGGGGTTACAGAATTGGTGAATAAGGGAAGAGCAGCTGACATCATCTACCTGGACTTGTGCAAAGCGTTGACATCCTTGTCTCTAAATTGGAGAGATGTGGATTTGACAGATGGACCACTGGGTGCATAAGGAATTGGCTGGGTGGCCGCACACAGAGAGTTGCAGTCGATGGCTTGATGTCCAAGTGGTGCCCAGTGACAAGTGGTGTTCCTCAGGGCTCGGTACTGGGACAGGTGCTGTTTAACATCTTTGTCGGTGACATGGACAGTGGGATTGAGTGCACCCTCAGCAAGTGTGCTGATGACACCAAGCTGTGTGGAGCGGTTGACACCAAGCCATGTGATGCAGAGGGAAGGGATGCCATCCAGAGGGACCTGAACAGGCTTCAGAGGTGTGAACCTCATGAAGTTCAACAAGGCCAAGTGCAAGGTCCTGCACGTGGGCCGGGGCAATCCCAAGCACAAATACAGGCTGGGCAGAGAATGGCTTGAGAGCAGCCCTGCGGAGGAGACTTGGGGGTGCTGGTTGATGAGAAGCTCAACGTGAGCTGGTAATGCACACCTGTAGCCCAGAAAACCAACATCATGCTGGGCTGCATCAAAAGAAGTGTGGCCAGCAGGTCGAGGAAGGTGATTCTGCCCCTCTACCCTGCTCTAGTGAGGCCTCACCTGGAGTACTGCGTCCAGCTCTGGGGCCCCCTACATAAGAAGGACATGGACCTGTTTGAGCCAGTCCAGAGGAGTGCTGCGAGGATGATCAGAGGGCTGGAGCACCTCTGCTATGAGGACAGGCTGAGAGAGTTGGGGTTGTTCGTCCTGGAGAAGAGAAGGCTTCCAGGAGACCCTATAGCAGCCTTCCAGTACTTAAAGGGGGCTTTTAAGGAAGATGGGGACAGACTTTTTAGTAGGGCCTGTAGTGATAGGACAAAGGGTAATGGTTTTAAACTAAAAGAGGGAAGATTTAGACTAGATATAAGAAGAAAATTTTTACAGTGAGGGTGGTGAGGCACTGGAAGAGGTTGCCGAGAGAGGTGGTAGATGCCCCGTCCCTGGAAACGTTCAAGGTCAGTTCGGACGAGGCTCTGAGCAGCCTGATCTAGTTGAAGATGCCCCTGCTCATTGCAGGGGGGTTGGATGAGATGACCTTTGGAGGTCCCTCCCAACCCAAACTATTCAATGATTCTATGATAACAAATCATCAAATTGGTATGTTTCAGATAAGGAAGGGAGAACATTGAGTTGGGTTCTAATTTATATATATGAAACTTGCTGGATTGGTATTCCTTCTTATGGAAATCATTATGGCTTATTCATTAAGCTTACGTTCGTTCAACTTCTGTGGACCTGTCAACATTTGTACCAGTGCAAAGTGAGTCCAGATGCTTAGTTTCCTTGTATGGGCAAGCTGAGAAGACCTTGCCCCAGGGGTCAAGATGGAGCTGCCTGCATGTCAGTGAGTGTATTTAGCCATCCTAATAGTAAATATTGTGGTTGAGAGGCAGAAGTATTCACAGGGGAGCTGAATCACTGCAGTCGCTTCAGAGCAACAAAGAGCGGAAACTGTACCAGCCTTGAAGATGAATTGGTGCTGCAGTGATTAAAAAGATATACATTTCCATGTTCCACGTAGGAGTCAGCATTGTTTTCCCTGGGGATTTTTGTCAGTCTGTAAATAAAAGATGCTGATGGTTTCCTTGGGGAGCAGCTTAAGGTCTGAGAACATCGTTTGCCATCAGATATTTGTCATTAGGCGGTGGCTGGCATAGGGGAAGGTGGATAGGGTGCTGAGCTTTGACACTTCTCCTCTCCCTGGCTGAGTCACCTTTTTGGAGCTTGGTGTCACACTGCCTAGCTAACATGAGGGAATACCTGTGGATCAGCCTTCGCACGTTATTTGAGGGGGTGGAGGGGAGAAGGTTTCTTGGGACTTGATGCTATGTGAAGTCAGAGAAGTCTAAATAAATACTGTGTGTCTCGGCATGGGGCTGGGAGCCTGTGTATTTGCAAGCACGGGGCTGGCGGGGCATGGATGCTCCTGGGTACCATGGTGCAGTTAATGAGCACTGCTGCTTTTCTTCCATCCATATGTGAGCGGCTTGGCAAACAGGTCAGGGAAGATGAGGGGCAGCTTGTGAGCCCAGTCATTGTCCTGCTCTTTAATTATTACTCTTTTCAAATCCCTTTCAGAATTCACAGCTCAATTTATGTGCTAATTGGCCCTTTTAATAATCAAAAGATGGAGACTGCAAAAGTCGGGGTGTGCATTCTCCTGGCAGTGCTACTGCATAGCTGTGATAAATTATCTGTGGCAAATGTTCTGTTGCCTTGTGGTGCTTGACCTCTGTCAACTGTCACATTTTCTGCTGGGTCTGGTGGCCTCCAATGTGAAAGCTGGTCTGGGGAGGAAAAAAGTTGAGGGGAGAGTGGTTACTGAGTGCTGTGGTGCTGCTGGAGCAGGGGGAAGGTGAGGCACAGAGGTGGATGCTGCTGCAGGGAGGGTTCCTGCTAATGGGGGGGTAGTGAGAGAGGAGTAGAGACCATGCAGCTCTTTTCCCAGACGGTGGGTGAGGAGCTCAGCACTGAGTGCATGTTAAAGTGAATTACCCACAGCTCCTCCTAAGGTACAAAAATAGGATTCCTCATTTTCAGTGCCTCCCTTGGCTTCCCGTGTCTGCCTCCTGCTCCTGTCCCCCATGAGATCTGAGGTGGAGTGAAACTCTTCTTCCTCGGCATGTCTGACTCTTCTCTCTACTGTTGCACACGCCGCGGAATTTCACTGGAGCCGCTCGAAATGCAGCTATAATTATCAAGTACATATCTGCTCTCATTCCCTCCCACTCACCCTCTGGTACCTTGAGCCAGGCCCTGCTTTTCCCTGCAGTCCCCCTTGCTCATTCCTAGTGCTTCCACCTCCCCTTTCCCTCCTTCCCGTTGCTCCTGGGTGTGGGAGAAGCCCCCTCCTGCACCCCACAGCCCTTCCCACGCTCTTCTAAGCCCACCAGTGGAGAAGCTTTTCTGTGGTATCCTTGTTGGGAAGGGGCAATGTGCTTGGATGTAGATTGCCTTCTGCCCTGGGGTGCTGGTTTGCAGTGTCCCCAGGGTCCCCTACAAGTGGAATCATTGCCTTTTTTTTGTTTTATTTTGTTTTTTTTTGGACGGGCAGTTTTGCTCTGACATAGCAGTATGTGCAGGAAGAAGGGAGGTGTAACACCCTTCCTGCCCCAGCAGCATCCCAGGCGGCTCGGATGGGTGGAGCAGCAGGACCCGGCATCTGGGCTCCCGTCACCTGCTGAGTGAGTGGGACTGGAGAAAACCCCAACCTCCCGTCTGCTGGGGAGGGTGTGCGTAGTGGGATGTGCTCCAGGGGGTGGTGGAGGAAAGGGACAGCTGGAGCTGGGTGAGGGATGGCTTTTTATTAGGAAGCATGTGAGTCTGCTTTTCCAGAGCTTTCTCATGGGCAGATGTGAGAGCAAGGAATGTGGTACAGTCTGGGCCTTTGGGGATGCTGTGACCTCTGCTTTTTACAAAAAGATGGCACTTGCAATTTTTCCTGGTTGCGAGTTTGCTTCTAAACTGCTTATTTATTTTTTGGCCCATCACAGAGTTCATAAATGTTTTTCCATGGAGGTGGTTTATGATGTTTGTCCTGCCTATATGGAGTTGAGAAGTGTCCATTTGTACTTTTGGAAAAGTCAGAGTAATTTTGGAGGAAGCTGTTTTTGTTGGTGCCTTAGTTTCAGGAAATATTACCGTGTTGCTTGCCAGATGCTAAGAAACTTTTTCCCTCCTGGGTGTTTTCCTTCCACTGATAATTGGTCAGCCTCCAAGGCCAGCCCTTTTAGAGAGACAGCAGATACACTGTGCATTGATTTATTTTTGATCAGTTCTTTCACATCATTGGCAAGAGATGTTCACCATGAAATACACAAACCTTCTTTTCAGTCTTTATGGTAATAAAATTGGTAAAAGAACCTTGATGTAGAAATTGTTTTCTTAATTTCTTGGTAAGTTTGTGGAAAGTGAAGGGGAGGTTATCCGAATGTTAACAGGGCTTGGAAAACTCCCTTTGTAGATGCTGCTATCCATTATGGCTGCATGTCTGTGCAGAAATAAGAGTCTGCAAAAATAACCAGATGCGCCTAATATATTGAAAACAACAGTCATGCTACTGCTTTGAATAATACACTACTGAGGGATCTTGCTGGAGGTGAAATAAGTTGTAACATGGGAGAATCAAGAGTGATGTATGAGTGTTGAAAACCAGGAGGTAGCTAGGTGTAATGTGTAATTACTGAAAAATATCTTTTAGTTTTTCTTCTCTGTGTAGGCTTTGATGGATCAGAATTTTCTGGCCTTTTTCTAAAAGCAGTAATTTTCTTTTTTTCTTTGTTTTCATGGAAAGTAATGAACTGAACCCAAACTGATTTCTTTCAAGAAAGCTTCTACCCCGTTAACTAGGGACATAAAGAATTCATGCTGAAAATCTTATGAGCCCGAGTTGCCTATAGCTTGCAGTTTTCATGTTAACCCGTCCTTTGGCTTTACCTTTTTTTCTGGTGGAAGGGGTGTTGGTGGGAGGGAAGATGTTTGCATCCCTAAAAAGACATGTGGTGCTTAGTAAAACAAAACCAATAAATTCTTAGAAAGGTGTATTTGTCAAAAGTGGTCAGTAAGCACAGAGTTCAGTAGTTTTTTCCAGCAGTCCCTGGAGGCAGGTGGGTGTAGTGGGTGGCTGGGGCAGGGCTGGTGTATGGGTCAAGCAGCCAAAAGGGAGATGTCTAGCAACACCCAAGCTTGGGGAGAAATGTGACTTGAGACTTGTTAATATAGGCTCATCTTGGAAAAGAGTAAGTTTCAGACTACACGGATTGCTTCAGTTTTTGGAAAAAATGTGGAAAAAGCCTTGGGATTTAGCAATCTGTGAGGCTTTCTCTCCCCTAACCTTTTCATGTTGGTTGTTTCACAGAATGCAATTTATGAAATGGGATGGTTTTAGGGGATTGGTATAGGTCCGAATTTGTCTCAAGCCAAGAGTGACCAGCTGTAATTACCATATGGTGGCCACATATAAATAGTTATGGGAGTGTGGGAAAAGAGGGAGAGGTGAGGAAATGGGTAGAGTATTGGCTGCGTGGTTTTGCTTCTTGCAGTTATTGGTATCCCAGTATTGCAAATGTATGCATGCAGAAGTTGTGCAGTTTGCTTGAAAATCGTGAATTTTAAATCCTACTTATTTGTTGAATTCTTTGATTTGCCTCACAGATTTTGAGTTTTCATTTTCAAGCTTTGCTTGGCAAATGTGAACCCTGCAAACCTAATTAGTAAGAGAAGGATGGAGGCTGTGATTCTAATGGGTCATTTAATGTAAAACACCGAATCTGATGAAAATAAGAGACCTGGCAAGAGTGAGAGGAAAACATAAACCTTTTGTAGCTGATACTGATTGCTCAATGCTCCAACTGAGGGGCTTGCTCCAGGAATAACTGGGTTAGGTTTTCTGGCTTGAATTCACTACTAGGTGAGACGAGATTGGTATAACAAAACCCATTTGCCTTTAACATTTCAGTGCTTTGCATCTAATGTCTTTTTCATCAGAGGGGCGAATAACTACTCAGCAAGGTTGATCTTCAGATGTCTGCATCAGTAATAGTCTCCAGGAGGACTTGAAATAATAGAGGTGAGTTTTGGGAATATGTACTGCTTTCACCTAGGCTATATGAATCCTCCATTGGAGAAAAACAAATGTTAGTCCCCAGCGCTGCCATTCTGTCACTCTTCTTTCCCAGCAAATTAAGATATTATCCATGGTGTAGCAAATTATTTAAGATAAATACACTTGGTAAGTTCTTATCTTGTCCAGTAGGCTTAAGATGAAAAATTATACAGCATGTTTCCAAATGAAGTGTTGCATACAAGATAAATAGTCATTAAATTGTGCCTCACAGATGACATCATACCTAATAATACATTAGGGGTGTTTGTATCTATGCAGCTCCTAGGAGTCAATTGTTTTGTCAGCTAGTGCTGCCTCATGAAAACAGCAGATTTTTCCACCAGGGCCAGCTAGCCGTGAAGGAGAAAGCAAAGCAGATGTGTTAGTGGGAAACGTGGCATTGCAAGGCCAGTGTAGGTGAAGTGAACACTTAGGAGTTGTAGAGAACCTTGAGGTTGGTGCTTTTTTCTCTTCAAATAGCCAAAGTGCAGAAGCAAATGTTCATCTTTAAAAACAATGGGAAGCAACAGAAATTTTCTAAATGGGGGTGTGCATCTCCAAGTTGAGCACAGGCTTAATGCTTGTGTAGTAACATGCCTAGAAGGGAAGATTTTAGCTTTTTTTGATTCATATTTATTAGCTACCCAGTCACTAATGGTGTTTACGTGAAACTCCAAGCTCAGTCCAGGTTAGAAGCTGCTCGTGAAAAGCTGAAAGGTACCTCCTAGTTGTAGTACTATTATTTACACATTGAGTTACACATCATAGATTTCACTGTTGGTATTAATCTGCAAGCAGTCAGTGTACCTATTTGTATCGTATGTGGCATATATCATATATGCCTTAACTGGTGTAGCCTTGTTCTAGAAGTGTTTTTCTGTTTCCTATGAATGATAGTGCTGAACACTTTGTTATTTTGGGGGAGTGATGAGCATGTGCGAATTATAAAAAAATTTGCATGGCCTTTCTTTGCAGCAGTTGCAAGTCTTGACGTAACTGGTAGGTTTTCTTTGTAGCTGTAGCTCCTCCTTGAGTTCCGTTATGTAAATGTTTGAGCACTTTCTCTCCTCCCTTCTTAAAATGTTCAGCTTTAAGATTTTATACTGGGACAGAGGTGGTCTCTGATCCCCCTTCTCAAAGCTCACCTGTGGCAAATCCTGGAGATGCAAACTGCTCCAGATGTCTGCAGCACAGTCTCTTCACGCACCATCTGCGCAATGGTGCGCTGCAGCTGATGGGGGAGCTGCAGGCACCTCATCAGCTTGAAACCCTGTCCCTCATCACAGTCTTTCCTTTGGTGAGAGTTGTTTGTAAAGTTTTCTCAAAAAATTGTATCCAAGGTAGTTTCTGCCTTTTGTGTTTTCCTGATCCACAGGTGTTAAGGTGGTAGTACTCACTGGGTATTGTGAGAATGATGTTCTTAAGTTTAAATAGGCTCACAAACTATTTGAAATCCTGAAGGCACTGATGCAGACTGGATCCAGTACTGAACTGGCAAAGGTGAAAGCATGGAATAAATATGAAGCAAAGGTTTTGACACTGGTGCATCCTCGCTTGCTGCCAAAGCAATCAGTAGGTGTCCAAAAGCCTTTTAGGTAGTGAAAATTACCCAAGAGTAGCGTATGGGCAGAAAATATCTGGGTAAAGAACACTAAAATGGGAGTTTCTTATGACAAAGAAACACTTGTCTTGATTAAAGCAAGAATACCAGTTGAAAACACTTGTGACTGATGACCTTCATCTCCTGGTCCTGTTTACTGTGTAGAGTGTGTTTCAAATGCCTCAATTCTTTGCGTCTTTCACTACAGAGGATGCTGAATGTCCTAGTAGTCTTGGAGACTACTCAAATCAGTCTTAATTGGTTTTGATGTGATCTAGAGAGATCCCCTGCAGTAGATTATCCCTCTAAGAGGAACCCAGCAGGTTTTATTGAAGCATCCTGCTGGGATGAAAGAGAACAAGAAGCATGCGGTGCTCGCTGATGCGCAGAAGGACCATGAGGTGATGAGGAACCATTCTTGTGGCATGGGAAGCATTGGGGGACCATGGTGCTTGTGGCAGTGGGCATGACTAATCAGCAGATGCTTGTGGCCATTTCTGTGCCATGGGCTTTCCTGGCTGCTTGTCTACTGCTGTGAATTAATTTAGAGCAGTGCTGTGCTGTCTGTTGTGATTTTGCTCAAAAGAAGGAGATGATAATTGTGTTAAATTGATCCTGCAAACAGTGGGAAATCATGGTTGTTTTCCATCTTCTCACCTTTGCAGTCCCAAGGCCTGTGTTCCTGTGAGGACTTCCTTAAGCCTGGAGAGCTGTCACCCAAGATACCTCAGTGCATCTGTGAATTAAGGCTTTAACAATTTTGCATGCTTTTTGATGCCATTGGAGGCTTTTCTTCTTGATGGCTCTGCTGTTGACTGTCCTTGGTCAGACCCTTGTTTTGAGTGCTGAAGCCTCCCAAGCAGATGATGTGGTTTTGGACTTTGTTTTCTGTGGGGCTGCAGGGCAGAGACCCTCCTTGGAAGGGAGGAGCCATCTGAGACCCTCCCCAGCCTCTTCCTTCAAGTAGATACTTGATGTTTTTATGGTGAAAGTAATTGGGATTTGGTGTGTTGGAAGTGGATGGTAGTTGTGTTGCTGGCCATCAGCAATCACCTCATCCACTTGCTCTGAACTCACCTTACTATGTGTGAATGCAAAAGCTGAGCTATTAAGTCTTCCTTGCGTTAGCCGTCTAATTCAGTCATCCTTATAAACCACTGTTATAAACCTAATTCCAGGAACGGGCTTTTGCTTTCTCTTGGGGTTTTTGAGTGTTTCTGCGCAGAAGATAGGGCAAAAAGAGAAGGGGAGAGTGTGGGAGCTGAACCACAGTTGCAAGCCAAACTGGAGAAGTATGTTTTGAGGAGGAATTTTTAGGATGAGAGGTGAGACAGTCTCAAGTGGCTCATTCAGAAACCAGTGGAAATCTATCTTTTTGACTCTGTTAAGTATTTTTGGTTGGAATTTAAGGACTGTAGGGAGAAAACATGAGTGAGATATAGTGGCTGGTATGGTGGGGAGTTATGAAGATTTTGTAAAGGGGCTTTTATAAAACAACACAAACTCATTACTGAAGAATAAAGTAAGAATACTGTTTTACCTGTTAAAACATTTTATTTCGATTACCTGTGGCTGGATTTAGTTCACTACCATAGTGTTTTTAAGCATATATGAGTACAGCCTTATAGGAATGTTATAGCTATCACCCAGTTCAGGCAGGACACCTACTTTCTGGCAATATTGCTGACAGTAATGGAAACAGTGTTTTTATCATGCGTAAAAAAA